>WOVY01003103.1:600000-818864 GCA_013436015.1 Rhipicephalus annulatus
CTCGGAGCAGGAACATATGGAGAGACGGAGGAGTTGTGGGACCTGTCAGCCGAAGGATGATATCTCTGAAGTGAGGATCACGACGTTGCTCATCTACGATTTTGCCGAAGGCGGAAAGTGCCAGCACGCAAGTAGACTCGCCGCTCTCAGGAACGTCCAGTGGGTCGACTGGATGACGCGACAAGCAGTCGGCATATTCATGATGGCGGCCCGATTCGTAAACGACTGTGTACGAATATTCTTGTAGCCGTAGAGCCCACCGGCCGAGATGTCCCCTAGGATCTTTTAAGGACGACAGCCAGCATAAGGCGTGATGGTCAGTGACAACTGTGAATGGCCGTCCATACAAATATGACCGAAATTTACCCACTGCCCAAACGAGTGCAAGACATTCACTTCAGTGATTGAGTAATTTCGTTCCACTGGCGATAATAGACGGCTAGCATATGCAATGACGCGCTCGCACCCATGCTGTCTTGGTGCCAAAACTGCTCCGATTCCATGGCCACTTGCGTCAGTGCGCACTTCGGTTGGAGCAGACATATCAAAGTGGCCGGGAATCGGTGGCATCGTACGTCTGACGGTCAGCTCAGCGAATGCTCTGGCTTGTTCAGGTCCCCACACAAAAATCACATCTTTCTTCAGTAGTTCCATGAGTGGGCGCGCGACGTGAGCGAAATTCCGCACAAATCTGCAAAAGTAGAAACAGAGGCCCAGAAAGCTCCGAACGTCGTTCGCGGAGGTCGGCAAAGGGAAATCTGACTGTGCGGATTTTCTCAGGGTCGAGACGAACACCAGAAGAATCAACAAGGTGACCAGGGACAGTGAGCTGGCGGCGGCCGAAGTGACATTTGGGCGAGTTCAACTGAAGCTCTGCCTTGCGGAAAACAGAAAGAATAGTCGAGAAACGGTTGAGGCGTGTTTCAAAAGTCAGTGATAAGACAATGACGTCATCCAGGTAACACAAGCAGATTGACCATTTAAAACTGTGAAGGAGAGCGTCCATCATTCATTCGTATGTAGCTGGGGCATTGCATAACCCGAACGGCATTACTTTAAACTGATAGAGTCCGTCTGGAGTTATGAATGCTGTCTTTTCACGGTCCATGTCATCAACTGCTATCTGCCAGTAGCGGGAACAGAGGTCGATGGAAGAAAAATAATTTGCTTTACTAAGGCAGTCAAGCGCATCATCTATCCGCAGCAGGGGATACACGTCTTTTTTCATTACCTTGTTAAGATTCCAGTAGTCAACACAGAAACGCCAGCTGTTATCTTTCTTTTTGACGTGGACGACAGGCGAAGCCCATGGGCTTGAAAAGGCTCAATGATGTTCCGAGCAAGCATCTTGTCGACTTCTTTCTGGATCATGTGGCGTTCGGTGGAGGATATTCGATAGGGCCCCCGATGTACCGGATTTGCATTGCTGGTGTTAATCCGATGCTTTACGATGGTCATATGGCCTAGTGGTTGGTCGTGCAGATCAAAGATGTCTTCATACGATGCAAGAAGGCCACGAAGCGCGTGCAAATGCTCGGCAGAGAAATCAGATGCGATCATTTTCGTTATGCCATCTCGGGTAGTGCCCAACTCAAGACTGGGATGCGACGGTGTATCCTCTGTTAAAGCAGAAATGTTGTAGTCACTGGCCGAGGGAAATGTAACAAGGCATATTCCTCGGTGTAGTACTTGCCCACAAATTCCAAAGTTGACAATAGAAAGATGCGCTACGTTGTCCTTCATAGTGATAATTGTGTGTGGAAAGGTTACATTGAACGAAAAGAGGACAGTAGCGTTAGCTGACACCACATAATCTCCGTCGGCCACAGGCGGATCGGAAAAGACGTCCATATACGCCACAGCTCGACATAATAGGCGAATGTGCTCGACGGAGCATAGCCTTGGCGGCGCAGGAGCAGGATGGTCAATGGCATGTGGTAAAGCAAGTTGAACAACCCCAGCAGAACAGTCAATTAGGGCGGAATGATCTGACAGAAAATCTAATCCCAGAATGATTTCATGTGAACAGTGGTCCGGGACGTAAAACAAAGAGAAGTATGACATCCAGCCACAGTGACGCGAGCGGCACACATCCCAGTGACAGCCAACGTTGCTCCATCAGCTACTCGGACTACAGTAATAGGAGCAGGCGTAAGCATTTTCTTTAACCGAGAACGAAGACTAGAGTCCATTACAGATATGTGAGCGCCAGTGTCAATGAGTGCTATTGCAGGTGTGCCATCTACATTTACGTTGATCAAGTTCTTGTGTCCGGGTAGCGTGTGCAGGGGAATTTCGGGGTAGGTCGTCATGGCAGGCTCACCTTTAGGAGCTGCGCCCACTAGTTTTCCGGGGACTGGTGGCGGTGGGAGGGAGAAGGAGAGCGGCGACAATTATGTGAGCGCGACAGGCGTCCAGATGACGACGGCACGTTGCAGAGGCAGAAGGGCATGACTGTGAATTCGTAAAGCCTGTCAGGAGTGATGAAAGCTGTTTTTTTCGCGACCGGCTTCTGCCATGAATACCTGCCAGTATCCAGAGCGCAGATCTAAAGAGGAGAAAAATTCCGCTCCCTGTAGGCAGTCCAAGGCATCGTCAATGCGTGGTAGCAGATAGACATCCTTGCGCGTGATTCGGTTGAGACGTCGGTGGTCCACGCAGAACCTGGTGGATCTGTCCTTCTTCAACAGTACAACTGGAGAGGCCCAGGGACTGCTTGACGGTAAGATTATGCCAGGTTTCAGCATACCGTCGACCTATTCATTGATGACACGGCGTTCGTAAGTTGACACACGATATGGACGCTGTCGTAATGGTGTCTCTTGACCGGTATCTATACGGTGAACAACAGATGACGCTCGACCTAAGGAAAACTGATTGTGGTCAAACGAGGCTCGAAAACGCTGGAGGAGCTTGATCAGCTATTCCTGTTGCCCAGGCGTGAGGTGGCAATCAATGGACTTGCGGAATACATCCATAGGTTCATTGGCGTCAGTTGGGGGTGTAATGGCACAAGTCAGTGGAAATAGCTTGTCTCGATACATCGGGTCTTCGAAAATACAATCTAAGGTCTCGAAGCTCTCCAGACACTCGCGGCGTAGCAGGATGTATGGACAAGCAGAGACATTGCACGCGTAAAGTACTACCGAACTATTAGAAAAGTTGATGACGACAAATGGGAGGACAATGGTTCGGTAGTGCGCACTAGCTGTAGTTGGTTGGAACAGGAGCGTCAAGTTAGTAGCTGCAGGAGAAGACACAGGCACTAGGCCGGCAGAAAAAGGCGCGACGGGGACATCAGCTGATGTAAACACTTTCGAGGGACTGTGGTGGTCAATATCAAGGCACGGAGTCAACGTGAGTTAAGCACGAGCGCAGTCGACGAGGGCCTGATAGGTAGAAAGGAAATTCCATCCTAGTATGAAGGCGTAAGATGAACATGGAAGAACAACAAAGTTGATGGCGTACTAAACATCTTGAATAAGAACGTGTGCTGTACACTGAGCCGTCAGCACGATGAAATGGGAGGTGGCTGTACGCAGAGCAAGATTCGTAATCGGCTTTGTAACTTTTCTCAAATCGCGACACAGTTTTTCACTAATTACAGAAACTACGGCGCCTGTATCGACAAGTGCCCGTACAGCAACATCTTCTACTAGCACATCAATTTCGTTCGGCGGACAAAGAGGAGGTCTTGGAGAGTTCGACAACAACGCAGTTCTTGACTCCGGAACTGCAGCTGTCAGTTTTCCTCTCGAGCGGGGCTCGTGCGCGGAAGCATAGGGGCGACAGATCGGCGACGGGGTTGTAATGACCGGCGAGAGTTGACAGGGCATCGTGAGGACAACAAGACGGCGATAGGGGAAGATGGTCACTGGAGATTCTGGGCATCCTGGTAATTTGCGGAATTCCCACGGTCCGCAGACTGGAAGTTGCGACAGCGACAGTAGCGTGCTATATGTCCCACAAAACCGCATGCAAGACAGATGAGTTGATTATCGAAGGTGCACCATGGGTTAACGACAAAAGATGTGGGGGGCATAGTAGGATGGGGTGCTGTGTATGTAGGCAGCGTCGTAGCGTAGGAGGACCCGGTGCCCCGGTATGCGCCAGAGACAAGTGGCGCTGGGGGTCTAGCAACGACGGCACCATAGGTTAGCGGCATAGAGACAGATGGCGATGAAGGCAGTGCCTGCGTGACCTGTGTCTCAATGACCTCGCGTAGACGAGGGTCTAACGAGGTCACTGGCTAGGATGCTTCGGCCACAAGAGAAAGTTGATGCGCAACTTCTTCTTGAATGAATTGTTTGATGTGGGGCAGTAAGACGGTGTGATCAGCACCGACGTCGTGCACGAGGGCGGAAACTTCAGCTGTATCTTCAGCGGCGCTACGCGTTGAGACACACTGCTTACGCAACTCGTCCTACTCCTGACAGAGCTGGACAACGTCGGTGACAGTCTTTGGGTTCCAAGCGACAAGCATTTGGAAGGTATCGTCGTCAACTCCTTTGATTATGTGCTTGATTTTCTAGTGTTCGGTTAGAGATTGATCGACCCACTTGCAAAGAGCCAAGACATCTTTAATACATCTTGTAAAGGTCTCGTCCCTGCGCTGGACTCGACTACGCAGACGCTGTTCCGAGCGAAGCCGGCACACGGCGGGACGACCGAACACCACGACGATGGTGGTCTTGAAGGCGGACCAGTTGGTGATTTCGCCTTCGTGGCTCTTGAACCAGAGGCTGGCCACATCAGTGAGGTGAAAGCGCACGTTCGTGAGCTGGTCACAGGCATTCTATTTGTTGGAAGTGCTTACAATTTCGTACTCGACGAGCCAGTCCTCGACGTCTTGTGCGTCGTTGCCGCGAAAAATTGGTGGGTCGCATTGCCGAGGCATGCCAGTACAGTAGACTGTCGGTGATGGGGCAGCTTGAGAAGGGCCAGGAGCAGTCATGGTGAACGGTGAGGGTAGCGTCCGATTGCGAAGCGAAGTTCCAGGATGATGGGAAGCCCGGCTCTTCCATCACTTAAAATAGAGGTGTTGTACGTCAAGGAAGCTTCAGACGCAGCTTGGCGAAAGGTGCTTTATGAAGCAGGTATGGCTACCGGCGAGCGGCGTGCGTGAGCTACTACTACTGCCACCGATCATCATCGTCTTCTTCAGTAGCAACAGAGCGTCCGTTATTCAGATTGTGTGTAGGTAGATAGGTGTGTATAGGTAGGTAGGTGTGTGTAGGTAGGTAGGTGTGTGTAGGTAGGTAGGTGTGTGTGTGTGTGTGTGTAGGTAGGTAGGTAGGTAGGTGTGTGTGTGTGTGTGTGTGTGTGTGTATGTGCGTGTGTGTGTGTGTGTGTGACGCGGGATTGACGAGTGCACAAAGCGCCTCAAACAAATACGCTTTATCGATCGCAGGAAAAAGACTGCAACGACTTCGTCTTTTGCACTCGGTCAAGGACACTCGTGCTGCTTCGTATTCGCCCCCACTGGCACATACGTGCCGCATTATTCCCCCTTTAAATAAACAAAACATTGCCCCGATGTTAAACGTTCGAAAAGCAAGGCGAAACCATACTGCACAGTTAGTCACTGAAAATAAGGTTTCATTTGAAGCACGTGGAGAACTTCTGGTGAATGTCTGTGGCACTTCTAACACTGCACGGTGTTTGGAACAACCTCGTAGTTGACGTCACTGATGCGTCGCAGAACCTTGTAGGGTCCGAAGTATCTTCGCAACAGCTTTTCGAAGCGCCCACGCTGACGAATAGATGTCCAGACACATACTTTGTCATCCACTTTGTATATGACGAGTCTGTGCCGGAGGTTGTAATGTTTGGCATCGTTGTCTTGTTGTTGATGATTCGCAACCTGGCAAGTTGTCTGGCTTCTTCTGCTAGCTGGGTAAACTCTTCAGCGTCCGTCTTATCGCCATCATTTCCATGAGGGAGCATTGCATCTAACGCTGTAACCTCGCGTTCGTAAAGGAGACGGAAGGGTTTGCTCTGTGAGGTCTCCTGACGAGCCGTGTTGTACGTGAACATGACGTAGGGCAAAATGACGTCCCAGTTCTTGTGCTCTACATCTACGTACATGCTTATTATGTCAGCCAGGTTCTTGTTGAGGCGTTAATGATTGATATGTGGAGTTTAACATCCCAAAACCACCATATGATTATGAGAGACGCCGTAGTGGAGGACTCCAAAAATTTCGACCACCTGAGGTTCTTTAACGTTCACCCAAATCTGAGCACACGGGCCTACAACATTTCCGCCTCCATCGGAAATGCAGCCGCCGCAGCCGGGATTCGAACCCACGACCTGCAGGTCAGCAGCCGAGTACCTTAGCCACTAGACCACCGCGGCGGGGCTTGTTGAGGCGTTAGGTGAGCCTGTTGGTCTGGGGATGATATGCCATGTTCTTTTTGTGAGCTGTACCACTTAGTCGGAAAATGGTGTCCAAAAGCTCAGCCATGAACGCAGTACCTCTGTCGGTGATGACTATTGCAGGAGCACCGTGTCTTAAGACGATGGCTTCAATGAAAAATGGTGCCGCTTCAGCTGTCATTCCCTGTGGCAGAGTGCCTGTCTCCGCGTATCGGGTCATGTAATTCGTGGTGACTATTATTCACCTGTTTCCAGTGGCAGACCTTGGGAAGGGGCCCAGAAAATCCATGCCAATTTGTGCAAATGGTGTCGCCGGCACTCGGACAGGCTGCAGCAGGCCAGCTGGTCTGATGGATGGTGACTTGCGACGCTGGCAATTTAGACATGCCTGCACGTAAGTTTCGACAACTTCGGCAAGTTTTGGCCAGTAATAGTTCTGCTTTATCCTCGCCAATGTTCTTGCGTAACCCACGTGACCAGCGGTCGGTTCATCGTGGCAGGCTTACAGTACCCCACGGTGAAGCGAAGAAGGAACGACGAGCAAGTAGCTGCTGCCGGCAAGTGAAATGTTTCTCTTATAAAGAACGTCATTTCGCAAGCAGTACGACAACAGCCCTCTCGCAAATAACTTCAGCAAGCTATTCGTTTGCCCTTGTAGGTAATTTATAAGTGGTAGCAGTTCAACATCGTCACGCTGCTGTTGAGAAAAGGTGGCAGTGTCCATAATTTCCAGAAAGGCTGTGTAGTCATCATCGTTGTCCGGAGATGCCGTCTGAACAGCAGACCGAGAAAGACAGTCGGTGCCGGTGTGTCGTTTTCTCAACTTGTAAGCAACAGTGAAGTTAAATTCTTGGAACCGAAGACTCCATCATGCAAGACGGCCAGACGGATCTTTCAAGCTGACTAACAAAGAGAGAGAATGGTGATAGCTGATAACGGTGAATGGGCGGCCGTACAAATAAGGACAAAGCTTCAAGACTGCCCATACCGTTGCAAGACATTCTTTCTCCGTCGTAGTGTAGTTAGCTTCCACTCGGGACAGCATCCTGTTGGCGTAAGCGATCACCTTTTCGTTGTTGTCCTTCGACTATACGAGCACTGCTCCAAGACCCACATTTTAGTGTCTGTATGAAGTGCAGTTGGCACGTCTTTATCGAAGTGGGCCAGCACAGGGGGTGTTTGCATGTGCTAACGAAGCTCTTGAAACGCCTGCTGTTTGTCTTCGCTGTATATGAAGGGGGTATCTTCCATAGTAAGCTGTGTCAATGGCCACGTGATGCGCAAAAAATTAGCAATAAAGCGCCAGTAATAGGCACCGAGTCCCAAAAAACGTCACACTGATTTTTGTCTGTTGGCGTCGGGAAGTTCGCCACGGCGGCAATTTTATCCGGGTCGGGTCGGATCCCTTGGCTGCTCACGACGTGACCGAGGAATTGAAGTTCGTGGAAGCCGAAGTGGCACTTTTCAGGTTTTATAATAAGACCGGCCAAGCATATTGCTTCAAAAACTCCTTCGAGCCTTCATAAGTGTTCTTCGAAAGTCTCCAAAAAGACAATCGCGTCGTCGAAGTACACCAAGCAGGTTTGCCACTTAAGTCCCGACAGAACCCCGTCCATGAGACGCTGGAATGTTGCTGGCGCCAAACACAAACCAACAGAAAGTACCTGAAATTCATAAAGTCTATCGGGCGTAACAAAGGCGGTCTTCTCACGATCTCTCTCATCTACTTCAATTTGCCAGTAGCACTTTTCAAGTCCATGGACGAAAAGTAGCGTGCGTTTCGTAGTCTATCCGATAAATCATCGATACGCGGCAGAGAGTAGACATCCTTCTTTGTGATCTGATTGAGCTTCCGGTAGTCGACGCAGAAATGTAAGCTGCCATCCTTCTTTTTGACGAGTACTACAGGTGATGCCCAAGGACTGTTAAATGGCCGAATAAAACCATCTTCTAGCATCGTTTTCACCTGTTGTTTGCCGGATGGGTGTGGTGTTGAAATCCGTGATGATGCAGTGTTTCGTCAGTGCCATTTGACCAACTCTTGATGTGGATGAGAAGCAGCCATGAAACTTTTTGTTCAGCGTGAGAAGGCGGTCTCGCTCAATGAGAGATAACGTTGGACCGACGTTGGCAGGTATCGGTGTAGTGATAGTAGATGCTGCCGCTTCCTCCACTAAATGGCAATCTTTTATTTGAGCGAGTTCGTCAAAATAGGCAATAGTCCTGCATTTAACTATGTGTCGACGTTCTCTGCTGAAATTTGTCAATAAGAGTTCCGCGCATCCATCAATAACAGTGATGACAGCCCTGGCAATAGAAATGCCACTACTGAATGCAAGCTTCTTGATGTGTTCAGCGATGCCAGTACCGTTTTGTAAAATGTCACAGTGCATGGATACGAGGGAACAACTTCGTGGCGGCTGTATGACGTCGTCATCGGCAATACGGAAGCAAAGTGGCTGGTGTTCCTCATATGTAGCAGTCTCTGAGCTTATAGCGAACGTTACGCTTCTGTCATGAATGTCAATCACAGCCCCGTATTCGCGCAAGAAATCCATTCCCAATAAGAGCTGTTTACAGCACTCGTGAAGAATGACGAGGGGTAGCGACAAAGGTGGAACTAGTGATGAAGAGTGATGCCACGACATACAGAGCTCAAAATGACCATTTGCCTGCTGGGTCCTAACTTCAAATGAAGGAGGTGCAGCGCCCCCCCAAAAAATTATCTAGGCCCCTGGATCCTGAGACGGCACATACCTATAATGTCTCTGGCACGAGTGGGGTTAGCGTAAGGGTACAAAATTTCGTTGAGCCTTGGGTCCCTCTGCTCCTTATTTAGGAAGTCCACCAGCTGGTCCACTGTCATTGCCTTCTTTTTGGAGCTACCGCAAAGCTGGTCGAAGATGAGGTCCACCTGGCAAAGATACAAAGGTGTGGTTAGGTGAATGCATCGTTTTTTGGGCATAATTTATAAACTAAATCTATACAACCGCATCACTACAAAAGACGAGCTAACTCTGTTCACAAGATATGTGCAAGAAGTGAAGGCAGTAATTGCCCCGCAGTATCCTATTTTATCATTTCCAAGGGACCGTGTTTAAATGCTTACAGCTGCGTTTCACTACAGCCAACGCCTCCTAGAACATTTTCAGGAAGCATTGCTACAGCAGCACTTGCTTTCTCAGGCCCTGCAAATGTTCAACTTTGCAGCAAGATTTCTAACTTCTATGCCACTCCCAAAGCACCACAAAAAATAATCATAGACAACATGAAAATACTGGTGTTTATATTATTTGACAACATCAATAAAGTAACATAAAAATTTGCTCTTTCTAAATGTATTCAATAAGGAATACAAGCCAAATTCTGGATCTGGGGCAGCTTTCGGATCAGGAAAACAGCTTGGAGCAAATTAGCAGCCGAAACAAGTGTGCCTGAATCAGCTTCGGAGAAGAAAAAAAGCTGCCCGCATCTTCCCACGGGGGGAACTCGAGTAAATGCGTCGTAGAGTGGTATGGTTTGAGAATGCTTGACTGCTTTTTCATCTTTATTATTTTTATTATTTATTGAAACAAGAAAAAGCATTGCCTTCAACAAGTTGAACAGTTGTGCAGCGTGCGCAGCTGGCTTTTACTAGCAGATGCTGCTTTCGTCGATGTTGCGAGATGAGAGAGGTGGAGGGACAGTTGGCCCAAGACGCGAGCAAGCGACACGAGACGCGAGCATGCGCAGTGGAGGTGTACACGACACCACAGAAGCTAGATTTACGAGTAGGTGAAGCTATAAAATGCTTCGATTTAATAAATGACATTTCGTGTCCATATGTCAGCTACTTTGTAGCCCATAATCCTGTTTATATGCAACCACTAAAATGCAAACAGCAAGCCATCAATACAGTGACAGGGTAGTCATCAGTCAGGGTATTTGAATCAATGTCACGAGTGGACTTCACAAAAACACAGACGTCACCTGTTATCGTCACCATCTGTTTATTTGTCGCCAGCTTTGGCTATGTACAGATAAACTGAATCGCGGAAAAACTTTGAACCATCTCCCTGAAGAGAATTCTAATGGCGTGCGAAGCAGCAGTGGTGCGCACGGCGTTCACTCGGTTGAAACGGGCGTCGACGTGGGTGCTGAAGCTTGACGCGAGTGCTGAACAGTTTGAAGCGAAACTTGGTGTAGCGTTTACTTGAGTAAGTATTTGTTTGAAACGCAAAGTCACGGGAGGGGGGACGCAATGAAGACGCTTGCGCTCGGCTTCCTTGGCTCGCGTCTCGTCAGTGTTATCCGCTCGCCGTGTGTATTCTCGAACGCGATCAGTGTTCTTGACTCGCACCACGTCAGTGTCGCTGGCCTTTCACTGCCAACGCTTGCATTTGGCTTCCCTGGCTCGTGCCTCATCAGTGTTGACATCGTCATTCGCGAACGCGATTGGCTTCGCTAACCTTTGCGACGCCGGTGACAGCTGGGAAAGGTACGAGAAGACTAGTGGGAAACATGCTACGACAACATCCCGCCCATCAACGCGATCGCACGGCAAACAGCGGCGCACTATCTAGATGATCGTCGCCGCGAGATTCTCGAAGCACGTGCAGCACGCGCACCTGCCGGCTCGCATATTCTTCTTGCTGACAGATGGAGAGATGTGGCGCGGGTGAGATGATGTTCATGTGAGGAGCAAGCTCGAGCGTTGTGAGAAGTAGGGTGGGTGAAGCTAGAGAGAGCCGACATGCGGCAAGCGCACGGCAGGCGAGGAAGAGAGACACCACCGCGCACTACTAGGAAGACGTGAGCTACTTGGCACCGCGCCAACACCTGCGGCGAAGGGAGCGGTGCGGACTGAGGGACAGTGTAACACAAGTTTGTCAAAGAGCTGCTTCGAATCTAAAAAAAGTTTGGCATCGTCTTGGCCGAGTTGGTCATGTGGCTTTATTTGGGCTACTAAAAATCAAAGACTTCGCTTTATTGGGGCTGTAAGGCATACCACCGTAATTAACGCTCCAGAGGTGACTGTCATCAAGTGGATCCAAATCTCTAAACACGCATTTACATTTGTCCCTGAAGACCCCCAATATGTCAAAATTCACCAGACGACTGCACAATTCATTGCCTAAGAGACCAGAAAAGCACGCAACGAGCACCAGCGGTCTGTGTTCGCTTTCGTCCGACGGACTGCATAACGCCTTTGCGCATCTCTGGAAGCTGTAGTTTGGCTGTATTGGCATGTGAACCACGCGATTTCAGGCCACAGTTCAAGACTAGAAACAAGGAGTTGGATGTGGATTTGTATTCACGTACAAGCGAGTTTTCCTTATTCGAAACCTTCTGCAATTTCGCAGATTGCGTAGCGACTAATCTCGTCTTTAATGAGATTGCAGGCGCAACACGTGTAGTGTTTCGTATGCTGTCGAACCTGGACAAGTTCGAGAGTATACCCTGAAAAGAATGATGAGTCATGCACCTGGACGCACTCATGAATATTGGGCTGATGCCTTTCAACCAATATTACATTTCTGCGCCTGTGCTGACCGCTCGTGCTTTGCGTGACATCTGCATTACTCGCAGCATGTTTAGCCAAAAGCTTCTCTATCTGCAGTTTTATCCACAGCAATGGGCTAGTTGTTACGGGGCTTGACTGCGGAGTGAAGGCCGCATGATTGAATCTTGGTCACGGCAACCCAATTTCCATGAAGGCGAAATGCTACTGAGTGCTGCGTGAAGAACCCGAGGCAGTCATGATTTACGTCTCCCTCCAGCATGGCATCTTGCATAACCACCTCGTGGTTTCACGACGTGAAACCATAGCTTTTTTCACTATCTACTATTTTCACTACTCTATCCTTCGCCGCCACAACAATACAACGCATAAATTGAAAGTAAAAACATCTGTTACTTTAACCAATCTTAGACACCAAAAAAGAGTGGCTTAGACGGGTGGTAGCATACAAGGCCCATGCCCCCCTCCCCTCAAATATTTTACAGAGAAAGCTGTATAGGGCTAGAAGAAATGAAAAACCACTCGGTATCAGTGTCACAAGCAGTTTTCATTGGCTGAGCTATCAGTTACGTCGTTCTCAGCGTCGTACCCAAGCACACGCACCATTAGATATGTTGTGAATGACGTCGTACATGCCGTTGTAGAGCTGGTGTTGAGCATGCGCACATCAGTTTTTATAAAAACCTTCCCCGTAGATAGACCATGGACAACTCTAGAGCGCCGACAGCAGAAACATCAGAGAGATAGCATTCGACAGGCCCGAGAAGCTGAATGCCAGCATTAACTGCTTACCGACAATCCGGTAGCCTCACAAGCCCGCTAAATCACGAACAGAAATGCAAGCGCCGGTAGCGGGCAATCCTGCAGACCACGCCGCCGAGTTAGTTCACCATGTGAAATGCTTGCAACAACGCTTCATTGCGAGCACAACAGCGTCAACATGATGATTGCATGAGCTCGTTTGCCAAAGAGAACGAACCTTCCAGCGGTAATTAGCCTTCGGCTGCGACGTCTGTGACAGCATTTGGTTCAACAAAAACCACTATTATTAACGCATTGCAAAAAGCATTTCGCCACTCAATACACTGCTCGATGACCATGATCATATGAGGAACATGGTGCACCAAGTGAACCGAACACAGAGGCAACCCCAAGCCAAACATGTGTCAAACCACATTAAGATGCACAAACATGTAACCAATATTTGCGAAAGGCTTCAGTGCAGCATCGGATTGAGTCCCCTGCTGAACACCGGGGTCACAAGTTTCAGCTTTCACTAGTTAATCATTTGAATAGAGTGCTTGGGCCGTGATTTTTTGCAGGGTGTAAAGAACGAAAAATGACCATTTTAAAAGGTATCCCCCCAAAAAATTCTGCCTACACCTATGTCGATAAGTGGCCATTTTTGTTCTATGGTGGTGCTAAACTGAATTCGTCGCACCAATTGAATATTCACAGGGAGGGCGGCAAAGGGTGGCATCTATGATTATAAAAGCTGTCAAAAAATATTTCTTGGCTATATTTAGCTTCATTTGTGAAATATTGCTCAGTTGGTAACAGGTGGTTTTATAGAACACCTTGTCTCAGAAAGTAAACTTCCAGTAGTAATAGACTGGTTGACGCGGCTTGCAGATATGTGTAGTGTATTGATTGATTTCTTTCAGTCCAAAGTTATTGCAATGGCATACAGAGTTAAAGTTAGTTGATTTGCTTAATATGTGCCTGAATATTTATACTTTCATGTTTTCAAACGCTAACGACGAGGCTTGTGTACTTAGATATAGGTGCAGAACCGCAGATGGTCAATATTTCCAGAGTATTCTTCAAGGATGTCTCTCAAAATCATATCCTGGTTTCTGGGTGTATTAAAAAGATACACTAATGACAAATGCTACAAAAATATATTGTAATAGCCAAAAGTGAAAATTTAACTGTAAATAAAACTGTAAATTGGAATGGCTATATTTCGCTACAAATAATTTCTGCTATTTTTGTATTTGGCTGCATTCGGGCTATAGTTGCGCTAGTGTTTGGCCAAGCCACCTCGTTCGACCTGGCAATACCGGTAATACACAAGTGATAGGGCCCGCATAAGATAGTTTATGTGAGGGACACGCGAAGAAACGTCATTCCTTCTTGAAATTCGAAAGGGAAAGGGGTGGCCACCTCAAGAGAACCCAAGCTAATAATTCAGCCAAAGAGTTTTGCATTGCATTTTTTATTTAACATAGCTCCTGCAAGTGCATCTGCAATTCTGTAGTTTTGAGCAGTGAAAAACTCAAACTCGGGTGGCAGCAGCACTCTAGATTTTTGACCGCTCTATCTGTGGACACATGGTGGCCATGCTGAGTACGTTCACTATGTAACAATCGCATAGCTGAAAATGAATTGGGAAGTTATGCGGGCGACTTGTTTAGCATTTCCCCCCAATTTGCAGTGATACTGATGTTTATAACATATACTTGAGCGCAAGGATTTGTTGCGATGTGCTCACTGGATCAAAGCTTTGTAAATTGTGCACTTCATTCAAAGAGCATGAACCGGTTTGATAATTACTAAAAAGGTTTTCTTGAACAGTAGCAATAATCAGCACCAATCTAGAGTCGAGACTTAAAAGAAGGCAGCTGTGTAGCGTAGAAAGCTGTATGGCCATTTACTATCCTGTCTCACCACTACAGTTCAGTACTGTCACAACTAAGAGGTGTAAACAAGCCATACGCTTGTGCAGATAAACATTGTTCTAGATATTGCCTATTGATCCATACTTTATTTTTCAACCTTTGTTTATAGTTCCAGCCTTGCCTATTGCCTCAAGCTTGCCTATTGCCTTGCAATAGGTAAGCTTGAGATATTTGCCCTTCTTTAGCATCTGCTGCTGCACGTTAATAACTAATATGTTTCCTCATCGCATTTACATCGTATTTCTGTAATTGTTGCATCACCAACCGTTGATAAGTGTGGTTAAAAATCAACATGGCAACGCCCATGCAGAATTGACCGCCTGCTTTGATCCGAACTTGTGCTTGGTGCTCGCCCAGAGCGCACACACAAACAAATGAATTATGTAATTAGCTATTGCTTTTTGACAACTCACAATCACACAAACAAATGAATGATGTAATTAGCTATTGCTTTTCAACAACTCACAATCAAGATAAAATATCAGGTAGGCCCTTATGTTAATGCCAAGATGAGCTGTTTCTTTAACTAGACTTGCCAAGATTAATGTGCGAAAGATTAGATAGCAATTCATGGAAATAGCACAGTGTAGTCGTAAAATGCTATGCTTCCAAAATCCCAAAACATAAATTTAAAGCAAATACAAGAGCCAGTCTGGAACTAACGGCCCACAGAGCGCACGTTGCTGACGTGAGAAACTCGAAGTGCAGGGCACCAGGGTCGATGATGCTGCTACAGTCTTTTTTTTTTTTTTCAGCGCTGCCATCTGCTCGCCCAACATATCCGCGCATACGCCAAGGGAACACTTAGCAGACGACACTACATGGGTGAATGCCTGTGGAGGCAATAATCGCCCTTCAAATCGTCTAAATAACCGCCCTGTAGTATATATAGAGCTGAAGAAAACTTTCAGATAGGTGTGTTGTCAAAGTCCTCAGCTACGTACCTCTTGGCGTCCCACCAAGTGCCGGTAGAAGCGCAGGAAGACATCGAGGCTTAGACGCTCGGGCGCCAGAGTGTCGTTCTTGCCGGCAGCCAGCCCGACAGCTTCGAGTGCACGCTCAACACGCTTACGGTCGTCACGGTGCTGGGCAAACATGCGCAGCACGCTCTTAACGGGCAGGCGCCCCTCACGGTCGGTGCACAAGAGCAATTTGGTGTGTGCCTTCTGCAAGAAGGTGGCGGCTGGCGCGTTTAGGGAAAGCAGGTTGTACGCCATGCTGAGGAGTTCGTCACACCACAGCTGCGCCACTTCACGGCTCGTTCCGCAGAAGCTGATGGCACTCACATTCACCAAGTCGGGTCCATACAGCACAGTCACTGTCTTCTCCTCCAGAGGTACGTCCGGTGCACCCATGGACACAGAGTCACGCAGCTTGCCCTCCTGCGCAAATTGTCAAGCATATTTTTTTTAGTTATTAAACTTCATCAGTTCATTATTGCATACCGGGTTCTATATATGTTCAGCTGCATGCTGTAAAAGTAAAGCGAGGTATTGATGATCTGGTATGTGGCTCAACCAGGCGGCGCAAAATATATGTCTACAAACTAGAGAGAACCCAGCCAATGCAAAATATTTTGAAATGCTTTCGGTGACTTTGAGCATATGCCTGCCCGCCTGCCCGCCTGCCCGCCTGCACAAGGAAACACAAATTTAAGTCTTGCATATATACACTGAATATTGTGACCTTAAAAAAGCTGAAGAATATAAATATCAGGGTATACTTATAATGTCTGATTTAAGGTGGAACAGACACATTTAGCACATTAAGAATAAAGCAATAGGCGCACTGGGTTTTCTTCGCTGTAAGTTCAGTCAGTTACTACAGAAATTGAAAGAGCAACTGTATTTCACGTACGTTCGCAGCATACTTGATTATGGTTGTTTTTTGGGACCCACACAAAGTTGATCTCACGGAGCAGCTTGAAAGGGTGCAAAATAATGCGGTTTGGTGTGTATTCAACAGTTGCAGAACAATAAGTATGACGGAAAGCAAACGTAAGTAATCTCGGCAGGTTTTGCAAGATAAGGGAGAAAATCTCATACTGCAATTTTTCATGCTGTATATCATTTTAAAACTGGCATTGAGCGAGCAAAGTATATTAAGTTACCACTTACATCTCATCAAGACAGGACCATGCAATGAAAGTTTGCGAATTCTCTTTTAAGGGGGACATGTTCAGGTATTCTTTTTTTCCATGAGCCATTAGAGAATGGAATGCCCTACCACCTGTTGTTGTAAAAGCTTTCGATATTGGTGTATTTTTCCACGGTTTGTTTTCTGTGTATATTTTTGTATCTAGACCCCATGCTGTAACACCCAATGGGGCGATGCAGGTATGTAATAAATAAAAAAAATTAATACATTACGGGAGGTGAATGGATGACGTAGGTATATGACTGGTGCAAACATAATACACTCATACCTCGTTACAGCGAAGTTGAAGGGGAGCAACAATTATTTGGTTATATCTATTATAACAGTTAATGGCAATGCTCAGATGGGCGCACAGCTCTAAGCATGCAACGAAAGAAACTGCCTTGCAGCCCGATGTACCACTACGCGACCACGCGTGCCACGGAAAATAAACTCAGTCGAATCTCTATAATTGAAAATTTCGGGTGATTCGAACTCAGCATGAGGTCCCGTCAAAGCTATGTGTAATCCAATAGCCAAAACGCCCTGTAATTTGAACGCGCAAGCACTTGCGACAGTTCATTCAAACATACTGCGCTCCGAAAATGTTCTCAGCACTATGCCCCATCCCGCAGCGGCACCTCTCAACGCTGGGCACGAAGAAGAAAAAGAAAAGGAAAGAAAAGACTGTGGCGGATTGCTTGCTCTCTCTCGAATGCCAATCTGTGACGCGCCGGTTCCACGCTTTTCTCTTTTCCGTCTCTGCACGTCTTTTCCCTTTTTTATCTGCACCCTTCTCCTTTCAAGGCCGGGCGTGCAGGCAGAGGGAAAAAAAGAAAGCTGTTGCGGAGAGTCCTTTCTCGATGCAGAGTAAGCAGCCAGGATAGCAGCGGACACACAGTCGTTGCCGTCTTGAGAGGGAAATCGCTTTGCACTGTGGCGGCGCTTCTCGGTCATGTGGCTCGCTGAGTGCTTCTTCAATCCTCTCCGCTGGCTGTGCAAGGAGCACTGCTCTCTCGGCTGCGGGGGGCGTGGCAGTAAGATTGGCGCGGGAGTTTCGAAAGAGCCAAGCCGAACCAGCATCAGACTCCGCAGAGAACGTCATACTTAACACACTACGGTCGTTTTTTTTTTTTATAGACTATTTGATAGACTAATTTAGTTTGTTAAATCAAATTACCAGTTAATTTTAGTTCATTACAATGAGGTTTAAAATGCATGGTTCTAAATGGAGTTTTCAAGGAGAATTTCGCTTCGTTATATGCATTATTTTGTTATATCCCGTTACATTATAACGAGGTATAAGTGTAATCACGAGATCCATGTCATGTAAGAACATGAATAAGAACATGTCACGCTCGTGATGTGCTCGCAGTTGTTTCGCTAGCTTCACATATACAAAACTTGGTATAACCTGACATGGATAGAAACCGAAGATAAGTGATACATCAAAACATGATCATCATGAAATGAAAGCCATGTACGGCATAAAGTATGTCCGCCTCCTAATGTTGTGGTGACTTTAAAGTGGCATACCAACATTCTTCACTCGTGCTTCGCATATAATTGATTCCTACTGTATGTGGGAACTGTCAATTTTTTCCAGATTACTTACCCTAGGACTCAACTTACAATCGCTCAGGCAGTCGCTTCTATACTCTCAATCAATACAGATTTGCTCAGTTAATCTCAAGATCCGGAATAGTCATTTCCGCTGGACCATAGTTTTAAGTGATGACGCGTTTTAGCAAAAACTTTGAAACAACTAGGTGATTGAGTTTTTACAAGAGCATGCGATAGACCTGAAAGTACTTTGAATTGATTTCCAAGATTTAAACCTACTCGTTACACCATGACTTGCTCAGGTGCATAGAAGACTATTCGAGATTTACTTGAATGATACGTGGGGTTTAACGTCCCAAAACCACCATATGATTATGAGAGACGCCGTAGTGGAGGGCTCCGGAAATTTCGACCACCTGGGGTTCTCTAACGTGCACCCAAATCTGAGCACACGGGCCTATAAACATTTCCGCTTCCATCGAAAATGCAGCCGCCGCAGCCGGGATTTGAACCCGTGACATGCGGGTCAGCAGCCGAGTACCTTAGCCACTAGACCACCACGACGGGGCATCGAGATTTACTTGGCCATCACATTTAGAACCCTGTGGGCATTTCAGCTGAGAAGTTTTAAGACCATCTAAGCTCTAAGAACCGGAGGTCTACGTTCTCGACTGGGAAAGCCATGGTGTGTGTATCGGTTTATCTATTGTTCCCAGTTTGAGAGTCTTATTTCTCGACAAAACAAAAAAAAGTGTTGCTTGTAATTGCGGGCTCGCAGCAACAAGAGGGAGACATAAAAGAGAAGGCAGAAATGAATCATGAGCTGTAGAATAAACATCAGTTCTTGGCGTAGTGCTCGGGTTCGTTATGTGCGGGACATTATTTCTGGTGCGGCAATCCTCTGGTCACACCCTTTCAAGAGTTCTGCTTACGATAGCGTCATTAGAGCGTTTGCTCAAGAAACATGGCGTCGTCAGGGCAAGCGTCACGCGAACTATTATGCTTCTGACGGGCAAACTGCCGGCCATCGTTCCCAATGTCAATCAGGTTGACTACCACATTGCCTAACTCACTCAGAAGAACGCCGAACTTGTTCCACTAAACAAAAGAATCTGCGATGCGACTGACGACGAAGCCTACAAGGAAGAGCTCGAGGCCATAAAAGTGTACGACCGAAGGCTCTTTTACGCTTTGTTCCAAGCGCGGTTCTTCCTCAGAGAGGCTACAAACAAGGCGATGGTAAAGAGTGCTGTGAGATCGGCGGCTACATCACCGAATACTAACGTCGGTGGTGCCAGCATTTTAGCCCAGAATGAGGTTAGTGATTCTTATCGAGTAGCTGTTGTGACAGCCAGTCAAGAAATGGTGCCGCGTCATTGCACAGTAGTCCTGCTGAAATTACAGATCCTGATATTTTCCAGTGCAGATTCGTGTTTTGTCTTTTAGATTGGCTTTCATGTGAATGAGTTCAAATTTAGCTGGGGCGCACTGGCGTCCGCATGCTGACGCATATGAGTCGACAGCGGAGGCAGCCTGTTGAAAACTGGCCTCATTTTCTCCCAAGCTTCCCTGTGTGCTCCATATGAAATATCATGGGCATACAACGCATGTCGGATGCCAGAGATCCGAGTTAGCTCCCTCAAAAGGTACATCGAGGCAATGTTAAAAAGTAGCGGTAAATGGACCACTTCTTGTGATGTGCCTGTCTTGCCCATGAAGCAGGGACCGTATTCGTCATCCTCAAGGCGAAGAAAGGCCTCCCTATTAGACAAGAAATTTCGTATTTAGGAAAAGGTCTTCTCAATGCAGTTTGTGGTGTTAAGATTAGCTAGGATAGCACTATGCTTCACATTGTCGAAGGTGACTTTCACGTCTATGGCAAGGATGCCCTTATCATCGCTACACATAGTTTCAGGCTGTATTACTTTACGGTGAAGTTGTAGCAAAACAACTTGGGCCAATTTGTGCGGTCGAAAGCCGAACTTTGTGTCAGCAAAGGTATTTGTGTGCTCGAACTACCGTAAGAGGCATTCTAGAACAATTGTTTCCATCAGCCTTCCTGTGCAGGATGCAAGAGAAATGAGACACAGGTAATTGGTGTTGATAGGTCCACCCAACTTTGGTATAAAAGTAATAATGACGGTCTTGCAGTCTTTCGGGGTGGGTTGACCTTTCCAGATGGCGTTTATACAATTGAGGTGGCGCATGTACGCAGAATCGGAAGAGCCCACGCTGGTGATGCTGTGGTGGATTGAAGCGCACCTATGATGACCGAGCCCTGAAGCGTAACAGCCGCGGCAACCTCTCCAACAGTGCACATGGTGCAAACATGGCTGTCGACAAGGAGCAGTGGGCTGGCCGTGCTGGTGCGGACGTAGTCGTCGACAAAACACCGACCTCAGCATTACAATGCGGCTGGTTTGCCAGTGCAGGTGTCCGAGTCGACGGACGTGAAAACACCGTGTTCGAAGAAGCGCACGAAGATCACGGCAGGCAGGCAGGTTCACAGCGACTGGTCCCAAATACAAGGTTCATTGTTGTAAGGTCGCGCCGCCCTTCAAAGGCTCTGGATGATGGTCATGAGACCCAGAAGGCGTGGGCTCTACCGGAGAGCGAGCTGGCGTACCCGTGCTCATCGGGGAAGCCTGGTGAATATCCACCTGCATAGTTGGTACAGAAGGTGCGAGGTGTTCGGCTATAGACGAAGTTGTCACCTGGTCCTCGGTCAAGGTTGCAGTATCTTGGTAGTTCCGCCGCAGCATGTCACGAGCAAAAACTCCATCTGTGGGACACGATGAGGTAAAAGGTAGTGGCTGCTGGCAAGACGCACAGAGCGTTGGGATCAGTAGAGAATCACCATCGAACATCGTCGGCGGTGATGCCTCCGCAATCAGGAAGCGAATGTTGGGCGTGACGATGCCGTTGTTGTGGCAGGCTCCAGGGCGTGCGGCGAGATTGCTGTTATGGAGCCTCACATGCTCGAAAGCTCGTGGGCCTTGGTGGTCGGGGAAGATGTATGGCTGGTCGGCGTGCCTGGTGGACCGTCAGGCGAGGACGTCGAAGACAAGCACCTCATGGCCGACTGGTCGATGACAGCAGCAACATCCTTACCTTCGTTGCGCAAAAGGTTGGGTACGGAAATCGCAGCGCTAGTGGCCGGACGTGAGGTTGGAGGGGACGTAGCCGGGAGAGTTAGGTCATGGTCAATGGTGGGCTGCGGACCGGTTGGTACCATGCACTGCAACGCAGGTGAAACCCCGAAGTCGCGGGCTCCCGGAAGCGGGCGGTAGGCCATAGCAGGCGAGCATTGCAGCACAGAAAGAGTCATATGACTGCACACTAGTGGTCGATGCGGCAGTAAGATGGCTAAGCTCGATCGGAAGCGTGTCAAGCAAGATGGCATGCATAAGCGGCTGGTCCGTGACTCTATTCACAGCGAGATTGGCATCGAGCCTCATGAGCCATGCCTAGGATAAGGTCGGGTGAAACGGCAGCACTAGTGGGCAGAGTGGCGGAAGCATCGCAGCCGGTAGCTCGTCGAAGCGTGTGTTCTTCCGGTCCCCAGTGTAGCGAGCGAGGAGAGGGAGAGATGTAAGATGACGTCTTCACGGCGGTCGACGAGGTTGTGCCAATGTCGCCACTTTTTTTTGTAGGCTCAAAGGAGCGGGGGCAGGTGCCAGCGTCTGATACGACAGGCGGGTGAACTTGTTTTATTGCTCACACAGGCCAAGCTAGGCATGAGCAGCGCGGAAGACGCGGCGCGTTGGCTAAAAAAATTATGACGATGATGATGACGCCACAATACTTATGCGAGAAGAGACAGCTGTTGCAATTCGGAGAGCCTGTGCTGCCTGAATCATCAATTAAGCCTTGAGTGATTCAATGATATGAAAGAATGTTAAAAGCAAGGGCAAGTGAGATCACCCAAGACAGTTGAAGGCCTATTTGAATGTCTAAGAATGCTGCACAGCATAACTTGACCCATTTAGTGAGTGTTCCTGCAGATAGTGCAGCACCAGCAGCCTCTAGTAGCTCCGTTTCGTAATATCAACCTAGCAATGGAGACCTCGCGGAGACAAAACTAATAAACGGGGTGCACAGCCCCACCCGTCTAACCAAAATAAGGACGTCAATTTCATTCGGTCAAATGTTTTATTATTGCAGTGATCATAAATGAAAAAAAACTGAACGCATTAGTGTACAGAAAAAATTTTGACTAGGAAGGACTTCTTTTGGTTGGGCAGGACTTCATTCTAAAAGTACAGGTCATGCGAGATGTCGAAATTTTCGTTTTTGACTGTCAAACCTGACATCAAAAAGCTATAAAAATGAATGTTTCTTGAAAGATGAGATCACTATATACTTCATTGTTTCGTCTATCCAGATATTGATACAATTATGAACTGTCAAGTGCACTCATGTTGTGTTGACAGTTTTTCCGGAGCTATAAAAATGAATGTTTCTTGAAAGACGAGATCACTATATACTTCATTGTTTCGTCTATCCAGATATTGATGCAAATAAGAACTGTCAAGTGCACTCATGATGTGTTGACAGTTTTTCCGGAGCTTATATGCCTGGACCCTTATCCACATGCAGCTTCCGTACTTGAAGTACCTTTTTAAACTTCGTGACACGACCATTGTGCGTAAGAGGCCTACAGGATGCCATGAGAAAAGAAGTCATGACTGAAGCGAGAACTGCCACAAATGCTAAGCACTCAAAATTATAAAAACATCACATCACTGTTTGCATTGTCAATCACTATCGTCCCTAAAGGAGATTGTTCACTGCGACTCTGCACCGATTACCGCCAAACCACGCCCAAACAGTGCTATATACATATCTTATGCACTTTGTTGACAACATCAATAACGACAACAGAAGGTGCAAATGGTTTTTCTAAATCGCCTTATGCAAAGAATACTGGAAGGTACCTCCTCAAGAACAGTCAAAGAAATACACGGCATTTATAGTGGTATTTGATGTATATGAATACAACCACCTGCAATTAGGTTGGAAGCATTCAGGAACTTGGTTTCAGTGCATGATGAATACTGTATTTAAACAATTCATCGGAGACTTCTGCAATGTTTATGTCGGTATCATCATTTCTTCTCGTACGGAGGAAGAGCATTGTTTCCATTTCTTCAGGTAATTGAAGCACTAAGCCACTCACATATCGAATTGAACAAAAAGAAAAGTGCATTCTTTTAGAGAAAAATGGTGTCGATTGGCAGAGTCCTTGATGGCTTAGCGAAGACCATAAAGGAACAGTCCGTCCAAAAAATCAAAGGGATGCATAAACCCTGCGACGTCCACTCACAACCCGTTTCTTTAGGATTAGCTAGAAATTTTAGGGCATTCCTGAAAGATTTTGCAGCAATATTCACACGCCTTATAAGACTAACTAAAAAGGAAGTGTTTTTTTTTATTTATTTATTTATTTATTTATTTATTTATGGTACCCTCAGGGCCCGAAGGCATTACAGAGGGGAGTGGCAATACAAAATAATACAGCAAACGGCAAAACGTAAAGGAAAAGAAGGGAAAATACAAAGCGGTTGGCAAAAACACACAGTAACAAAGAATTAAATGTAGCAGCGGGAATACATGACAACGATTTTGATAAAAAAAAAAAAAAATCAATGTAGCGGTAACGATATTACAGGTAGTACATAGTCAAGAAACCGAAGTGAAGAACTACAACAATGATTAGCCAAAGCACTACAAAAAAAAAAAGAAAGAAAGAAGAAAGCACGACATATATAACACGAAGCAGAATCAAACATCGCAAAACATGTTTTGCAAAAAGGCCCTAAAACGTGATGTGTCGGTAATAGCCGTAGCTGATTGTGGTAGTAGATTCCATTCGGATGTGGTTCTTGGAATGAAGGCATGCGAATAGGTTACGGTTCTGCAGCGGGGAACATGAACTTTTTGTAGATGGTCCAATCTGGGTGATATGAATGAGGGGGGTTTAATAAACTGTTCACGAAGATTTTTGCTATGATAAAGTTTATGAAGGAGACTGAGTCGGGCTATTTTACGCCGAATGGCGAGTTCAGGAAGGTTGAGCTGGGACTTCATTAAGGTAACACTGGCCGTGCGGTTATAATTGGCTAAAATGAAGCGAACTGAACGATTCTGGACTGCTTCTAATTCATGTGTAAGTGTAGTGCCACCAGGATCCCAGACGGATGATGCGTATTCAAGTGATGGACGAATATAAGTAGTGTAAAGAAGTTTCTTAAGGGATGAGGGCGCCATGTAGAAGTTCCTGCGAAAATACCCGAGAGAACGGTTAGCCTTGGCGATGATGTGCTCCACATGGTGGTTCCATGACAGGTTACTGGAAATATGAACACCTAGGTATTTGTAAAATGAAACAGACTCGAGGTGGGTATCGTTGAGATGATAATCTGGATACACAAGTGAGGTGCGGCACACACGCATTGCTTTGCATTTTGAAATGTTTAGTTCCATGTTACATAATTGACACCAGGTAAATATGTTATTTAAATCCGTCTGGAGCGAGGTAACATCATTTTGGTTAGTTATTTTCCGATAAATTACACAGTCATCTGCGAATAGGCATACCTTTGATGAGACATTAGTTGGCAGGTCGTTCATGAAAATTAAGAACAGTAAGGGTCCCAACACAGAGCCTTGGGGAACACCCGAGAGCACCGGCTGGACGGGGGAATCAATATTGTTAGCAGAAACAAACTGTGTTCGGTTGGAAAGAAAGGCTCGAATCCAGTTAAACACGTTAGGGTCTAGGTTTAAGTGTTTCATCTTAAGAAGTAGTAACTGATGACTGACCTTATCGAATGCCTTAGAATAATCTAAAAAAATACAGTCAATGGTGAATCCAGAATCGAGTAGGACATGCAGGTCGTTTGTAAAGACTAAGAGTTGCGTTTCGCAAGAAAAATTCTTGCGGAAACCGTGTTGCGAGGGTGTGAAAAACTGGTTAGACTCGAGAAAGTTAACAAGGTGGGTGAAAATGATATGCTCAAGTATTTTGCACGGGACAGATGTCAGTGAAATTGGACGGAAGTTTGATGGATTGTGTGTTAGCCCTGATTTGTGAACTGGCACTATCTTACCGACCAGCCAGTCTTCCGGAAGGCTAGAATGCTGCAGGGACTGTGAAAAAATGCATGACAGGATAATAGAGGAGTATTCAACAGTGTTCTTCAAGAATTTAGTATTGATACCATCAACTCCACATGATGATGAGTTTTTAAGTTTCTTAATGACCGCACAAATACCTTCCGAGGTAACGAAGGTGGGTGAAAATGATATGCTCAAGTATTTTGCACGGGACAGATGTCAGTGAAATTGGACGGAAGTTTGATGGATTGTGTGTTAGCCCTGATTTGTGAACTGGCACTGGCAACAAGTGTTCTTCATGAGGAGCGATGAGTGCGACCATGCATATCAGAACTGGTACGTACTATATCGTCAGACACAATTCTCATATTACCCGATTTCACCAAACTATTCAAGCTCTGCACTGATGCGTTCAATTACAGCACCGTAGCAGTGTTAAACGAAAGAGACTTGACCGAAGCCACGAGTTGAAAGTGATCGGTTATTATTTCTTTTCAAGAGCTGAAGTAAACTGCACAACCACGGAAAAGGAGCTTTAGCGGTGGTGATGCTGTTGCGACACTTCAGAAGTTATACGCAAGGCATTCAGTTTGCAATTTTTTCAAACAATCAACTTTTAAAATTTACACAACCGAGGGGCTGACTAGCGAGATGGATCAGTGATATTCAGCAGATCACGTTCGATGTTAGCAACCGACCCAGTGACAAGCTACGTGACGCGGACACGTTATCAAGATTGCACATAGCATAGACGAATGATTATGAAGGGGCTCACGTAGCAAGTGCGTAAGAAGGCATCGAAAATTTAGAGCTGATGAATGGAAAGTTTGTTAAGCCTCAAAGCTGCATATAAAAATATTGAGGCTTTACCGCAACAGCAAACACTCGGGTGGCCATGACGACTTTTGACAGACATACTGGAAGATTAGGAAATATTTTTTCTCTGAAGAAAACGAAGGCCGATGCAGAAAATACACAAAAACTCCTCATCGTTGCCAGACGATGAAAGCCGAGTTCTGCTTCAAACAAAATCAGATAGTGATTCCTTCTTTTTGAAATGTGCCTTTCAAAGTTTTACACCAAGACTTTGCTGAGCTCCATAAGAAGAAAGATAGTGTACGGAACTCAACCCCTTTTACTAGTTCTTGACCATCGCACTAGTATGGCAGCGGCCAAACCCAGAAGAGAAGATCCCAACCGCATCATTTGATTATTAGAAAGGCAGACATTTATACACACAGAGGTAATTGTTTACAATAGTGGACCTGCATTCCGCAGTAAGAGGCTCCGACAGTGGCCAGTAGAAAATGATGTCAATTTAGGATTCGCAACACCATACCACCTGAAGGAAAGCCTCTCGCGGAACACCTCATCCGTAACTTCGGGATTTTCATTTCTATATACGATGACTTCCGTGGAGAATAGAGGCAGCGGTAAAACATCACAAGCAATTCCACACAGCTTGACTTAGCTGTAGCCCTCAGTTTCCTGCATTTCAGAAGACGACATGGCTGCCAGCAGATTACGAGCTTGGCATAATAGGAAAGATTTATTATGCTGAACGCAGGAAGACCCGATAAAGAAACTAACAACTTCAAAAATGAAGTGCTACGACTTACGGCGTGCAATCCAAATGCTAAATATACAACCCGGAGACAAGGTGCTAGCGCAGAAAGGCTTTCATCATTCGAAGAAAGATTCTAAAGGTCCTTATTTCCTCCTCAAAACAGTGAAACAACAAGGCATGCTGAAGTCTGTGCACTTCGAACAACATTCCGGCAAAACAGAAGCGACAACTGTGAGGAAAGTAGTGCCATACTTTGCGTGGAGGGATGACATAAGAGACCCTGAAAATCTATTGTTCAATGCCACCGACGCTGACACCAGCCAACCTGGGGTCCCTAGCTATCACCGACAATCAGCTTTCCGATGCACCGCCGACGCCAGCACACCTGTCTTCCGTAGCTCCCAGCGCCCCCAACCAACTTTATTATCCACCATGACAACCAGCTTGAGCTACGAGCTACAATTGTGGATGTCGTGGACTGATTGCACGTGTCTGTCGCAAGCATCAGCTATGAACGAGCGTCTTGGGTTTTGCACCAACGGGAGGGTTTCGCCTCTGGGGCCACAGTACGCTTTACGATCGCTCTGCCTCTCCACTAACAACGCCCGAAAACGTCCCGTAGCTACTGTAGTGCCCGGAATGTTCGCTATCCCCTCTTTTTCGCCACTTCGACCAGCTTGTCATTCACCGACCGTCACCTGCAAAACTGAACTAGGCAGCTTTTGGGAGAGAAACTGCATTTAGCGACTTTAGCGAAATTCCTCCAGATCATCCCCAAAACAGGATATCTGTATCGATAGAAGCCATAGACGTGGAGGCATTAACAGACACTGGTACTAGTTTGTCAGTTATTTATTGTGATGGTGTGCGCATCTCCACAAAGTTACTACACTCAACGATGAACCTACGTAGCTCGCTGCACAACGGGACGCCATTCGACCTTCCGCCATGTACACTGTTCGTGTCTACATTGATGCTCTACTGCACTATATACAATTCGCTTTGCTTTGTTCGTGTGCCCCGCAACTCATATTACGGTGGGATTTTCTTTCAACGGCGTCCACCTCTATCTGCTGCATGCAACGCGTTCTGCAGGTGATCGATACCACCTATTCACTTCACGGAGATGAGTCACCACTTCCTTTTTTTTTTTTTTTTGCTGCAGAAAACATTGAGCCACCTCAGGGCAGTCAACAAATTATTACAATCATGTCTTATGTCCCTGACTGTGGCGATATGCTCGTACAATCATCTAGAGCGCTATGCAAGATCAGCCGAATTTCGTGAAACTCGGGATTTTCCCGAGCTCTGGCAAAACCCCTTTACGAACGAGCCCACAGTACAAAAAATTCAAATCCACCCTTTAGCGCGCTGCATTTCATTGGTTATGATAGAACCAGTCATCACGTCAAGGACGACCAACTAAGTTGCATGGTGTTTTCGAACCGGATGCATCTTCTTTCATTTATTTGTCGCTCCACTGAGGGCAGTAGTGCACCCATAAAATGAAAGCATCAGGAACATTTCATGATGGTATTTTTAGAGGCACGGGGTGTTCAAATTAATTTTGAAGCTTTTAATGCCTGTGCTTAGTCTGTTTTAGAATAATCAGCCCAGCGACCTCTGAGATCAGTACCAGTTGAGCGTCTTGCAACATCGCAACCGCAGCTAAACACCAGGCCGCGTGTTAGTCATCATGGTCAGCATCGAGATTCTAGCGCACTGCTCGGCCGGTGCGCGTCGTCTTTGTTGTCATCGCCAGCTAGCATCTGAGCACGTGTGGCCGGCTAATTAGCTATGTCAGGGGTGAAGGTCCTAAAGCTGCAGGTTGTTCCTTCTAGCTCGTTTGACGTGACCGCCAAGTAAATGACTCACTCAGCAGGTGTAGACGAATGGACAAACGGACTGACGAACAGACAGACACACAGAGAGACGATTCAACGTTTATACCGATAAACCCTCCGAAGCTTCGCCCCACGCATCATCATTCACTCCATGTATATGCTGTGATTTTTTCAGCTGGATGGTATAGTTAAATAGATAGGCCAGGACATGCTATGACCAAGCTAATTATGCCAAGTCATGGTAAGGCAAAGGTAGTTACGCCATATCTCAAGAAGACCATACTATTGAAGTTATGTAAAGCTAAAACCAGGCTAACTATAGCATGTTAATTGATGAGCTAACTATGCTAATTACTGTGATGTTATACATGAGGACATTAAGTAAAACCATGTGTAATTAGCCTTTACTATTATATTGACAAGTAGTATTGTGCTAATCTGGATTACGTTTATTAGTTCGATACTGATCATGGCCTCGGTAATTGCACCCGAGATAATTGCCTTTTGATTAAAGCTTTATCAATGAAGACAATACAGCTTAGTGTAATGGTCGTTAAGCCTCAGCCAATTAGTACAATCAAAATTTGGGCAGAACTGACGTGGTCTTCACTTCGAAGCCAACCACGCACATAGATAGACAATCAACTTAAAAACCTACAAGAACCTCGGTTATCACAAGCTCCTTTATGACTCTAGCCCTGCACAAGTAGTGTAAGCTCACCAAATTAATTTATATGCAAAGAAGCTGCCGCTTAGCGTTCACCGCATCAAACATTTGACAGTCACACCGGTACCATAACAGTCACAAGTTGAACTTGGGCCTTCTTAGAATCAAGAAGTTTGTATCTGAGTTCACACGTCAATCAGTTTGATTGACAGACGCCCGTGGCGAAGATCGGCTACGCCCACCACCTTTGCTCATGCCGAGGAGCAGTACTCATGTTGAGCGGCACGATTAATGTATCAGTTTTATGCCACAGACTATGCACACACGCGCGCGGAAGTAAAAGTGATATCACCACATGGCTATGATATTTTGCATACAATTTCACCCCGCTCACGACTCATTCAATCATAGCCGCGTCGGCCGCGTTAAAGACAAGGTACGAGTGCCCCTGATGATCACTTGTGTTTATATTTATCTTCAATACTTGATAGAAGCAAAAGAAGTAGCACGAGAGTGTTGCGTGTGCATTTTTGCTGCCTTTGAGAGTGGAAATTTTCATGCTGCAGGTGGAACGACAGAACCTGTACGAAGAAGGAGATATGCTCACGAACACGCCTGTGGGAGGTGCATGTTGAGTTGACAAAAAGACAGCACGACAATCACGCTTACCCTGCTGCACTGCTAAAATGTTGATTGAGTGGCAGCGCTTACGTGCTCGCACGCGTTGTTTCATAATCGCCACAAATGTCCCACACACTCTAAACAAAGAGCGAGTGAAAAGGGTGTCTTTTTGTCCCACAACAAAAATCGTCATCTATATTGGGTTCCATCCTTGCGCTATCGCCCCGGGCTCGGTACGTTCCGGTCACGATCGACATGCCCATTATCAGGGTTACATTGCATTCTCGATAGGAAAGTGGCCAGTGCCGAGTTTTCAAGAAACGAAGCGCACGCAAGCCTGATGACGATTATTGTTTTGGGACAAAAAGACACCCAATTTACTCGTTATTTTTTAGAACGCATGTGTTTACAACACCATGCATGTTCGTGTAACCGTTTTTACCAACGCTGCTATCATGCACTCTGCACCGTCTTCATGCCACAGCCACCGCAAGAGAGCTCGGAGCAAACTTGGCTGCCTGAGAAGCTCGGGCCGTACTGCATTGCACCCCTGCATGCTATGTCACCAGAGGAATATCCTATGCATCAGGGCTGGTCTGTTACAGCGATGGCTCCACATTTGTTTGCGCTACAGACCCAGCGTGCGAAAAAAAAAATCACAGCAATAACCACGGAGCAAATGATGATGAGTGAGGCAGAGCGTCCATCAGTCCGTCTGAGCTTCCATCCGTGCATTTGTTCTTGCTTCCAACAGTTCGCGCATCTGTCCGTCTGTCTGTCGATATGTCCCTGCGTTCGTCTGTGTGTCCATCCATCCGTCCGTGCTCCCATCCATCTGTCTGTTCGTGTGTCAAACAGACAGACAGACAGACGATGGACGGACGCAGCCAGCGGATGATTCATGATTTGCCGATAACACTTTCCGAATCTTAGCGCCATTCGTCATCATTCATTCCGCGAATATGCTGTGAGGTGGATACTATACACATGCATACACATAATTATCCTATAATTTCTATATTGCCAATGCCAGCATTTATCAGCGGGGCACGCTTTGAAAAATTCATCATAATAGATCATTTTGATAAATCTCGCTTGGCAACACCTGAATTTTCTCAACTTAAGTACCCCTGAAAAAATTGATATTGCTCCCCTTGAATGGCGGAGATATCAATTACAAGACTACGATCCCAGTCCCCCCCCCCCCCCTGAATGTTTATCTACACAGGTCTGGTCTGGCACAGCCTCCCCTATGCCTCCACTGCAACGAGAGTGAATCCCTGCATCATTATATACAAATCAAAGAAGGTGACTGTTAGAAGATACCTCCGTAGGCTGGCTCTAAATTTATCCCTCCTGGTGCTTCCTTTGGAGCAACTGAAAAGGGATTTCGCCAGAGGAACATTTGTGGGGCCGTATGGAATTTTCTAAAGGCAACATAACTAATAGAATGTTCAGCTGAGACATAAATTCATTTTATTTCAAGCCATATTACCTTGCTGTTTTTTATTACCTCTATGTATTTTCTTTAAAATACATCTTTTACAAATCTGTTTTTTGTTTAAACATCCCTATCTAAATACCCAGCTGGTAAAACAATTCAATCTAAAAAATGAGGTACGGTACGTTTCATGGAAGATCCCCAATGGCGGGTTGTGCCAGGACTCTGATGAACAACCAATATACAAGTGACGACCGACCCACGCTTTAAAGAGCTTCGCCCTTAAAACTGTTCCGAAGTGCATAACGTTGGTTTACGTCAATACACTGAAGCAGATCCCCATCGTAGCAGTCCAGTCCCACCTGAGACAGAGAACAAACTCAAAAGACGTCCCCACAAACCATGAAGGTGAAGGCGAAGAAGTGTCTTATAAATGCCCACAATATTGCATCATGGCCGTGACATGGCCGAAGACAGGAGACTGTGTTGGAATTTAACTGTTTATTTGGGTGAACCTGTGCCCGGTAAACAGAAATTTCTATTACAGTAGCAGTCTTGGACTGATAGCGATGAACGGAGCGTCGGCCGTCGATCAACTACTCACAAGCGGCGAAGTGCGTCGACATTTATACTCTTGCCATCGAATATTCCAGCGCTATTGCTGGCGGTGGCATAGGTTCCAGAATATTCTGTACAGTTCGCAGAGTGGTCGTGATGTTATCAAAATGAAAAGTCCGGACGCTTCTCGAAAACTGCACGCGCGTTTTGCGCCGAGAATTGTGTAGGGTTTTGGGGCGATAACAAAACTTGAGAAATGGAACGTGGCATCGCCCCCCTCTGAAAAAGGCATCGTCCCGATGCTTTAACTAAAGATGAGGGTACAACAACAATGCAAGAAAGTACAATGAATAAATTATGATACAATAATAATACAAAAAACACTGTTACAGTTTCTTAACACACATGAAACGGCTTGAAGCGCGACATGGACGACTTCAGGTCGCTATCGGCGTCGTTAAAAGTTCGTGATGCCGTCGGGGACAACCTCGTAATAAAGTGGGCCGAGACGTCGAACCACCCTGTACGGTTCGAAGTACCGTCGCCGAAGCTTTTCACTTAGTCCACGTCAGTGTATCAGAGTCCATACCCAAGCACATTCACCGGGCTGGTTTTCCACAAAGCGTCCTCGAAGATTGTAACGGTGGCTGTCGATCGTCTGTTGATTTTTGATACGGAGACACGCAAGTTGTCGGGCTTCTTCGGTACGTTGAAGGTACTCAATCACATCGAGGTTTTCTTCGTCGGTGACGTTGGGTAACATGGCATCGAGCGTCGTTGCCGGGCTCCTTCCGTAGACCAATTTGTACAAAGATATCTGCGTAGTGTCCTGCACTGCCGTGTTGTATGCGAAGGTCACGTACGGAAGAATGGCGTCCCACGTCTTGTGTTCGACATCGACGTACATTGCCAGCATGTCGGCGACCGTCTTGTTTAGCCGCTCGGTGAGGCCGTCGGTCTGTGGGTGGTACACTGTCGTCCGGCGGTGGTTTGTCTGGCTGTATGCCAAGATCGCTTGAGTTAGGTCAGCAGTAAATGCCGTTCCACTGTCGGTGATAAGGACCTCCGGGGCGCCATGACGTAGGACGATATTTCCGACGAAGAACTTAGCTACCTCGAATGCACTGCCTTTTGGCAGGGCTTTTGTCTCGGCGTAGCGGCTGAGGTAGTCGGCAGCTACCACGATCCATTTGTTTCCGAAAGCCGACGTCGGGAATGGCCCCAGTAGGTCCATACCAATCTGCTGAAAAGGTCGGTGAGGTGGTTCAATTGGCTGCAGAAGTCCCGTCGGCCTTGTCGGTGGTGTCTTGCGTCGTTGACAGTCCCGGCATGTCCTCCCATAACGAGCGACGTCAGTGGTAAGAAATGGCCAATAGTACCTTTCTTGTATCCTCGCGAGCGTGCGAGAAACACCGAGGTGCCCTGCTGTCGGATCATCGTGCAGGATCTGCAGGAGTTCTGGTCACAGAGCTGAAGGCACCACAAGGAGGTACTTGGCTTAGAGCGGTGAAAAGTTTTTCTTTTGCAGAAGACCGTTTCGCAGGAAGAATGACGCAAGAGCACACTTGAATACCTTCGGCACTTCAGTGGTCCTGCCTTCGAGGTATTCTATTAGGGCCTTAAGTTCCGGGTCGGCCCGCTGTCGTTCAGCAAAGTCGTCGGTAGTTATCGTTCCCAAGAAGTAGTTGTCATCCGGTTCGACAGGTGGTGGTTGGTCGACCGGCGCACGAGAGAGACAGTCGACGTCGGAGTGTTTCTTGCCCGACTTGTAAATGACAGTAATGTCATATTTTTTAAGAGTCAGGCTCCTCCGTACGAGGCGACCTGAAGGGTCCTTCAAGGTGGCTAGCCAACACAAGGCGTGGTGGTCGCTCACAACTTTGAAGGGCCTGCCGTAGAGATAGGGGCGAAATTTCGACGTAGTTCAGATGATGGCGAGGCACTCTTTTTCTGTTGCGAAATAATTGGCTTCTGCTTTGGATAGCGACCGGCTGGCGTAACTAATAACCCTTTCAAGTCCGTGAGCCCTCTGCACAAGAACGGCGCCAAGACCTACGCTGCTTGCGTCAGTGTGTATTTCTGTCTCGGCGAATTCGTCGAAATGGGCATGTAACGGAGGCGTCTGTAGGCGATGTTTAAGCTCCTAGAAAGTGTGTTTCTGTGGCATTTCCCACTTGAACTCCACGTCAGCCTTGGTAAGGTTAGTGGGAGGGTCGGCGATGCGGGCGAAGTTTTTCACGAACTGCCTCTAATAGGCACACAGGCGCAGAAATCGGCGCACCACCTACTTGTCAGTGGGCGGCGGGAAGTCGGCGATGGCGGCTGTTTTCCGTGGATCGGAACGAACTCCAGACTTGCTAATAACGTGCCCCAGAAACAAGAGCTCCTCGTACGCCAATCTGCACTTTTCTGGCTTCAGTGCGAGTCCGGTCGTCTTGATGGCTTGATGTACAGCTTCAAGGCGCCGAAGATGCTCGTCGAAACTCGAGGAAAACAGGACGACGTCGTCCAAGTACACAAGGCAAGTCTGCCACTTCAATCCTGCCAGTACTGTATTCATAACACGTTGAAAAGTTGCAGGCACTGCGCAAATACTGAAGGGCATCACCTTAAGCTCGAAGAAGCCGTTCTGTGTTATAAGCGCCGTCTTCTCTCGGTCTCTTTCGTCGACTTCGATTTGCCAATAGCCAGTCTTGAGGTCCGTTGATGAAAAGTACTTGGCGTTATGGAGCCGATCAAGTGCGTCGTCTATTCGTGGGAGAAGATGCACGTCCTTTCTTGTGATTTTGTTCAGGCGGCGATAATCGACACAGAAACGTAGGGTCCCATCCTTTTTCTTCACTAACAGCACGAGGGACGCCCATAGACTCTTGGACGGCTGGATGATGTCATCCCGCAGCATTTCATCAACTTGTCACTTCATGGCCGCACGTTCTGGCGTCGAAACTCTGTACGGACTCTGACGGAGTGGTCTGGCATTTTCTTTGGTTAAGATGCGATGTTTCGTGATTGGGGTCTGCCGAATTTTCGATGACGACGAAAAGCAATCTTCGTATTGCAGGAGCAGAGCCTTGAGCTGTTCTTGCTTATGGTTCGGAAGTCTGGGATTGACATCGAAAGCTATGGAAGGGGCTTGGTTCCTCTGAGCAGGTTCCGCAAAATCGGCAAGGGCGAAAGCACTGGTGGCTTCGACAATTTCTTCAATGTATGCGACCGTTGTTTCTTTGTTCACATGTTTGTACTCATTGCTGAAATTCGTGAGCATAACTGTTGCTTTGCCTCCCCGCAGCTCTAAATTTCTCTTGCGACGCAAATATTTCGGGTGACCAACAGATGCTGACTGCCTTCAACGACGCCTTTCAAGTCAGGTGATTTAGGAGTGCCAACTGAAATAATGACGCTTGAGCGAGGCGGAATGGTGACTTGTTCTTCCAGCAAATTCAAGGCATGGTTTCCTGACGGCGTGCGCGGCAATAGTGCTTCTTCTGTGGATAACGTTATCGACATTGTTTTTAGGTTGATGGCAGCACCATGGAGGCATAAGAAGTCTATGCCAAGGATGACATCTTTCGAGCAACGCTGTAGGACTACAAAGTCTGTAAGATAAATACGGCCATTAATGGTGACTCTCGCTGTGCAGATTCCTGCAGACGTTAGAAGATGACCTCCAGCTGTGCGCATTTCAGGGCCTTCCCAAGCTGTCCTAACTTTCTTTAACTTCGCGGCGAACGACCCACTGATGACGGAGTAGTCGGCTCCAGTATCGACGACAGCGGTCACACTGTGGCCGTCGATAAGAACGTCAAGGTTGCTAGTTCGCCGTCTCGCAATACAGTTAGGGCGTGGCGTCAGGTCACGGTTGCGTCGGCTTGTTCCGCTGCTTCCATGTTGCGTCGTCAGGTCACCTTCGGTAAGTGAGGTTTCGTCGTCAGGGCTTTGCCTTGTTGGCATTGTGTTCGGAAGGCTCCATCGCGGCGGCGTCGTCGGAGAAGGATCTTCGGTAGTTCGTCGCATAGCAACCGCACCTCCATCGGTTGCTGCCCTTAGTTTCCCGGATACGGGCTAGGAGACCGGCCCCGCGTTGGGCCAGAGTACTGCCGGGGGTGCGATGACATGTGGCAGCTGGGCGACGGCGAACGGGAAGGACTTCGTGGTGTCCATCGAGTTCCTGTCAGGTAGTCGGCGATGTCACGTGGCCGTTCTCCTGTCTGTGGACGCGGTTCATTGACGGCGAAGCCACGCAGTCCCATCTGTCGGTACTGGCAACGACGGTATGTGTGTCCAGCCCCACCGCAGTGGTAGCGGAGCGAGCGGTGGTCAGGGGTGCACCAGACGTCAGTCTTCCTCGGCGCTCTGCGCTGGGCCGCTGGCGAACGATAGGACGTCGGTGGGGGTGGGGGTGGCGGTGGCGTCTGGTGACGGAAGTGCGATGGGGCAGCGTTTTGGCGAGTCATAAAGGAGGGGCGTGGCGGCGGGCTGCAGCAGCATAGCTCATGGCTTGCAGCTGAGGCTCTTGAGGCTGAGGAACGCCCAGCGATTGCTGAATCTCCTGGCATAAGACGTCCGCGATAGATTCCACATGAGGCTGCGCTGAAAGAAGTAATTTTCACAGCTCTTCTTGCACGATCGCTCGGATCGTCTCACAGAAGTCAGTGGTTTCAAGTGCTTGAATGCCGGCGTAGCTGGTAGACGAGAAGCTACGGTTATATTGCCACGTGTGCATCTTGAGCGTGTTCTCTATCGTAGATGCTTCTGAAATGAATTCGACAATCGTCTTTGGCGGGTTTCTGATCAGCCCGGCAAAGAGTTCCTGCTTTCTGCTTTACTCCTCGCATGAGCAGACGGACCTTCTTCTCCTCGGACATGTCGAAGTCAGCGTGGCGGAAAAGTTTAATTATATCTTCAGTAAATAGCGCCTCGTTTTCGTTTGGCATCTACATGCGGATTTCAAGAAGAGCTGGGGTCTTCTCCTTGCGCACCACACTTGCGAAAGTGGTGAGGAACCTGGCGCGAAAGACGTCCTACGTTGTAAGGCTTCACTCTTGATTCTCGAACTAGGTCCGAGCAGCAAGCATCTTCTAAGGCGAAATACACATGCCGGAGCTTGTCATCGTCTGTCCAGTCATTGAAGGCGGCTACGCGGTCAAACCTCTCGATCCAGCTTTCCGGGTCTTCCAGTGGCGAACCATGGAAAGTTGGTGGCTCTTTGGGTTGCCGGAGCAGGAGTGGTGCAGGCTGCACGGGGGCGGTCACGGTTGCAGTAGTTGATGTCGGGATCCGAGTCTGCCTGGCTGCTTCAGGAAGAGGCCCGTACTCTGGTTGTAGTCCCCTCTGCCTACGGCTTGTTCGCTGTTCAGGGTTAGCGTCCGTGTCTTCTTTGACGCTTGGGCTGAGGTGGCAGCTTGAAGGAGGCGTCCGGTACATGGAAGAAACAGCACCTCTACCAGATGTCACGGGGTCGTGACGAGGCCGAAGACAGGAGACTATGTTAGATTTTAACTGTTTATTTGGGCGAACCTGTGCCCAGTAAATGGAAAGTCCGATTACAGTAACAGTCTTGGACTGATGGCGGCGAACGGAGAGTCGGCTTCCGATCAACTACTCACAAGCGGCGAAGTGCGTCGGCATTTATACTCTTGTCATCGAATGTTCTAGCGTTATTGCTGGCGGTAGTGTAGGTTCCAGAATAATCTGTACAGCTCGCAGAGTGGTCGTGATCTTACCTAAATGATCTACTAAAGTCCGGAAGCTTCTCGAAAACTGCACGCGCGTTTTGCGCTGAGAATTGTGTAGTGTTTTGGGGCGATAACAACACTTGAGAAATGGAACGTGGCAATATTAACAAAGTAGGGAGACATGGCAATATTGAATACTGAATAGTGGGAGAGCGGAAGGGAGCGCAGTGACGAATTGTGTCAGTAATGAGGGAACACGAATAAAAAGAAAATAAAGAAGTGATGGAGAGGTGAGAGTGTGGACGTTTCGCTGAATCACGGTCCAGTTAAAAGACACTAAAAAGCAAAACGATTCTTCCCGTATTAGTAAAGTACATTTTCACAGTATCAAAGAAGCAACTTTTACCGCAACAACACACTTTGTAAGCCCGATAAGAGAATACAAGAGAAGGCACTACCGTGAGGTTCCTGCACCAAACACCGTGACGTAGAAGATTGTGCTGGCATCTACTGGGCTCTACGTAGCTTCTAATCAATAAAATTTAAGTACATTGTCATTTGTGGGTACCATAGAAGTTTGAGAAATGCTAATCGAGCTAATGTCATGAAAATACGGGAATAATTTTGAAACTCCTGACGTGACAAGCACAGATTTCAGCGTGAATTAAAAAAAAGAACTTTAAGCTCGAAACGAAGGAAGAAAAATCAGTTTATTTTGTCCTGCAGAACACAAATGGGTCGCGCTGCCAGCTTTGTTCCACATGGGGCCGCAAGCTGAGCCAGCCGGCCACCTCACGGACCCACTGGACAGCCATGAGCTCATCACTGGGAACAAGGCTGTGTAGATGCGCCTCCCACTCCTCCAGGATGAAGCTTGAAACTTGAAGTTGAGTGAAATGAAACTTGAAGCTTGATTTTCTCTGCTAACAATAAACTTATCACAGTGAAACATATAGTATTAGAACTATAAGAGTATTTATCAATCTCAACGAAGTCACTGCTTTAACAACGGTACGTAAAACAATTATACGTGGTAACAATGGTGCCACTTAACAATGGTAAGTTTGGCATTCGTATACGGAGGGCTCAACTCGCATAGGTTTTCTTTGTGTATGTACAATAACGAATGAATTCAAGAGCCCCTTTATAAACGTTTATGCCTGCTGGCTGGAATGTACTGAACTTGTGAATAATGTATGACTTTGTATAATTTGTGCCTCTTGAGGAGCGGAGATTTGACTGAGAGTTTGAGTTAATCGAAGTTTTGCCCTGCTATATTAAAATGCTGTGCCACTGCTTTCGGTAATTTCTTCTCATACGCACGATGATAATTTAGTTTAACTTACATGTTGCCCTGTATTGCCGGTCTACCGTTTTTGACAATATGAAGATTCGATCATGTAGGTACAAGTAAATCTAGTTTTTACAGGTGAACGTAACCACTCGTGATGTTTTACCTATCTTTCCACCTTGAAGGTGTTTGCAAGTCTTGCACTTGGCCAGAAGAAGCAAGGTGATACTTGGGCAGTAGAATGCCGGTTTGTGTTTGCATGCCTTGCATACCCTGAAAATTCTTATTGAGGCGATACAAGACCTTTGGGACTTGGAAAAACACTTTGCTAACCACTCTCTGCTTGCCAGTATTGGATGATACACGAGTCCGTCAATGCTTTTCTGGTCATGAAACTCCGCCCCTAGTTTGTCTTTTTGTGTAGCGACATCTGTGCCACCAGGCTCAAAATAAAAAAAAAAGATCTTTTTATGTTGGCTCAATGCTTTATATACATTGATTAAACTGATCTTATTGCATCAAAGAAAAAATGAAATTCTCGGTCCATCCTACAGCCTTTTCAAGCAGAATGATCTCCTTTTCCCCAATACTTTTGTCATTTACCTCTACTTTTCTGCCACGAATACTCCATCTCTTACTCGCTTCTATGCCAGACGTGTTCTGCTTTACATTGTAGTCCCTAATCCCAAGGCTTTGTGTAGTCTCGTACCCATACGCATATACCTGGGTGGATATCACCGCATTCAATCAAAACAAGTTACATCATTTCTTTAGCTGCATCACAGCATGTACATTGTTGTTTATTCAATTTTGCTTTTTAACTGCCCGTTTTAAGACGATCCGACCTCGTTTCAAACAGCAAAGCATTTCCCTTTGAATTATCATAAAACCACAGCCTCCTTATTTCGTTTTTGTCCTTCCGTCGTTGCTCAGAGCCGGCTTTTTTTTTCATCGCTGTCATTCAATCGATCTTCTATGCATCTGACTTTTAGCCTAATGCTCCTTGTTGCAATCCCGTCCAAACTGCCAGCTGTACATTTACTGGTGAGCCTCCTAGCTCTTTTTCTCCACTTGGTGTCCACGCTTTTCCTGTGCAAATACCTGAACACCTCTCCTGCCCATCTACTATCCTTGATTTTTCTAAGCCTCTCTCCAAATCTCATTTATTTGTGTTCATGTACTTGTATTCCCCAAGTCTTTCGTTCACACACCTTCCACAGGAAACACAAGTACAACGTAGAAAAAGCTGTATCTGGTCATTTGGCCCTTTACTGTCAGAAGTGTGATTGTGTCCCTGTGTTTCGAAACACCCGTATTCTCTTTAGGGCCAGTGACAGAACTACGCATGAAATTATTGAAACCATTGAAATTGACAAAATGAAAGATAAGCGTGTAAGTGGGGCTTTGATAGCTTCGTCAGCTAAAGAAAAGAAGTATCTAAAAACCTCACTGACGTTGGCGAGTGCAGATTGTCACAATCGATGATGACACATGCATGAGGCATGCTGTATCTTACACATGGTTACATGGGGCGCCGCTTGACAGGCCAGTGCACCGATCTTGAAGCCACATTGGGTAGACGTATCCGTGCTGATATCAAGCCACAACGGCTCTTAGGCTGCTGGTCTCTGAGGTACTGTGCCCAGTGAAGCAGAGAGAGAAAAAAATTTATTTTGACACCAAAGTTCAGGTCCGAGCTCCAGAGTAAGGCTTTACTGGCCTCCCCTAAGATAGTACATATATGGTTAAGGATAATTGTCCACGAGGTGGTTGTTTCACCTAGGTTCAGGACCCAGGCCTCGCATGAAAGTATGTTAAAGCAGAGTGATTGGTGTTGTGGTCTATTGCCTCTAAGACTCTGCCAGTATGTATGCAATAAAGTTGGTGCTGAACCACACACTTGGCAATGAGTTGTAGCTGGGGCCTGCTGTATTTTGTGCAGTGCAAAGTCATTCGGCAGGGAATGTGTTTGTGTTTGGCTGAACAGCATGGTTATTTTTCTAGAAAAAGCTTCAGGCGATCTAGGAAGCTCTCTTTGGTCTATTCGGAGAGATTTCAAGAGGGTCCTTCATTCTTTATTGCATTCTGCGCGGTATACAGTCGGCAAATATTTATCAGGCCAACCCTGGGAAGTATATAAACACCAGCGTATCGAGGCCTCAGCGTGAGTCTGGGAGTTACCCAAGGAATAAGAGTGACCTGGCGTTCATTTTAGATGGACTAATGTAGCGGGAATATGACGTCCATAAGTAGTTACAGCCAGTATGTTTGGAAGAAGTTGGTGCTGGAGGAAAGCCCGTAGGGCTGTCTTCATTTCTGTTCTGACCGTGGTTTTTTGAGAGGGGTGCTCTTACTGAGTGATGGCTTGCGTTATGGCGAGCAATTCTGCTATTGCCGTGAAACGAACGTCGCAGTGGTGTATAACGACTGTTTGACCATGTAGGTTCATTGTTGCTGTGACTGCGCTGCCGGCTCGAAAGCTGGTGTCGGCATGATATGAGGTCGGATGAGTTCCAAGCTGTTGGCAGCAACATGATTGGGGTCGCAACATCTCTTTCAATGTACATGTGTTTTGGTATTGCTCTAATGTTAATGCAAGAAAGTGCGTCCCATGCAGGAGCTGGCGGTGGTATAGAGAGCAGATTGATGGTATTGTGCCCCAGAAATTCCAGTAAGTGCCAGCCTTGGTAGGAAGTTGTCAGGCAATGTGCTTGATTTTCTTCGTACATGACTAGTCTTTTACTCAAGTCGTTGCATTAGCTGTCGCATTTACGAAGGCACTCAGAGACAAGTGCGTGAATGGAAAGCATCACGTGTACCTGCATGGCAAGCAGGAGCAGGTTAAATGACTGTGCCGTGGTGTAGCCACCGAGCCCACCAGGCGCCGCACAGAGATGTTCCGAACTTATAGCTGTTTGTGATGCTGACGAAGATTGGGCTACCAGTGGCTGCTGAGTCCATAGTTCTTCAGGTGGGGGCGTCGCTTGACAGGCCAGTGCATCGATAATGAAACCACATTGGGTAGGCGTATACGTGATATCGAGCCACAACGGCTTGCAGGCTGCTGGCCTGTAAGGTACTGTGCCCAGTGAAGCAGAAGCAAGTGTGTCAATGGCAAGCATTACATACCATTCAATGGCAAACAGGAGCAGGTTAGATGAGTGTTTCGTGGTGTAGCCACCAAGCCCACGCCGGGGGAAGGGTTCGGAGTAAACGGTTTATGTTTTGAGCTGTTCGCTGTATATGCCACGACTCGAGTAATAGCCTTCTCCTCCAGCTAGTCTCACTTTCAAGGATGGTCGTAGTGACGAAATTTATCTGATAGTCATAAGTCTCAAAATGGTCGACGACGGCGCTACGCTCATTGTAGAGCTTCCAGATGTCGGTGATGTGTTGCTTGAGTTGCTCTGGTAGGGTTTTTTTGTCTCGCCGATATACAAAGGGGACTCGGCGGCCAGGATTCTGTAAACGAGACCGGGGGTTCTTTCTATTGTTGGCTGGTTTTCGGAACGAGGGAAACCAGCTAAGCGTAAATGAAGGCTCATGCGTGATGCGCATCCCTTCTTTTTTGAAGACCCGGGCCAACATCTCGCTCGTTACTGGGACGTATGAGACCGGTACGGGTTTCGAAGGTTCCAATAATGGTAATTGGGGTTTCCGTATCCTTTGTTGCGCTGCGCGGTGGGTGACGGCTCATGAAGTTTTTTGGGTATTCGTTTTTTCCGGGGTCCACAATGATGCAGACCTCTTCTTTCTTGTGCTCCATCTGATTGGAGCATATGTTCTCAGCTCTCTTGCTCTTATTCACGTTCCACGACTAAAGCTACAACACCCCATTGTAGCCGTACTGTACATTAGGCTTACGACAAAATTCCTCATGCGAGAGCATCGTAGCAAAAAACGTGAATAATAATTCAAAGAATGCAACAGCCGTTTGCATTTGCTTTCGATAGTGACCGATTTAATGTGGTCGTGTTTCCTTATTTTACTACACAGATCTAAAGCTAAAAATGTCGATAATAAGCGTTTCAAGTGCCTTTCAGTGCCCTGAAATTCACAGGCACGCGATGTAAATGCTGTTATTTTTGTTTCTCCCACACCACAACAGACGCAGTACATTTTACTGCGTACCTGTGTGGTTATGAGGTAGCGCTAATCACTCGTGGTACAATCAAGGCCAGGAGTATAACAGCATTTTACTCTCTCATGCTGGAAGAGTATATGAGCATTCCACTCTATATGAGAGAGGTAGAGTAGAAACCAGTTTTACTCTCCTTTGATACAGAGTGAAAGAGAATCTGATGCTTTGCTAGAGTAGAAGAGAAACTAGGCCTTTTTACTCCAGCGATACCCTCCGCAGTTTTTTAGAGTGTGCTGTAATCTAGGTATTGTTGTGTGTTGGTGTTCTGTAAAGCGTCGTCTTTAACTTTGATGCTTCAATAGACACTACGGCGTCTAGGTAGTTAATTTTATTGGCAAAATGGTGCATGATAAGTTTAATGCTAGAGTGAATCTTGTTAGAGTGATCAACGAAAGTGTTTAGTCCGCTTATGCCATGTTCCCATATAATAATTATGTCGTCTATGTAGTGGAGATAGCAGAAGGCATTACTGGAGATGATTTCAATAGCTGTGATTCTACGTCTCCCATGAAAATGGTGGCATATATTGATGGAAACAGTGTTCCCAGACTAGTGGCGAAAGTGTTTCGGCAGTAGGACGGATCAAATTAAAGGTAATTAAGCATCGGGAACAATTCAAGCAACGATAGATGAACTCCAGCATTATGTGTTCGCTTGCTTTCCACGAGTAACTTTGACAACCCTTCAGTTTCTTCAATTAAAGTATTTTCTTATGCAAAGAGGATACATACAAGTAAAGCCTTGCGCCCGGCCAAAATACAAAACATGCAAACACCTTCAAGATGACGGAATAGTTGAAACCACCGCGAGTGATCACATTCATCATATAAAATCTAGTTTCACCTGCACTGGTGCAAACATTATCTACATGATTGAAGTCTCTTGTGAAACACATCTTACCATCTGTGTCATATTTTCTGCATTCCAAACAACAACAGAAGGGTCTGCCGCCCGCTGCATCATGGTAATGAATGTGCAATCTCCGGAGACCCCGCCCGGCACCGGTTCATCTATGAACACTCATTCGAGGAAGCGTGGTAATGCATCTAGTGAAAGCGGGGACACTGAGCTGTACTCCGCATCAGGCAACGAGTCCTCGGAAGACGGCTTTGAGCCTGTGCTCTACCACATGGCCAAACGAACAATTATCAACACATCGTCGGGGTCAAGTACAGCCACTGTGAGAATTGTGCCTCTGCGATGGCCTCATTCCATTCTGTTTGTGCTGCAGAGTGCTACTTGCAACCTATGCATCCTCAATAGGCAAGGACTGTCTTTACATCTTGAAAACACTCTGCCTAATGAGCTTGAGGACATCAGGATAAACACGAGGAAAAATTCGGCAATTGACGTTATGATCCGGGTGCGCTGAACACGCTACAGCATGTTTCAGAGCTAGGAAACATCAAATTCCACACCATCATACCAGCGAATGGTGCCACCATAACAGAAGTTATCTATGTAGAGACACTGAAATCGCCAATGAAGATTTTCCAGTACTGATAAATCCAGCGAGTTAAAACAATGTCATTATGCATGCAGGTTGCCTATGCAACACACGTTGTGCACGAATAACAATCAAGAGTGACTGTCTCCCCTTTAACGACAAGGTTGGCAATTTTCATCACCGGGTCCCTCCATTTATTTTGAAGCCTATGCAGTGTCAACTTCCAGTAGATTGGCCACGTGAAGGGGGTTTGCAGAAATTCTGCAGTGTCCCCCCGATCTGTCGACCACCACTCAAAAGGCAACTGTGTTGCAACTGCGTTGAAGTGCCCCAACTGCCACGGTGCTCATAATGCTTCTTTCAAGGACTGTCCTCAGGTTCAGAAGCAGATTTCTATTTTAAGACAAATGGTGCGAGAAAATACTCACAGAGAAGCCGCGCAAAATGTCAGGCGAAGACGGCATCATCGTTGAAGGTCCTGACAAAGGAAAGTGCCTAATCCAACGAGAAAATCAGAATCTCAATTAAGAGCGTCAGCCGTGGCTCCTAGCTTGGCAAACATCTGCGCCGAAAGAGAACTGGGAGATTGCTCTCACCTAGAATTGGTTACCCCGTCAGCCTACACGATCTCTTCAGCTTCAACAGAAGCCGCCTCAAGAACAAGCACAAGATGCTGCAGCAGCTGGGAAGACAGTATCATCACGTGATGGTAGTGATGCGATCATCAGTGGACACCATTCACGTGTTGTTAAGCAACATGAATACACCGTCAGCCAAAAGTGTTCTTGAAGTACTGGACGCGCTTAATCCAGTGCTAGCAGCTCCAGAGAAGACCTTGGCTAAACCACTATCGTCTTTTTAGAATGAGGTCTAAAAAGCAGCAATACTCCAGTGGAATGTAGAGACTAAGATCGCGCATTACTGATTTTCGTTGATTTGTGTACGTTAATATGTTTCCCAAAATAGTCATCTGCTAGCTGAACATATCGAATGCAATAAGATTCTCTGGGTACGAACCTTTTATGTCATCTACTGTTACGGAAAGCAGCAAGGTTCAGGTATTCATTCGCCGAGACCTCACATACATCCTTCAACCTGTACCACCTCATGACTGATATGAATACGCATGCTTAAGAGTAAAAAATAGCTAAGAGGCTTAGCATCACTGTGGTTGGCGCACACCCATCACCATCAAGTCGGTGATGCGTCTCAATACGAACATCAAGTCGGTTCCCTCACAAAAGACTACGAGACATCATAGCATCAACTCCTGACCCATGCGTCTATCATAGGGCATTTTAACGCTTAACATACAGTATGGGGAAACCAGAAGAACATTAAGGGTAAAGTTGGTGTCTTTTGCCACCAACAAAGAACTTAGGTCACTGCACGATGGCAGTTCTACATTTTTACGTGGCTTCATATACAGCAACTTTCACTTTCATTTCTATTCCTAAAAGACCCCACGTTACATAACCGGTGGGTTACAATATATACAACAGGTTGAACACTTTATTATATAGTATATTGTGATGTAATCCCTTCAATGAAAGCAGTAGGAATTGAGTTAGTGATTTCTTCTGAAAGGCAGTTCCAGTCCTTGGCTGCTCGAGGAAAAAAAAGAAGATGCAAAGGTGACAGTGCGAGCATGAAGATAGGCAAGGTTTGAAGGGTGACCAATGGGGTAGGATATGTGTGATGGTGGCAAAATATACGGTGCTTGATTTAGCACACCGCGGCACAATTTATGAAATAATGATAAACTAGGAATGGCTGTCTCGACTAGGCTTTTGTTTCGCAAGGCCTAGTGAAGCATGCAGAATGGTTCCCGGATATAGAAATGTATGAGAGTGACCATATTCCAACATACACCAACAAGAAAGGATTGTCCTCCCCTAAAGTTCGCGACATGGTTAAAAGAGTGAACCGGAAAAAATTTGTCTCCTTTGAAAGACCAATGCCAAGAACACATACCAGACTTACAGGAGAACATAAAGAGCACTGTAGAAAAAACTGTGTGTATGATTCCGTGCTATGTGAAAGCGACGGACATAGGCAAAGAGCTGGAGCGGCTTCGAGCCTTAGGACCAACGAAAGACATAGAATATTTATAGACTGCTAGGCGTACGCAGAAGATCCAACGTTGGTTGGGCAAGCTACAATTCCAATGCTGCATACTTTCTGCGGGTCACTCAACTCTCAAAGCCATTATCGTATCCCAGTTATAAATGCCGGTACGAGGTTTGCGGTCATCCCCTATTCAGAGGTCACTATTCAAGGCTTTAGCCCTTTATCAAAATTGACAAGATGTGGACGTCGCTGAAGAATTCTGCGCTGAATTATCAGTGCAATCTGCAGCACTCAACAGCTTACCACTTTTGAGCAGTTGCCCGCCACCATATGATTCCTGTATGGACCTCCCGTTCACAATCCAGAAGCCTAAGGCAGCACTCGCTTCGTGCACACGTACATGAGCACAAGGACCTGACGGAATCTCCTACAGAGCCCTGTGCCATCTGGGTGAGCACGCCAGAATAGCTGTGTTTCAGCTATATGTCAGATGTAGTTGGAGTTCTGCCTCATGTGCAGAACTCCAACTATATCGCCATGCCCCCAATTTCCACCGATCCTTGCAGTATTGCTTAACTTATAGGAAGCTGGCCCATTCACTCTTCTCCTGGCCACGACAATCCCAATTCTAAATTTCCGGAAATCACCATCACTTACACTTCATTGATCTTTCAGCAATCCTTAGATACATCAACCATTCCTACACAATAAAAAATCGGGAGAGTAGTGCCAATAATTAAGTCAAGTAATAAACACTCTTCGAATTACTATCGCATTATTACTCTAACAAGCACGTTCTGTAAGCTATTAGAACATGTTTTTTCACCAATCTCATTAAACTTCTTGAATCCAATTTTTTCTTTATACCTTCACAACATGGCTTTCGCAAACGTTTTTCATGCGATACACAACTCATATCAGTAACTCACAGACTGCCTCAGATTTTGGACCGATCATTATGCACCAACTGCATTTCTTTATAGACTTTAGTAAGGCTTTCTACAAAGTCTGTCCCCAATGACTACTTTTTAAATTGAGCCTACTAAACCTTCACAAATACTTCTTTCAAGTGGACCGAGTGTTTTTTATGAAACAGAATTCAATACGTTACTGCAGTAGGGAACTATGCAAACGATGACGAAGCAGCAAGAAACGGCAAGCCACAGCGTTCGTGCACACGCGCGACCCGAGCTTGCGCCTGTTTTGTAGTTTCGGCCTATTGACGTTCCTCGCTCTTCTGGTGTTTCTTGGCCTTCCAGTAGGTCTATACGTAAATAAACTACGTGACATCTGGTGGAGGTGTGCGAACTCCCGTACAAACCTGGAACTTCGCTCCCGTAAGCTTCTCCCTCTACGTGACACGAACATGGCGACCAAGACGCCTCTCCGGGTAGGACCTTCGACCGTCCACGTCACTTGCGGCGCCGTGTATCCTCAACGAGATCCTCCTATCTTTACGGTCCACCGTGTCCTATCCAGTTGACACGGTGGACAGGCCAATTGCGTTGTCGTCTAGGACGCCATCAAGGTACACCACTGACGGTGATCGACCCTACGCCAACCATCGGTCACTATAGCACCTATGCGTCGCCGACCTGCAACAGAAGAGAGAAACTGATCGCTGCAGCTCCGAAGGCAACAGCTGCATACCATTCGAACTGATTAAAGCCTCCATCTTTCTCGCCGCAAAACGTTATCGACGTCAATGTTGAAGGAACCGTCGCACAAGTGCTTATCGACACAGGAGTCGCCGTTTCCATAATCTGTGAGACCTTAGGCCACAAGTTGAAAAAGGTGACAACGCCTCTTTCGGGCCTGATGCTCCGCACGGCCAACTCGCAGTGCATAGAACCTACAGCTGTGTGCACTGCACGTTTCATTATCCAACGTGAACTTTATGCCATTGAAATTTTTGTGCTGGCATCATGCTCCCACGAAGTCATTCTCGGATGGGACTTTATTTTGCGTCATCGGGCCATCATAGATTGCTAACATGCAGAAGTTGCCCTTACACCACTGCCAACCTCTTGTTAGGTAGATTCTCTTTCTGAAGCTTACAAACTTGTCACCGTTGCAGACACGGAAATAGCACCGAGAACATCCACCCTTGTAGCTTTGACCTGTACGGCCGCTCCTGCCGGAACTGTTTTGTTCACTCCGTCTGACGTATTTACCCGCCGCCGTAGCCTACACCTGCCCTTTGCCATACTCACCGGGGAATCCGATGCTACCGCCATGCTCGTTGCGAACTCCCTATCGTCACCAGTTACCTTACTTCGCGGAGAATGTTTGGATAACATACAAGACGTTAACCTCTTGCGCCTTCTGGAGTTTGCGGAACACCCACTTCACCTCCAGCTCAATGCTATGACGCCACCTGTGGCCACACTGCCCGCTCCAGGCTCATTCCAGCCCTCTGTTGCCGCTGAGCTATCGCCGACACAAAGACGCGAACTCTTGTCTCTTCTTCGAGAGTTCCGTTCTGCCTTCGATTGCGCTCAACCAGCTTTGGGTCGCACAGCGAACATCACGCACCACATTGACACCGGTACTCATGCTTTCTTACGCCAACGACCATATCGAGTTTCAGCGAAAAAGTACCGTATTATCAACGAACAAGTCGACGATATGCTCAAGCGTAGTGTCCTCCAGCCATCGCAGAGCCCTTGGTCGTCCCCTGTTGTACTTGTACACAAAAAAGATGGGTCTATCCAATTCTGTGTCGACTACCGCCGCCTCAATAAGATAACTCGGAAGGATGTGTACCCATTGCCACGTATCGACGATGCTCTCGATTGCTTGCAAGGAGCAGAATGTTTCTCCTTTTTAGATTTACGCTCAGGATATTGGCAAGTTCCAATGGCTGATCTTGACCGATCGAAGACTGCATTTGTAACACCTGATGGGATGTACGAGTATAACGTCATGCCGTTTCGACTCTGCATCCCCCCAGCTAGCTTCGAACGGATGATGGACAGCATTCTTTGCGGCTACAAGTGGAACACGTGTTTCTGCTACCTAGACAACATCGTCGTTTTTTCTTGCAACTTTTCGACTCACCTTGTTCGTCTTCGTGATATTCTCATGTGTCTCACCTCTGCTGGCCTTCAACTTAACATCAAGAAGTGTCATTTTGCCGCACGTCAGCTCACTATAATGGGTCACGTCAACTGCAAAGAGGGTGTTCTCCCGGATCCGGCGAAACTGCGCGCCGTAGCCGACTATTCGAAGCCATATTCCATCAAGACGCTTCGAATTTTTATCGGCCTGTGCTCATACTTTCGTCGATTTGTGCTCAAATCTTCTTCCATCATCGCGCCTCTTACCAACCTGTTGACAACTTTCAAAGGCATTTCTACTTGGTCAAAAGAGTGCGACGAATCCTTCACCGCCCTTCGGCGGTTATTATTATCACCTTCAATACTACGTCATTTTGACCCCGATGCGCCTACGGAGGTCCACACCGACGCCAGTGGTGTCGGTCTTGGTGCTGTATTGGCTCAACGAAAACCAGGATACCAAGAATATGTGGTCGCTTACGCGATTCGAACCCTCAAGAAAGCCGAGTGTAATTATTCCGTCACGAAAAAAGAGTGCCTTGCAATTTTCTGGGCTTTGACGAAGTTCCGCACATACCTTTATGACCGCCCTTTCGAAGTCAATGGACCACCACGCTCTATGCTGGCTATCATCGCTCAAAGACCCGTCGGGGCGCCTTGGTCGTTGGGCGCTTCGCCTACAGGAATACGACATTCGTGTTGTATACCAATCCGGCCGTAACCATTTCGACGATGATGCGCTATCCCGCTTGCCGCTACCGGCTGACCCAACCTCCTTGTCACCTTCTTCAGCTGTCGTAACACCAATCGACTTCACAGACATAGTATGGGAACAACGCAAATATGTGTGGATTTCCCAACTCCTCGCCTTTCTGACTGATCCCTCTGCTAATTTGGTCTTAAGAACTATCTGCCATCAAGCCACACATCTCGCTATTCGAGACGACCTCCTCTATCAGCGGAATTACACCTCTGAAGGTCGGAGGTGGCTGTTAGTGATACCCAACCACATGCGCTCGGAAATCTGTACAGCTTTACACAACGACCCGCAAAGCGCTCACGCTGGCGCTCTTAAAACGTACAACCGTCTACGACAGCGGTACTACTGGCGCGGCATGTACACATTTGTTCGCAAGTACGTACGTGCTTGTACTGCATGCTAGCGACGTAAAGCACTACCTTAACGCCCTGCCGGTACACTTCAGCCTCTGCCTTGTCCAGCGCGTCCATTTGACCGCGTCGGTATCGATTCATACGGACAACTTCCCACGTCGTCTTCTGGAAATAGGTGGATAATTGTGGGCGTGGACCACCTCACGCAGTATGCAGAGACGGCAGCACTACCCGCAGCAACCACGAGGGAAATTGAATTTTTCGTATTGCGCAACTTCGTTCTTCGCCATTGTTTTCTCCGCGAACTTTTGAGCGACCGGGGGCATGTTTTCTTGTCTGACGCCATTCAAGCCTTGCTCGCTCAGTGCAACATGGTTCATCGCATGACGACAGCATATCACCCGCAGACAAATGGCCTCAGAGAATGATTTAATCGCACTCTCTGTGATATGTTGACGATGTACACAGCTTCAGACCAGACCAATTGGGACACTGTCCTTCCATTCGTCACGTATGCGTATAACACCGCTACGCACGCGACAACAGGGTTTTCCCCTTTCTTTCTGTTGTACGGACGCGAACCATCGTGCACGCTGGACACCATCCTCCCATACACGCCCGACTCCTCTGAGTACACTGCAGTTTCTGATGTTGCCAGGTACGCAGAAGATTGCAGACGATTGGCCCGTTCACTGACAACGGAGTACCAAGGCCACCAAAAGCTACGACATGACACCGATCGACATCTCTACTTTCACAACTGGTGCTCTCGTAGTACTCCTGGCCTTTCCTTGAAATTACTGGCACGATACCACGGGCCCTACCGCATTCTCGCCCGTATGTCACCAGTCAATTATGAGATTGAGCCTTTGACGCAGTCTCACGACTTACGCCGTCGTGGCCGTGAAATCGTGCATGTGAGTCACCTGAAGCCATATTACGACCCCGCTATAGTGACTACGCCTTAAGTCGCCAGGTTGTCTACGCTATTCACCAGGGGCCAATATAGGGAACTATGCGAACGACGACGAAGCAGTAAGAAACTGCAAGCCACAGCGTTGGTGCACATGCGCGACCCGACCTTGCGCTTGTTTTGTATTTTCGGCCTGTTGACGTTCCTCGCTCTTGTCGCGTTCCTTGGCCTTCCAGTAGGTCTATACATAAATACTACGTCACACTGCTAACAATCAAAATTTGTCATCTGCTGCGGTCCACTCACGAGTACCGCAAGGGTCGGTCCTTGGCTTACTTCTGTTTCTTGTTTATATTAACGACTTCACGTCGTCTATTTATTCTAACATTCATCTTTTTGCAGACGATTACATCCTTTTTCAGGAAATAACCATTGATAATAACATTTCATTCCTTAAATTTGACCTCAACACCGTAGCAGCCTGGTTCAGCACATGGCGAATGGACTTGACATTTGCCAATGTAAGGTAATGCACATAACAAGATCACCCAACACCCGGCTAACATACAACTTTAACAATGACCCGCTCGTTCCGGTCAACTCATATATGTGTTCCCATCATGTGTTGGACCTGCATACATTAACACACACATCTCGTAGAATGTATAATAACTTAAATTTCACGTGACTTTACGGTTATACTGACGCATTCAACTGTTCCGCACTTTCTCAAGCCATACGCCTATGGAACAGCTTACCCGATGATCTAGTGGCGGAAACTAACTCGGCGAAATTCAGTGAATCTCTCAGCGCGCATATCTCCGGTAGACCACATCCTACCTAACTTGTCACATGTATTAATCAGTGCTTTTGTTCGGGTGTTTGCGCAGGTTCATGTGCGATGGGTTACAAGTTGTAGTCTTCCTCTCCCTTCCCCCCTTCTTTTCAAAGTATTCATTGAATCACTTGTATTATTGTTGGTATTTTATCTTACCATATATCATACAACACAACTTGTATTTCACTTTTTATTGTTGCCTTTTCTGCTGATTTTTGTATTGTTCACTTTTTGTAAAATTTAGTTCGTATTAATTACATGTTTCACATTGCTCTGTTCTTGCATATGATATATTGCTTATCGTGTGAAATTGGGTTTATCCTTTTGTTGTATGAAATTTTTGTAAAGCCCCCCTTACCGAATGCCCATGTGTCCATGTAAGGTATTTCAAATATATAAATATAAATACTTGGATGTTCTTATCGCGATGAGCCTATCTTGGGCACCTCACGCCGAATACATTACTAATAATTCCAATCACATGTTAGGCTACATACGTCGTAACTTTTCAAAAGTACTATAAGCATTAAATTGCTCTTTAAAAAAACATAAGGAAGATCCTAACTCGAATGTCTCTTCTGTGTAAAATCCTAATCATAATAACTTAAGTAACTCCGTTCGTTCATTTCATACTGTCCAACTACGATCCCATTGCCAGTATAACTTCAATGAAATCTATCCTAGGCCTCCCTTCACTTGCATTCCGTCGTAAATTGTCCGTCTGGCCACTTTTCACAAAATATTTCATCATCCCGCCATTCATGACGCAGCTAATCCTCAATCTTCAGTACATACCCTTCGTATCGACCACCATCATAAGGTGGGCATCGCATTATGCAACTTCCAGAGTTATTATCGATGATTCATATCTCGTACATCAGCAGAATGGAACCATCTACCCGAGAACACAGTAACTCTTACTAATAACCATCTTTTCCATCAAGAATTACCTAGTTTTGTATAATTAAAAAGTATACAATGTATTATGTTATGTATTTTATGTATTATGTTGATATTGTATTAAAGTCATTGTCCTTACGCAGCTAATAACGTAAAATGAGGAGTTTGTTTGTTGACTAACTTAATTTCATGCTCTATCATATTGCTTGTAAAGTTGTAATCACTCCCCTCTATATTGCCACATGGCCTTAAGGGTAAAAAAAATGAAATGAAATATAACGATTCTTGGCTAGGGGGCACTGTGCCTTTAAGTTAGAAAACTAGTCGTCTAGTGCCGCTGCTAAAATCTAGCAGGTCACCGTTGAAACTCTCCTCCTATCGCACGATCACATTGGCTAGTGGCGTGGGTAAAGTGATGGAGAGAACGGTTGTTGGCTGCCTGTAGTGGTACTTGCAGTGCAATGAGATCTACTCAAGTGCTATGGCTGGCTTTTGATGTGGTCCATTGACGGTGCTATTGATTCATAGCACCGTCGACCTAATCACATACATCGAACCCTAGAAAGGCCATAAACGTCTCAGCGCCTCTCCGTTCCTCTACCTCAAAGGAGCCTATGATAACGTTACTCATGAAGCCACCCTTGCCACACTACAAGAGTAGAAGTAGGTGGCTGAATATTAAAGACGATAGTCTTTCTTGGGGACCTTCGACACAAAAGTTTTGATCTGTCTGTCTGTACATTTGTGTGTGCATTCTTAACAGCATCGGGTACTTGAAACGACTGACCCCATGCCCACCAATGTTTCTCAGGATTTGGCGTTCTTAATTGTACAATGGTCGATGAAAAAGCAATTATTGTGCATGTCTGGGACATCATAAAAACACGTATATATTCTGCATGTGCGTCTTTTACTAAAGAAAAGGCATACATAAGTAATTTTAACGACCGTAGCACTTATCACGCTTTGCAACTATGCAACGCTTGCACGAACAGGAGAGTGTTTTCAACGCTTTGCTAAAACAAGACAGTAGTGGCATCTACCTGTCGCCTTGCATTCTATTTCTTATCACCTCTGAGACGGGCGTACACACCTGTCTCAGAGCCACGCGACTTGTTTTCGAAGAAAACTGCCAGATGGCGCTCATGTCTCAAGTGTGACGTGACTTGATGCATTCGTTCCCCTTCCCTACACGCTCGAGGCACTCTAACGCAGTGCCTCCAGAATACCATTTACCGATTTTCTTGCGCAGAACATCAAATAAATGTTTTGTTCACTCTCTCCACATGCCAGAAGACGACATTTGCAGATTGCCATGCACATACGGGGCCAATTTTTTAAAGTGAAAACGCACCTATCTCCACATTTGTAGTGAGTACAGAGGCCGGGAACACCTCTCCACATTTCAGTTGTCGTGGCGTCCCTCAGGATGGTGTACTAACCCTCATGCTATTCTATGAAACACTGATCGCTCTCCATATGCACCTACACAGCAATATTTGTCTATCAGCATATGCAGATGATATCTGAATCTGTACATCTGCGGTAACTCGCCTGCCATTACGAGCGAGCAGTGATAGAGCTGCTCCTTACTGCTTTATACCTCCGCAATAAATGCCTGGAAATTTTTTTCCGGAAAACTCACTCTTGTGGCATTCGCACACGAACTGATGACAAAATACAGTGTGTCAGTAATAGTAAATGTATATTGTACTGTCGATCTCATAAATTTCTGGGTGTCATAATCGACAGAAACATAATATGGATCCCTCACATGTCATATCTGAAAAAAACGAATAACAGGTATATGCCACCTTTTCAAGTTTTTCACTGCAAAAACTTCCTAAATGCAGCCCATGCTATGCCACGACTGTACATGATAATAATTCTTGGCTTTCTACGATTCAGTTTCCCCCATAATATCCCGCATGCAAAAGAAATGGCCGCATGATACAAAGCTTTCAGGCACAGACGCTCCGAATCTATGTAGGCCTGTTTCAGAGTGCCCCAACAGTGGCGACTGCAGCCTTCACCGAAAACCACCTCGTGCAGATTGATATTGAAATTTCAGCTCCGAGGACACACATAAGGCATAGCGTACGGACTCCCCACCATCGTCTAGCCCCTTTAAGGCGTACAGCCTTCATATTTCCTTGTGTAAAGAAGTAGCTGCACATAGAAACTCCCTACCACCTTGTTTCATGCCCATGGCAAGAGCTTCAGTTCTTTCATGGTGCCTCAAACAGCCAGTCATTAACCTGACAATACGAGGCATCCAGAAAAACAAAATTTCTGAATACCAGCCCCTTAGCAGTCCACCTTACTTCTGCTGTACAAGAAGTACCAGGACTGTACCAGTTAGCATGAGACAACAATTACCAGCATGTTGTGTGTAGCGCAATTATTCCGGCTGATACACAGCGGGGATTCAGCTCCCATCCCGTCAACTAACGAAGCTGATCGGATCCGCGAAGGCGAACACGGAAGACCCGAACACGGGAAAAAAACGAGACTCTTTCTTTCACACCGTTCACGAGCGCAACCGTCAAGGTCACCCCCGTCTGGGACTAGAAGGAAAAAGCTTACTCGGAAGAGCATCTTGCAAGGAGCAGGCCAAGCGCCGCCGTCTGAGTTTAAGTCACTGTTGGCATACACGCGTGCCATTGAGAATCACGCAGGAACGTGACCAATGGGCTGTCCAAAACATGATGGCAGCACGCAGATGAGCTTATCCTTCCCCGCTATACGTCATTACCGACTGTTGTTAGGATGACAGGGCTCCTTACTGTCGCATGCACACCTGGTCAGCGCACAGGGCCTCACGGTGTACTCTTTGCACTTAAGGAAGCTTTTATGAAGCGACGTTTAGTGAGAAAGGTGGTGGAGCTCGAGCATGAGAACGGCTACCGATGGAGGCCGGCCGATAGACGGCCTGACATGGGAGAGAGTGTGACCTGCGAAGAACCTATCCCTTTGCGAGTGGTATTTGATAATGGGTTTTTTACCAATGCAGTGTCTGTTATACAAGTGTTTCTGCAATTGGTTGTGATGATGCAAGCCCCGTGTGATTGGCTTGTGTGAAGACCCTTTGTTCAACCGAGGGTTTAAAAGAGGATGTTTGAATCTAAAATGGGGGAGCGGAGGTTCGGGCTTGGACTCAGGCAGACGCCTGAGGCTGCAATAAAGCATCTCTTCACCGGACTACGGCTCTTCCTTCACACTGCCACTGTGCACTTAAGTCATCGAGGGGACCCATTCCGAACCTCAAACATCTTCCCTCCTTAGCTAGTGTAGAAGCTAGTTGAGGAGGAGAAAATTAACTGGCGCAGTCGACGTGGAGTGGAAAGCCCGCAGCGAGGAAGGTGCTGAAGTCCGGGAAGCTGACAAGACGCTCACCGCTTTTGGGACCTGTCGGTGTGCTGCGAAAAGCGGTATTGAAATTCAGCACGAGCCTGCTGGTCAAGGTTGAAGCCAGGAGTCGGGCAGCACAAGAGCGCTGCACATCGGTAAACGAGAACCGAGCAGCAGCATTAGTCGACGTGGCTTATTTCGGACAATGACAGGGGTGATCCGGTCGAGCACCTGTAGCATCAAAGAATTCGTCACTACCAGTGTTGGCGACAAAGTGACGCCATTCCAACCCACGTGGTCATCGAGCGATGCATCACTACAAGATGAGGCCTGCTTTGTGCTCTCTCAGGACCACCAAAATTTTTTCTGTTTACTGAGCAAACTTGCGTTCAGGTACACGTTGGAAAATGGCGGATTCAGAGAGATGTTATAGAAGGGGACAATGTTAGTGAATCGGATCGCAACCACGAGTTGCAGCTCAAGATCAAAGTGTTAAAGCTCAAGCTCGAGCTACAGAAAATGAGGTTGTTGCTTGCTTCATCATAGAGTCCGGACCCCCAGAACCAGCTTTCTAGTATCAGACGGTACGCGAAAAAGCTTAAGTCAGTCCTAGCAACTATGCCCCCTAATGAGCCGGTAATTCCAGTGTAGTTCAAACATGTGGATGCTCTTATTCCAACATTGGGCATATCTAAAGAAATTTAGGGCACAATTCTGTTGCCATTTTTAAGTGATAAGATGCCCACGTTCGTTGCTAATCAAGCAGAAGCTGGGGTAATGCCAAACTCGGATTTCAAATCTAGAGTGCTGAAGGAGCTGCGGATGACTCCAAGCGAGTACCGGCGAATGTTCGTGGAAATCAAAAGAGAGGCAGGCGAGTTTTGGAGCCAAGTGACAGCGCGCCTAAAAACCGTGTTTACTTACTCCATTAGAAGTAGAGAGGTAGAGTCACTTGAGAGTCTTCAGCAATTGCCGATAGCTCACAGGCTCAAACAGTTAATGCCAAATTATCTCCACTCACAAGTGACTCAGCAAAAAGGGCTGGTTGACACCCAAAGATATTGCGGAGTTAGCCGCTAATTTTGAAGAGGGCTTCGACAGTGGCAGGCAGAAAGTTGTGCAATGAAGTTGTTGTGGTATTATGTCAAGAGGGCAAAATTATAGGGCGCAAGCTGAACAGTTTGCTGGTGCAAGCTTGAACCCTAATTCAGGAGTTTGCTTTCGATGTGGATGACAGGGTCACCACTTTCAAAGAAATTGTGAGTTCTCCCGTGCGACTGCTGCTAATATGTACAGCCAAAGTTTTATGCGTGGATTCCCAGAAGAAGAAATCATTTGAAAGCCGAGACGCACCATTGCGACACTCTGCGGTTAGGAAAAACTCGCTGATGAGGAATTCGCAGATTGAGATTTTTGTGAGAAACAAGCCTTGTTTCACACGCGTTGACTCAGGTGCGAATATCACGATGGTACGAGCGAATGAACTGCCCGTTGAAATTGTGGATCAGAGTAGTGGCGCAATAAAGCTAACAGATGCTTTTGGGCATGGTATTACCGCACGTTTGCTGAATGTACCTATAGGTCTTCCAACCGCGTCGGGAAGCACTGCTCAGCCTGTGCAATTGCGATAGGCAAGGGATTGAGCAGCTAACTACTACTGTGTCGATATTGCGCACTCCCGCCGACTACGAGTGTCTTCGTCATCAGCGACAAAAACTGCTGAATGATCTAAAGGAGTGTGATGGGAGCGTAAACTGTGCAAAACAGGAAGTTAGACCGCAGCACTATTCACTAATGAGGGAGCCAAAGCATTTGTCTTGAGGTTCAAGACCCAGAGCTAACACTGCGCAGCGCACAGTGCAGTAGTAGTAGTAGTAGTACAAAACTTTATTATATGCATAATCCAGAGAGGCATGAACTCCAGTGCCCCGAAGAATATACGGGGTGGAGAGCGAAGTCTGTCCGGCAGGGTGGTGCCCCTATTCCAGGGCCCCACTGGCGCGAGCCATCTGTTCAGCTCTTTGGATCAGTCGCAGCTGATCCACTAGGGCTGGGCTAGACAGCAGCGCCTCCCATTCCTCCCACGTGCCAGTGGTGTCGTGCTCTTCGTCGTGCTCTGCACACTCCTACGTGATGTGAAAGAGTGTTGGGGTGGCTCCAAACCACGGGCACATATCTCTGTCTGCCGTGGGGTAGATCAGGTGAAGAGTGTGCAGATTTATGTAAGTGTTAGTCTGTATTTTTCTTAGCGCTGTTGCCTCCGCAGCGCTTAGCTTGCTGTGAGGACGTGGATACAGCTGCCTATTTTCTCTGTAGTATTTTAAAATTGTTGCGAAGCAAGGGTCCAGGGGTGTAGGGTCATCACTTGCATTGGCTTGAGTGGCTCCGAGATTTGTGAAGCCTCGAGCCGCCTCATCCGCGCGCAGGTTCCCTGTCACACCCTCGTGCCCCGGTGCCCAAGTCACAGCCTGTACGTATTTCACTGTGAGGTCCCATCCTGTCCCAACCAATATACGGAGCGCTTGTGCTCCAATTTTGCCCTTTAGATAGTTTCTGCAAGCTTTTTGCGAATCTGAAATGATTGCTAATGGAGCGTTTCGCGTCCATCCCTCTTTTATTGCGAGTGCTATGGCAACTTCTTCTGCTTGTGTTGTCGACGCCTGATCTATTGAAGCGCAGGCTGTAATTTTCCCTCTATGGTCGGTGGCTACACACACATATCTCTTTGCATTGGTCTGATAAGGCGCGGCGTCAGTGAATCTGGCCGTGTTCAAAAATCTTGTCTTTTTGTCAATGTAGTCAGCCCTTGCCTTTCTTCTTCCAGCATGCAGAGTAGGATTCATGTTGCTTGGTATTGGCAATACGGTGTACCATTTTCTGAATTCGCTTGGTACTTCTTTAGTTTTTTGGTGTGTTTGTAATAAAGTATCGCGCTCTAGTTTTGTTAGAACTGCTCTGCCCGTTGGAGTCTGAAGAAGGCGATTTTCTTGCGCTAGTAACTGGGCCTCGGATAATTCTTCAATTGTGTTATGAAGACCAAGCGCCAGCAGCTTGTCGTTTGAAGTATTCCGCGGTAATCTCAGAGCTGTCTTGTAGGCCATTCTAATTATTTGGTTTGCTTTTTCCTTCTCTTCCCTGTTCATAATTTGATATGGAAGAGAGTATGTAATGCGACTGATGACGAGGCTTTTGACCAATTTTAGGGTATCTTGTTCTCTCATGCCTTTATGGTTGTTTGTTATTCGCGAGATCATGCGTGAGATTTGCTGTACTGATGTTTTGAATTGATTTAGTGTGTGCAGACATCTCTGATTAGCTTGAAGCCACATTCCTAGTATGCGTACGGTATCTTTCTCCGGAATGACATTTCCATCGAGCTTGACTTCCAGCTTTAGATTCGGGTCAATCCTCCGTGCTTTTCTCTTCGTGAAGCGAATGAGCTCTGACTTTTCGGCTGAGCACTGAAGACCCCGTATCCTTGCGTACTCTTTTATGGTGTTAGCTGCTTGTTGTAACCTATCTTCTTTCTCTGCTAGGCTGCCTGTGGTTGTCCATACCGTAATATCGTCTGCATATATCGCATGTTGTAGACCGGCAATATCTGAGTTTTCCTGCAAGGCCTGCCATGGCGACATTGAAAAGTGTCGGTGAAATGACCGCTCCTTGGGGTGTTCTTTGTTTGGAGGTTTAATGATGTCGGATTCGTAATCTCCCAGCTTGATTGTTGCAATCCTGTTACTAAGAAAACTTTTGACGTAGTCGAACATTCGTTCTCCACAGTTAGCTTCATCCAGACCTTCTAGTATTGCTTTGTGACTGATGTTATCAAAGGCTCCCTTCATGTCAACTGCCATAACGACGTTTTCCCCAACCTTAGAGATGTCCATTAATACTTGTTCTTTTAAAAGTAGTAGAACATCTTGCGTAGAAAGGTGTGAGCGAAAGCCAAACATAGTTTCGGGCATGAGGTTGTTCTCGAGATGGTTGAGGAGCCTGGTGTTCACCAGTTTTTCAAAGATTTTTCCTAAGCAGGACGTGAGCGAGATAGGTCTCATGTTCTCAATGGCAAGTTTTTTTCCTGGTTTAGGCACCATGACCACAATCGCATGTTTCCATTCTGGTGGGACAGTTCCAGCCAGCCAATGTTTGTTTATGTATTTAGTGAGAGCTTCAATGGCTTCGTCATTTAGGTTCCTGATCATACCATTGGTGATTTTATCTGCACCCGCAGCTGTGTTCTTGTTACTAAATATGGCTGCTCTTATCTCAGCATCTGTAAAAGGCTTGTCTAAATCAGGTTGCGGTGATCCTTTATACCTTCCTTGATATGAAGGTGTCACTCCGTCTTCCCCAAAGCATTTTTTATGCATGGCTTGAATGAGGTCCTCTTTTGTACCTGGGTATAAGTGCAGCAATCGTTCAACGGCTTTACTGTTTTCATTTTTTGTCTTCGTGGGGTCTATCATGGCTTCCAGTATGTTCCATGTTTTGGCCGTACTCAGCGTTCCATTGAGTGAATCACAGAAATTGGCCCAATTAGTTGCAGCAAGTTGATTGGTGTAATCTTCTGCGCACTGGGTGATATCTTTGATTTTTTTCTTTCAATTCACGGTTACGTTTCTGTCTTTTCCATCGTTTCGTAAGGCTTCGTCTTGCTTCCCAAAGATGTAGTAGGTGTGAGTCGACCTCAGGGGCATTGCTTGATCGCGTTATTTCTTTACTGTACCTTTCTTTTTGATGCCTTATTTCGTCGCACCAATCACTCAAGTTTGTTATATCTGAGGCAGTCAACCTTTGTTCCAGCGATTTTCTGAATGCATGCCAATTAGTTGTTTTGGCAACGCCAATCTTTTTACGTATCTGATCTGTGTGTATAGTGGTGCATAATATGTAATGATCACTGCCTAGATTTTCTCGAGTGTTGTGCCATTCCACCTCTTGACAATTTTTGCACATAGTTAGATCCGGTGTCGTGTCTCTGGAGTTATTGTTTCCTAGTCTTGTTGGCATTGCTAGATCCGTCAGGAGTGTCGTACCTGTAATTTCAATTTGCTGGGCTATGTTTCTGCCCTTGGCATCCTGAGTGAGGTATCCCCAGCTTGGGTCTTTTGCATTGAAGTCCCTCACCACTATGAGCGTGTTCTGCTTCGCTAGTTTTGCTGAATCTTCAAATAGTTTGTCGAAAGTTGCCTTTCTTTGTCGAGGTGGGCTATAAATGTTCAGGATGAAAATGCTTTTCTTTTTCTTCTCTTTATATAGGATTTCCGTAATGATATGTGGGATTTCGATTCCTTCTATTGGTTTATGCTGTATTGCGGTTATGGATTTGTGGACTAATGTCGCCACTCTCCATTCGTTGTTATTATTCACAGTTTCACCATGAGTGTCATAACTCTGCATGCTTGGCCTTATTCCCATCTCTTGGAGAGCTATCACAGCAGATGGCCTCGGCTGCATGGCCACCAGCTGTGAAAGCTGTTCCTTTTTTCGTCGAAATCCCCGGCAGTTCCACTGCCATATGTCACACTCTTCCGTAGTTTTTCTTAGTCGCTTATGCATTGTCAGTATTTTCTTGTGTCATATTAAGTAGGCCCGACCTGTTGTATGCCTTATCTGCTTTTTTCCCTTATGTGGCTGCCATTGGTATGCTTTCTCAACTCCTTCGCGAGTTCTATCTGTTGCGCTTGAATTTTTCTTTCCAACACGTCGAGTTTTCTGTCTACCTGCCCCATGACCTGTTCAACGATGGAGGGAACTATTTCTACTACGGCTTCTTTCATAATAGCTATCGTCACCACAGTGTCACCGTTCAATATTGATGCGCTTTGTTGCTGTTGCTGCTGCTGTCCTGCCAAGGAAGATTGAGTGGGTTTCTCTTGTGGTTGTTGCTGCTGCTGCTTTTGTTGGCTGCTAAGTTGCCTGTTTTCTCTTTCTAAATCCCCCATTCTTACACGCATTAACTCTAGTTCTCACTCGAGTCGCGCGAGCTGTGTGTGTGTTGATTGCGCTTGGTTTGGAGGAGGTTGGGAGGCTGCCGCTGCCCAGCTTACCCTGAATTTCTGGTGGTGGTGGTGCTGCTGCTGCTGTTGTTTTATTTATTTTTATTTATTTATTTATTCGAGTACCTACAGCGCCCAATTTGGGCATTACAGTACGGGGGAGGAGACATAAAACTTGAAATTGATACAGGGTATGAATACCGATAACAAAACAAGTAAGCATGCTCAGCTTATACAGTGTGTACACATTCTCGGGAACACGAGGCAATCAAAGAAAAGTAAAACACAAACAGAAATGCAGACAGAAATTGGCATCTTTCATTTTAACAAAAATTGTGACAGAGCATTTTGAAATGAGGGTGGCGGGGTGGATACAATATATTCTGGTAGGTTGTTCCATTCCTGTGTGGTTTTCGGGAAGAAGAAGTTTTTGTAAGTATTTATGCGACATCGGTATTCGCGAACTTTGCGGGAGTGATCTAGGCGAGAGGATACATAAGTGGGATCTTTAATCTACACGTCTTTATTTAAACCAGTGCTACCAATATAAATATTATGAAATAGATTTATTCTTAAGAATTTGCGCCTGTCCTGCAGGAGAGGCCAACCCAAATGTTTACGAATGCACGAAGAGCGGTTAGTGAAATCATAGTTACCAGACACAAAACGCGCTGCTCGTTTCTGAACCCTTTCTAGCGCATTAGTACATATTGTCACGACGCAGACACAGCAGGAGTTCAATATAGAAGAGCTCACTTTAATTAAAAATGAAAGGCGCTCGGAAAGAGGACCGGGCAAGAGCTTCGTCTTCTTCTCTGGCTGTGCGAGCTCTCCTCTGCAGGTTGAATGCGGCATTTGCCTCCCTCCAGGAAGAGCATCGACCCGATGCTCGGCTACATAATACGCGGTGTATCTATAGTTGACGTATTACGCAACTGGCTCACTGCAATATGGCTTCATCCGCACAACGTGTACGATTTCAGATTTTTGAGGTCGCGAGGAACTGTCAGGGATGACCTCATAATTCACGTCACTTAGGCGCCGTATAACATTGTAGGGACCAAAGTACTTCTTCAGTAACTTTTCACAAAGGCCGCGTCGGCGAATAGGGCTCCAGACCCACACTTTCTCGCCTGGTTTATAAGTGACGTATCGGTGTCGCAGGTTATAACGTTGTGCGTCGTAACTCTGCTGTCGGACGATTCGCACGCGTGCTAGCTGCCGTGCCTCTTCAGCTCGTTGGGTAAAGGCTTGAACATCCGTGTCTGTATCCTCGCAGTCGTGCAGCAGCATGGCATCAAGCATTGTCGTCACTTCACGGCCATAAAGAAGACTAAATGGCGTGCTCCGTGTAGTTTCCTGCTGCGCCGTATTATAGGCAAACGTCACGTATGGTAGAACGTCGTCCCAATTTTTATGATCCACGTCGATGTACATACTAAGCATATCAGCAATTGTCTTGTTGAGGCGTTCTGTTAAGCCGTTGGTTTGTGGGTGGTAGGAGGTAGTTTTTCGATGCGCTGTTCCACTCAACTCAAGCACTGACTTGAGGAGCATAGCCGTGAAAGCGGTACCTCTGTCTGTTATTATAATTCTAGGAGCGCCATGTGCCTCAGAACGATATTTTCAATGAAAAATTGTGCCGCTTCTACTGCGGTTCCACTTGATAAAGCCTTTGTTTCTGCGTAGCGAGTAAGATAGTCCGTAGCGACAATTACCCACTTATTTCCAGTATGCGAAGTCGGGAATGGTCCAAGGAGATCTGGCTGTGCGAGCTCTCCTCTGCAGGTTGAATGCGGCAATATTTTAGTGTCTGGATCCCAAGCCACACAACCGTACTCTAAAATTGAGCGAGCGAACATTAGAAAGATAGAGCGTTTTTAGTTTCGGTGGGGCCTGCTGCCGCCGCCGCCGCCGCCGCCGCCGCCGCCGCCGCCGGCGCCGCCGCTGCTGCTGCTGCTGCTGCTGCTGCTGCGATGTCTTCTTGAGCTTCTTGTTCTTGTTCATCTTGCTTTCTTCTTGCCGATCGCCTTTGGGGCTGAAGTGGTCTCGGGAATTCGATCTGGACCTTGATCTCGAGCGGGAACTGGATCGAGATCCGGAGTGTGATCCCGCGTCGGACCCCCCCGTTAAATCCATATCCTGCCTTTCGGTGCTGAACCACGGACGCTTCAGTATTCCTGGAGATCGTTGTCCATTTTCGTGTCTAAGCTGTTGTACCTGTTCTTTTCCCCGTTGGGGGACTTTTTTAAGCCTTTTAGTGCATTCTTTTGCCGCTGTTGGATGATCGACAGTATGCTCATCCCTCGTGTCACTTGCAGGTTACGGACGCTGTTCCTGGCGGCGCGGCATCACTGCACGTGCCGGAGAAGACAGCTATCTACGTACGGAAGCCACCTCGGCTATTTCGGAGGTGACATCAGCGGGGGGATGCTCTGCCTCTTCTGCGCCGACTCCGGGATGAAGGTTCACAGCATATAAACCAGCCGTGTCTGCAGGCCAGGCATCACAACTCAGGGCGACCCAGGCACGCACAGATCGACAGTACGCTCATCCCTCGTGTCACTTGCACGTGTGTAGCAATTCTACAGTGTGAAATCAATACATTATTCGTTTGTGCCAGAGTCGCCCTGAGGCAATGGGGGATCCGCAGCCTGATGGGAAGAAGGCAGCCGGGGAAAAACTTTTTGACAAGATTCCAAATACAGTAAAAGAGCTAGCATGCCTGGTTGTGAAACTCAATACTAAGATTGAAGAAATGGATTCCCACATTCATGAGGAACTTGGTAGTCTTCAAAAATCAGTTGACCTTATGAGCAAGGGCTTTGACTTTTTTAAGAAAACCTTAGATGACACGCAGAAAGAGCTGCGTGACCTGAAAGCAGAAAATGTCAGACTGGTAAAAGAAAACTGAGTTAACTAAGCAAATCACGGAAACCAAAGACGACCTAGCTGAGCTTCAACAGTACAGCCGCAGGGCTAACCTAGAATTAAAAGGCATTCCTAAATCAACCGAAAAGACAGTGACTGAGATTGTTACCGCGCTTAGCACGAAAGTCGGAGTAACGCTATCTCCAGCTGATATTGATGTAGCCCACTGGGTACAGACTAAGGACAGGAATGTGTCAAACATTGTCATAAAATTCATATCCTGCGCAGCCAGCGATAAGCTGCTTTATGCTACAAAAAAGATGCGACTGAATACATCTGACCTTGGAATTGCCGGATCGACGCCTGTGTATCTTAATGAGCATCTCTGTCCTTCGTATAAAGCCCTACTGGGAAAAGCCGTTGCCATAAAAAAACGTCACAATTGGCGACACGCTTGGGTTGCAAACGGGCGCATATTGATGAAAAAAGCCGACAACTCGGACACTATCCGCATCCGCAACGAAGCCGATCTTGCGCAGATAGCATAAGCACTTCTGTTATGCTGACTCCATCTGTAGTTGACAACTTCCATAAAACAAAAGGCACACGCTCCATACTTCACTGTAATATTAGAAGCGTTTCAAAAAACAGCGATGCTCTTTGCTCCCTTCTAACCCAGCATTCATGTATGTACGGCGTTATTGCGCTTACAGAAACCTGGTTGATGCCTGGCGAAAGCTATAACATTCCTAATTACTTGTTTATATCCCACCCTCGAGAAGCAAATAATAGGGGAGGAGGAGTAGGAATATATATTAGGAAGCCTCTCGCATATAAAAAATGTTCATACTTACCTGCTGCTACTAGTTGTGAATCCTTATTTGTAGAAATTGATGATGTCATTTACGGTGCTGTATATAGACCCCCGCAGTTGCATCGCAACCAGTTTCTGAAAGACCTTGAAAGTATTTTCTTTTACCTAAACGACAATCATAAGAATACAGTAGTTGTGGGCGATATGAACATCAATATCTTAGGTGACAACTGTGATGACTATCAAAACTTGCTAAATTCTTATGGCTTCCAAAATCTCATTTCATATCCCACTCGCATCACTTCAGACACCTCTGCATGCTTGGATCATGTCCTATGCAACTTCAAACCTGTCAGTTCCCTTTCAGGAACATACGACATTCCTGTAGCTGACCACTTGCCAATAGCATTCCTATATCGCCTCGGCAACAACCACATAACCAGCAATAATTTTCATGGCTATACTACACGGCTTGATTACAACAGGGTTTCGCAGCTGCTCTCTGCAGCCAATTTTGAGGACCTTAACGGTATGGATGCTAGCGAACATTGTCGGACCCTAGTCGAACGGATAAAGTCGATTATCAAGGACAGCAGCAAAAAAATAAAGAAAACGCACCATACCCATCCAATATGTCCATGGATGACAGCTAACGTACTAAATGCTATAAAAACGCAAGATTTTTGGTACACCAAAATGAAACAAAACAGAGGGAACTCTTATTACAATAACCAGTTTAGAATATATAGAAACAAAGCAGTTGCAGCTATGCGTAAACAGAAGCGACTCTACTACAAGAAACAAGTAACTTCAACTTCCAATGACTGTGGCAAACTTTGGAAAGTTATTAACTCTATTATACGGCCAACTCCATCAAAAAGAGTCCTCCCTGAAATGCTGCAAATACAGAATCTTGCAAATCAGTTCAACGAGCACCTCTGTTCTGTCGGTTCAAACCTGCATAGTGGCCTAAGTTCACCAAAAGAACCTTCTTTACCTCCTTGGCATGGTCTGTCATTTGGTTACATCGACATAACTGAAACAGAGGTTATAGCAACTGCTAAAAATTTGAATTCAGGGAAGGCTAAAGACATTGATGGCATACCTATTTCGGTCCTTACAAAAAATATAGAAATCCTAGCTCCAACCTTAGTATTACTTTTTAATAAAGCGTTCCATACGGGTATATATCCTGAAATTCTGAAAATAGCTAAAGTAACCCCAATTTATAAAACTGGAAACCAAAATGAACTCAACAATTACAGACCTATATCCGTCTTAAGCTGCATTAATACGTTGTTCGAGAAGTTATTAGCGATGCGAGTAAAAAATTTCCTGCATAAAAACGGTATTCTATCGCCGGACCAACATGGCTTTCACAAAACCAAATCAACTCTATCTGCAGTACTTTCCGTGACAGATGTAATTGATGAGGCCCTCAACAACAACCAATTTGCTATAGGTGTGTTTCTAGACATTAGAAAAGCGTTTGATACAGTTCATCTTGAAATATTAAGCCGAAAGCTTGAGCGATACGGATTCAGAGGCCAGTCCCTCCAGTTTTTTAAAAGTTATCTAAATGGGCGATACCAAAGGGTAGTTATTGACGAGCATGTTTCCAGTTTAAGACCAGTAGATGCGGGAGTACCACAGGGCTCCGTTGTCGGACCCATTCTTTTTACGTTATATATTAACGATTTAACCAATTGTCTTTCTAGGGTAAGTGCTGTAATGTACGCGGATGACACAGCGCTAGTTTTCACCACCCCGTCACTTCATACTGGGGCACATATTTTAAAAGACGAACTTTTAAAAATCAGCGACTGGTTCACAACAAATAGGCTTACTTTAAACACCGATAAAACCAAATATATAGTTTTTAAATCCCCTTGCAAGCCTGTAGACTTCACTATGGGCAAGCTGAAGATCAATGCTAAGGAAATAGAAAAAGTCGGTAGGATCTCATATTTAGGCATAATGCTGGACGATGCGTTAAACTGGAAGCCCCATTTAGACACACTGGGGAAGAAACTTTCCTCTGTCGGTTTTACCCTGACCAAAGCTCGACAGCAATTTGAAACTGATATCTTGCGCACCATCTCCTTCGCTCTGTTCCAATCTCAGATAACATATTGCATCGAGTGTTGGGGATTCACCTATCACACATACATCAAGCACACAATATGCCCACAAAAGAGAGCCTTGAGAATAATAAACCATGTTCGCCCTCGTACACCCTCTCAGCCTCAATTTTCCAAAACCGCAATAATGCCGTTGCTTACGCTACGAGATTAACTGATTGATTGATTGATTGATTGATATGTGGGGTTTAACGTCCCAAAACCACTATATGATTATGAGAGACGCCGTAGTGGAGGGCTCCGGAAATTTAGACCACCTGGGGTTCTTTAACGTGCACCCAAATCTGAGCACACGGGCCTACAACATTTCCGCCTCCATCGGAAATGCAGCCGCCGCAGCCGGGATTCGAACCCGCGCCCTGCGGGTCAGCAGCCGAGTGCCTTAGCCACTAGACCACCGCGGCGGGGCACGCTACGAGATTATCGTATAACTCTCTTGGTATATAAAATAATTTGTAACAACTTCCCCTTTCCTAGAACTATTTTCCAAACACCAGGGAAAAGTAGTCGCTCTGCCTCCGCAGGCAAATTTTTAATCCCTCTCTCTTATAACACATACGGACAACGCCGTCTCAAGTACGCCGGGGTTAAAGTTTGGAATGATCTCCCGTCATCCGTTTTACAATCAACTAGGGTATATCAGGCGTTAAAGGACTTTCTTGCATCACACAACATCCAGCTTATCGAACTTATAATACCTTGTACATGTTTTTCCTACTGCTGCTGTTTTGGGGATTACGATTTGCAGCCTCTACCACTGACGATGTACTGCAGTCCTGACGTGTGGTCTTCTGTATGTGTGTTATTGCCATGAGAACTATACACAGCTGTCTTATTTATAGTTTTTGTATAAACCGAGCGTTTGTTTTTAGCACTGTAATTTATCTTGAATGTATCTTTCCTATTCATACACATGCTTTTTATGGACAATTTTTTGAACACCTGTATATACTACATTTCCCCCCAAACATGTGATTGTACATACATAGCCCCTGGTTCATTTCTACTATGTTTTTAATGGATCCATTACTAGCCAATAGGCTAAGGATCCTGACATTCATGCATGTATTTGGTGAAAACGAAAAAGAGACAATAAGCAATCTTCAATCAATCAATCCCCGCCACATAGTGCACACTCGGGAACGCACTCGTGGTCGTTTGGAGGGTCTTTAAGCCTGCAGCCGCCACACACATTCACAGTGGGTGTTGGACAGACGTCCGTCCTGTGGCCTTGGCTTTTACACAGTTTACAGTATTGTCTTGTGGGTTGGTATGGTAGACATGGCATCTCAACACCAGAGTAATACACAAAACGCGGCACAATGGGTCCATCAAAGGTTATTATTGCCGTCTCAGATTTTCCCAACATGCGTGCTTGCACGAATGTGACGCCCTATGTGCGTACTCTAAGGTTGTTGAGAAGTTCTTCCGGTGTTTCACGTTCCAGTCCGTGCACAACTCCCTTGAGAAACCCCTCGGGTGTAGAAATGTAGGTATTCACAAGATGTCTGGTGTTCTTGAGGTCGAGCGCCTTGATTTTCAAAATTTGCTCGGCGACGTGCTCGTGTGGAGTACTTGCAATGATAATGTTGGATCCATTCCGGAGGTGCAGCAGGAATTTGTCACCTCTGCCTATTTCCGCGTTTTCACATGCACGTGCAATCGCTCGTGCCACTTCATATGTTTTTAAGTCTTTCACCACGAGCCCTGGTTTGGGTCGTATAATAATTTTCATATCATTCTTGGGTAGAGGTGTCGCACGTGAGCGTCGGCGGCCTTTCATGGCACCCGACGCGTCGCGTCTACTCCCGTGCGCCCGCTCAGGCATTCCGTAACTGCCACCAGCGTTCCTCTCACTGTCTCTGAAGCTGCTGTCTGCCAGAGACGCTAAGTCATTAGTTGTTCTTTTCATAAGATTTAGTGAAGTTTGCTGAAAATCACCAACTTGCCTGGGATCTTCCATGGCCTGCGCTTGCTTCCTTAGTCTCTTACGTTCGCGTAATGAAAGAGCAAGCTGCCACTGACCGTCTTTGGCCTCGTCGTCAGCTCCCTTTGGTGCTTCATGGTGTTCGCGGGCGTCGCCGCTGACTGACTCCACTTGTATCGCCTCGTCAGACGATGGGGAGTATTTGACGAAATCTTCTGCAGAGTCCAGTTCTGTGCTCAAATCTTGGTCGTCCGTGTCGATGGCTTCCTTTGCCGTTACCTGGTCGTCGTCCGTTGAGTTATTAGCTGCTGCATTGGCACGCCCAGGAGAGTTGCTGGTGGTCGATGCACTGCTCCCCGGTCCGCCGCTAGTCCTAGCCTGGCGGCCGGGCATGCCAGGTCCTTGGTCACCTCAGAAGGAAAGAAATCGGTGTCGTTGTCCCGATAACTTGATGTCAAAATGATCACGTCATACTTCCAGACACACTCTGCGTTTGCTTTAAAGAAGCCAGGAAGTTTACCGCAAAAACAGGCAAAATTTTGAGGAGCCGAGACGAACGCATCCGATCCGCTCGACGCCACCTAGCGTCTCCGTTCTGCACAGAGCAGAAACGGGATGGCCGAGCAAGGGAGCCGCAAACGACCAAGTCCGCATCATGTGTATAGCAGGTGCAGTTGAAAAGTTATAACTCTGTTGCGGAATGTACTAATGTAGACAGCGTGCGGCTTGGTCCATTCAATGTAAATCCTCTCGATGAAAAGATGTAATGCGATGAGCCACTTGCCAGTGTGCAGTGCCAGATGAAAAAGGGGTCGCACATCAAGGTAACTGGTAGAGAGCAGTTTGACGGGATGCAGTCACAGCAGTCAGTGGTGCCAGAGTCAAGCCGAGATGAATTGTTAGCGTACGACAACCCTCGTAGTGGTAAATGCTCAGAAAAGAAAACGAGAAAGCACGCTGAAAAGCGGCTGGCATTGGGGTTCGGCAGTCGAACGAAAGGGTTCTACGTCTTGCATATTCTCTGTTCAAAAGGAAAAGCCGTCAGGTTAAGACCATCGCTTGTGCGACTCAAAGGTGAAGTTGAGGCCTAAGCTCTTAAGACAGTTTAACTACCGAATTTTTGAAGGTATTTTTGTTGTGGGTTGTTTTTTTTTTAGTTTTAAAACAATTTTGTTATGTAATCGCCGTGGAGAAAAGTTATTTTTGTATCGAGGTTCGCGTTTCCTTTTCAGTGTTTAGGTATGGCGTGTTACCAAAGAGTGGTGACATTTTGAAAGGCTTTCAGTGAAAAGTCAGTTATTTGTCGGTAAAGGCGGTTCGAGGGCGTCGAACACGCTGCCAAACGTAGAGGCACAGGTAGCGTTTGATTAAGTAGAGACCTTCGCGTTGCTTTCCAAGTTGACAGCAACCAAACCAGCACAGCTTTTTGCTTGGCTACGGACGCATCAGAGACGGTATTTGGAGGTTGCTGCTTCCAAAGGGTGGGTAAATGTAAACGGTTAATCGCAGTTTTTAGTAAAAGGCCGAGCCAGTCGCAACGGGAGGCGTCCACAGTTGAATGGGAGGCAAATGTGAAAAAGACATTATTCGTATTGAAGGCGAACTGAATGAGGCTGCTTGTGTTCTTTCGCGTCTCGGATGATCACGGGGTTGCGTGATTGTAACTCTTTGTGGCAAGGTGACGTTTTGTCTATTTCATATGATTGAGTTTTTTTGTTGTTGTTGTGTTGCCACTCAAGTAGTTTCTGTGAACTAAATGACTGTACAGGAGTCTGCATCGCACGTTTAAGTGTTATGCGTGTTGGTAAGTGAGTCAAAGAGACTAAGAGTTCCAGCGTGATGTGAAAATGTCTCGTTTGTTATACCAGGCATTTTTTGTAGATTCGTAGTTGTAGAACTACTTTTAGGTGCATTAGATATGTTGTGTACGAAAAGTTTTGTAGATGAAATAAGGTAGTGTTTGTGAAGTAAGTTCTTTATAATCGTTCGTTGCTGGAAACACATCACTCACTTTTGTTGGGAATAGGCATTACCCGGGCACTTATGGCTGTGGTCAAGCGAAATACTTTCAAAAGTGTGCCCCTCTTTTTGCATGAATAAGCTATAGCAAATAAGCAAGTGAGGGCTCACCTTTGGCGTCCTGGCGTACTTTCCCGTTCGCGTGTCCCGGATACTGGATATGTCCAGAAACTCAGTCTCCTGCGGAACAAAGCACACAGTTTCTCTGAAGCTGTCAAACACAGCTCTTTGTGCACGTGCATGTACACACAAGCCAGTATACATTACGTAGATGCAAGATTAAGCACCGATGTCGGACTGACACAGTTCTCATAAATTATTTCATTATTGGTTTACTTTCAGTGAAACTTTCCTTCAACGAAGTTCAAGGGCTCTAAGAAAAAAGATTGTCAATGTCAAGCTCGGTTGTTTCAGTTTGTTATCACAACTTAGAGATTAGGTATTTCAGTTAAATTTCAAGCCATTGAGAAGTCGCTCTACTTATTTGCATGTAAACGTATGCATAATTAGCACTATGTGAAAGGTGCACGAAAGCTTTGCAGTAACAGACAACTTCGGATTTCAGTAGTCAAACTGAGTTACCCTGTCCGAGAGAATTCGCGAACGTTCTCTATCCCAGAACTTTGCTGTACAGCAAACGAATTGAGTTCCTCTAAGCATCCATGAATCTTTAGCTGAAATGGCAAGTCAAGTCAAGATCCTTGACGATGTGGAGCCCACCAACGCTGGGGGATTGGCCAAAAACTGGATAGTTTTCATGAATTACTTTCCTAATAACAGGTTAAGCATAATCTGTTTAGTAGAATAAAAAGAAAGATGGAACAAGACAAGTTTGATAGTAATATAGTAAATAGTCTATAGTTTAATGCAATCAAGCGGGGCATTTGATTTGTAAAAGTCATATCTACCGAAGAATGATTTCAACACGTTTAAACCTCTTTGAATCTTTGATGAACTCCTGCAATGTGTTAGTAATCTATCCATCACTGTGGCTACTTCTGCCTCCTCATCTTGATAGTGATATGGTCGCTATAATTTATTGCGTAGTCTTAGAATGAAAAACTCAGAATGAATGAAATCACAGAATGAAATACTCCTTAACCTGAATACTACCTAGAATGAAATCACAGAATGAAATACTCCATAATCTGAATACTACCTAGCCATAATCAAATACTACCTAGCCTTTCCGGCCATCTCGCAGTTAGTTCTGGCGGCACAGGGCTGACGAAGCTTTTCGCAAAGGCCCCGGTAAAATTGGACTACGAAAATTGCAGTTGTAGCAATAAAAGTGGTCGCTTTAACATAAGAGGCATTGCATGGGGTGATGAATTATGTTTGCAGAACTGAAATGCACCCTGCAGCAAATTTCGTTGAATAGAAAGTGAGATAACAATGCATTCTATGACGCTTCGATGAGGGATTCAAAAAAGTTGTGCAACTGAACACTTTGTTTAACTAACCTTTGTCGATGTGGTACTCCCTGAATTTATTACTTTATTTATTTACACAGGAATATAGTGTTATAGGACGTTACAGATTAAATAGAAAATATATTCCAACAAAAAACACAAAGGACATTTTCTAAAAAAATAAGACACTTCACATGAATTATTCTAACAAATTTATTTATTTTTTATGTTTTGTGGTTGTTCCTGTTGTTGAGTTCACATTGCTGACTGTTTGCCAGTGCTGTCGTGCTAAAAGGTGGCTGTGGGCCTTTGTCAAGCTGCCTCTTTCAAAGAGTAGCTTTTACTTGCAGCTGTCCATCAAAATATTGATAAAAAAAGACGTTATTATTATTATTATTATTATTATTATTATTATTTAAACACTGCTGCAAGTGTTGAATAATATTAATAAAATAATACAATTATTATTAATATATGGCAAATTATGCCATTATAATTAGAGTAGAAGAGCAGTAATTAGGTGATCAACATTTTAACTACCTTTTTAAGCAGAATGCAATCCGTGATGGTTCCTAATCATCAAAATAGAAAATTCCATTCATTATAGGTTGCTCAAAAATTTTAATGCGCATCAGATCCTGTGTTGCAATAATAAACTGATTCTATATGTTGGTGATAAGGGAGGCAAAAAATGACACTAGCTCCACTCGGTGACAACTTTTTGTGGCAAAGATAGGAAGGCTGCGGAACCAAAGTGGGTGTGTGCAACTGCTGAAGAATTTAGTCATCCAAATGCATCCGTGTTTTGTGCGTGAAGATGATAAAAAACATTACTTTATTTCCAAGGGGATGCTATTTTTAAAGAGAGGCTGCACGATCCAAGGAGACAATATTATTTGTTTTGCTTTATGAAATGTCATTTCTCGTTTTCGCATGCTGAACACATCGCACGCTTCAGGTGCACCTCACAGTCAAAACGGTGTCTGTCTTTAGGTGACTGCTCGTCACCCTCCAGCTATTCCGACGACTGGCCGAAGGAGCTTGCGTCGAATTACTCTCACAAATATCTGTTTAACATGTAACAAATTCTACTATTGCAGTAGTGTTATTAAAAAACGACCGGCATTTGAAAAGCGAGACATGTCGGACTTCTTTGTGGAGCACTTCATGTGCTCTAGCTCCACCCCCATAGCTTTCCTTTCATTGCCACAGAAAGTTGTCCCCGAGTATGGCTGAACCAGTAAACAGCAGAGTTCATAGTTACAGGGGTGCAACAGCAGAAATAGAATTTGGAGAAATTTTGAGAGCAGCACAATGTTACTTTTGGGGCACTAAAATACAAACTGAAGCAAGGTACTGGAGGGGGGGGGGGGCATTTAATGACCAAATTTGGAGTGGCATATGAGAAAAGGCTGTGTCTTCATGAGTATGAAGGCTGTGTTTTCATAAGTATGTAGGCTGTGTTTCATGAGTATGTGTTTTTGTACGCTAGTCACACCCTCAGTAAAACGAAGAAGAATTACTGTCACGGAAAAACGATGTCTTGCCATTGTTTCGGCAATCAACAAATTCAGACCTTATGTATATAGCTGCCCAGTCAACATCATGACTGATCACCACGCATTGTATTGATTGTCAGTAAAAGCACCACCTGGCCACCCAGCTCGTTGGGTGCTACGTCTTCAGAATTATGACATTCGTGTAGTATTGGTCAGGCCATGAGCATTCGAACGCTGCCGCTCTTTCTCGCTCACCACTATTCGTTACCAACTTTACTAAAATAAACTCAGTTTCAAAGCTCCGTATCTCCGCCAGCAGAGGAGGACGACCGAACGGTGGTCACGAGAATTAGTGGTGCTGAAATCTGATCTAGCGCAACTCTCGGCGCATCATCTGCTACGGCGGCATATCGCAGCAGTTCGCTGCGTTGTTTCTCGCGCCGACTTCCCTTTTGTAGTGTTATCGAACTTAACTAGTCATAATTCACTTCCAGTTGACATTCTCACGTCGCTTTTGTGAACTGGACCAGGGGCAGATCCAGCCACTCATTTTAGGGGGAGCGGTCGCCTAAAGTAACACCAGAGAGGGGTGCGTGGTGATGATTGTGTTTACTGGCAGAAAAACCCCTTCGCAGCATAAATACTATTGGTGTGTGCTTGCAGTGGTTTCACTCATTTGTCCTAATTGGTGATTGCAGGGAAACTGCGAGCACTGAATTGAGGGAAGGGGGTTCTGACGGAGAGTTTAGGGGGGGGGGGGGCGATCACCCCTACCACCCCACCTCTGGATCTGCCGCTGACTGGACAAGGTCTCCTGTATAGGTTGGCTGGAATGAGTTGCTCATTACAAGTTGGCTAAGAATCGATGTCCTGCCTATATTTGTGCTCTCTACATTCGGTTTAACCTCCAAGTACGGGAAATTCTACATGAATGAGCATTTTCAGCGTAAGAATTTTATGATGACTGCTAGAATTTTAATCACTGTCATCTTGGCTAGACGAAAAACGCCCCGAAACAAATTGACTTACTGAAATACAAAAATGCTCTATAAAAACAGTACTCATGTTTTCTACTAGCTACAAAAAATAAAAGGCTTTCTTCAAGAATTAATAGCTATGCTTCACACTTCACCAGACAAGTCTTCGTGACGGCTACCAATCGAGAGCAGAGTGCAAAATGTTACAGCAACTTCACCTCGTTTCTCACATTTTTTAACTTTTCAAAAAGCTCATTATTGGTTATCTTGCAAAAAAAAAAAAAAGCGAATATTCACAAAAATTACCCTCACGTTCTCATGATGAGCGGTATAACTCAAAAGATGCAGTGGCAGCCACTCCAACTTTTAAAGCACAATCCAAAAGAGGTCATCACCCTCGACAGTTTTCTCAATTGCTTTTAATGTAGAAAGAAGGTTGTGTAAGGGATGACCTAAGCAGCCTTCTTGAAAACACCTCATCTGAATTAGTGCACTTTCATTTGGTTTGGGCGAACTTGCTCCAGGGGTACTTGTGAGAAATGCCAGAGGCCCTCTTTGCACGTTGTCGCTTATTCAATTTTGAAGACAATTGTCTTTCTTGGGGAAATACGACGCAAAAATTTTGGTCTGTCTGTTCATCTATCTGTCTGTCTGTACATTTGTCTGTTTGTTCGTCCTCAACGGTAATCTAAACAGCATTAAAGTGCCCAAATGATACTCCGAAAGGCCGACCCTATTTTTATGAAGGTGCTTACAAATGCAGTACACTTATGGTGGGCTACTTTCTAGTGCACTTTGCTGCACCGAGAAGTAACACTGACATGTGCCACCGTTGCCAGCTCTAGGTCCAGAAATGAGAAACACTGCGATTGAGAAAAATATCTATTGCCGTAATGTGAAAAAAATGTAACAAGCCTGGTCACTGGCAAAACACCACCACACATACGTTTGTGTCTTGCTGCCTTTCATCTTGTTCTATTTCTGGCGGCTCCTTCAAAGTGGGCACTGAGCATTCGAGCGGCGCCATGCGTCTTTTTTTTTTGTGTGGAAGGAGAAGGGGGGAATTAATGCCTTGGTTATGAACATTCCGGCTTCAATATAACCGGTGCAATCGCTGGGAACAAGCGCAGATAGGTACCGGGTGCGAGCTTCCAGTTTCCATGTGAGATAGAGACTTTATGTCCAGCAAGACATCCCGTTAGTACGTTGCGATACCATCATTCTCACATTGAACGTCATAGACTTTGCATTTGGCAGTGAACTTTATATCTTCCCGTCGCAAAGCTTGGTGTCGCCTTCTAAAGTGCGCCAAATTTCTTCGGAGGTCTCTCACAGTCAACATAATGGGTTTATAACCCAATCAAGACTTAATGATGGCACGCACTTGATTCACTTTACAATGCCAATCAAGACTTAATGATGGCACGCACTCGATTCACTTTACAATGCCTAGTTTAAAAGTTTTACTATAGCAACAAGATCTTAACTTGTTTTGATTCTCTGGTCACTCTCCCGGGTGATTTTTATTGGAGGTTTGGAGGACCTTTGAGTGTATCCTTTGATCATGCTCTCAAGTTAAGTTATAGGATAAATGACTGTTTCTTCACCTATACTTAAATTTATAATTTTTATGTCATCCATAATATTTGAGCGTGACACCTTTAACGAGCTCGTTTCACAGAAGTTCCAGTGTTGGTGTCGCTGTCAGCGTCTCTGGTTGTAAAGGAGAAGACATTACCTTGTACATGATAAAGAAAAAAATCAAGAAACCTGCCAATCGAAAAAAAATCATTACGAATGAGAATCGATTGCAGGCACTCTGCGTGGCAATCAGGTGCTAGACAACAGAGGCATCCCAATGGTCGAAACTGATTCAAGGAAAAAAACAATATGATTATACGGTAGTAGATTTTTTCATAAATATTGTGTCCAGCCAAAAAAGCGAGGCCTTCTGCTTGCCCTTCTTTTGTTCATATAGTAGAAGGAACTTCTTCAATCTACGCAATATTGAGTGGTAGAAGTGTAGAATCGTGTGAGGCGTCTAAACATGTGAAATGCACAAGTAGGTGTTAGAAAGGCTTGAGCCATTACAGGGTGTTCCAACTTATGTCCGTGTGTTGCTTTATGCACACATAAAGGCCCCTTTGCTGATTCATGACGGGAAGAATTATGGCGCTGTGGGCACGTCACAACTGTACTTGCAGTAGACATGCTACGATGTTTCGAAACGGCCAGCATTGCACGTACAGTTGTTCGTTCCCTCACGCAAGGTTGCGGCATACACCGAGACCGAAGCTAGGCTAGTAATTGAGAAAGTGATTCGCACAAGGCCCGGCTACGCTATTGCAGTCTACTCTTAAAGGCAAAGCCCAATCATCCTCAAGGTTTTGTAAATGTTGTATTTGTGACTGTTGTGCAATCGTTTTCACACAATATACATAATAATCAATGGCATCACTTCTGCTGCTACCGCACGTAATAATAAAAATTGGCAGATCTCGCGTACAGTGGGAATCAATGATATGCGAAGTACAAATGAGAAAAGTTGATATGCCACTTCAAAATCATCACAACGTAACGAGCTGGGGGTAAATGAAGCCGTACATCACTTCCGTGTCATGATTATCAAGTTTGTATGTGTTGTTTACCATCGTCATCTATTCACGTCACGTGGTATCAAATTTAGTATATGTAGAGTTAGCAAAAGACCGCGAGTGTGCTATGAGCATGGTATGTTGTCATGTTCTTACATAGTACGTGTGTCAGGATTATCATGTTGGCACCAATCATATATTTTCGTCATCCATTGATATCATGTAACACCAAATTTACTATATGTGGAGCTAGCAAAACGGCCGCGAATGCATTGTGAAGGGCCCAATATACTCCAATATAGCGTTAACGCACACGCACGCTGGGCACAGCAATGCTATGGTAGCAAAACGAGAGCACTCTATAGTCTGACGCCAGGCGCGACCAGCGGTCCGGCGGCAACCGGCGCGAAATGCGACATGCTGCATTTGGCGCCAACGAGTTACCCAGACAGCACTGCGTCTCCCTCTTTTCAACACGGGGAGACGCCAGACACGCTGAAACGCGCATGCGCCAAAGCAACGCAGCGTGCCACGCGCCTGCGAATATATGGCGGGACCGGTGCCTGGCGTGGCATTGCCAGCGTGACCCGAGAAAATGGACGCCGGTAAGCACGCGCACCGGGTCAAGTCAAAATGTATTGGCGCCTTGACTGTAGCATGTAGTCATGTTCTCACATGACACGCATCTCATGATTATCATGTTTGCACCAGTCACATATCTTCGTCATCCGTTAACGTCCGAAATACCAAATTTGGCATATGCAAAGCTAGCAAAATGGCTGCGAGCGCATCATGAGTGTGGCATGTAGTCATGTTACATGACATGCATGTCATGACTATCATGTTTGTGTCATTTACCTATGTCACCCGTTCGCGTCGCGTAATACCAGTTCGGTACATGTGAAGCTATCGAAACGGCCGCAAGCGCATCATGAGCGTAGCATGTAGTCATGCTGTTAAGTGACACACAGCTCAATTTGGTATGGTGCGTGGTGAGTGGCCCTTTAATGTGCAACTGAAGCACCGGGTTCAACGTCTGCTGTTGTAACATTTTGTAACACCGTGTTCGCCGGGTGCACGACTACAAGGTCAAAGAAAAGTAGGTTCGGCTCCGCGCTATATTCAATGGCTAGCTGTACAGGCCAGGTGCCTAAAATCACAGTGGTTAAATGTGTGCTGTACGATCTCGGTTGTTCACAGGATTTTTTTTGGGGGGGGGGGGGGGTGCAAACTTGTGCTGCACCACTGCCGGAGGAGGGGGGAGAGTGCTGGTGCAGCTTTGGTGGGGGCAAACTTTGGTGTGTATTGAGGTGAGCAAGTGCACTTTTCCATACCCTTGCCGACGCGCATGCACGCATGTGATCCATATTGTGAGTCATGCACAGCCTGTATTACCGAGAGGTCACTTTTCTCTGCGTCTAATAAGAAAAGTTGAGTTTTGGTATTCTATTCATAAAACGTACTTTAGGTAGCAAAAATCTGGATAAAAAAAGCTCGACTGACATTAGAGTTAACGCGGTAAACACTTCATCTGTCCCTTGTATGTAGAGCATTTTTTTGTTTGGCTCAAATTTCTTTTGTTAAATAACCAGTCTCAAACACGAGAATTTTATGCTAATCGAGCAAATTATTTCCCAACTGCAAGATGAAAAAATTTCCTGCTGGAAATATAACTTCCAAACTTGGACTGGAAAACTACAAGCTGGAAATGAAAATGATTCCCGACTGGAAAGCCATTTCCAGTCGTAACTTCTAAACTGGGACTCAAAAGCTTCAATCTGGAAATGGCTTTTCAGTCGGGAATCATTTTCATTTCCAGCCTGGAAATACCATTCCCAGCCTGGGATTGGATTAATTCCCAGCCGAAAATGGCATTTCTAGCTGGGAATTGGAAATTCCCCGCCTGAATAGCAGTTTCCAGCTGGGAATTCACATCCCATTTTCATGTGGGAAGGACTTGAAGAATTGCAGGCGGATCAGCTTGCTTTGTGGCATACAAGATATTTACAAAGGTAATTACTAACAAAATCAGAACAACGTGAGAATTCAACCAACCAAAGGAAGAAGGATTTCGAACAGGCTACTAAACAATCGACCATAATAATACTATCAATCAGGTAATATAGAAATGCTTAGAATACAGCCAACCACTGTACATAGCCTTCATAGATTACGAGAAGGCATTTCATTCAGTAGAAATATCAGCAGTCATGCAGTTACCGCGGAACCGGGGCGTCGACAAAGCATATGTAAACATTCTGGAAGAAATCTGCATAGGATCAACTGCCACCATAGTACTACAAAACGAAAGCGACAGAATACCAATCAAAAACGATGTAAAAGAAGGGGATACAATCTCCTCAGTGTTATTAACCATGTGCTTAAAGGAGGTTTTCAGAGGCCTAGGATAGGAAGGGTTAGGGATAAAAGTTAAGATGTCTACTTAGGACAGATAATAACGACGCAGCTGAACCACGAGATTGAAGCATCCAGAAGAATAAGAATGGGGTTCAGAGCACTCTCAAATTGTGACTGGTAGTTTGCCACTATCCCTCAAGAGGAAGGTATTTAACAGCCGCATTTCGCCGGTACTCGCCTACAGATCAGAAACCTGGAGGCTTTCAAGGATGGTTCAGCTTAAATTGAGGACAACGCAGTGAGCAATGAAAAGGAAAATGATAGGCGTAACTTTAAGAGATAAGAAGATAGAAGAGTAGATCAGGGAACAAACCGGGGTTAAGGATATAGTTGAATTCAAGAAGAAGAAACGGACATGGGCCGGGCATGTAGCTTGAGACAAGAAAACCGCTGGTCATTAGGGATAACCGACTGGATTCATAGAGAAGGCAAGTGTGTATGGGGGAGACAAAAAGTTAGATGGGCAGATGAGATTAGGAAGTTTGCGGGTATGAAATGACAGCAGCAAGCACAGAACACAGTTGACTGGCGGGTCATGGGAGAGGCCTTTGTCCTGCAGTGGACGTCGTCAGGCTGCTGCTGATGATGATGATGAATACTTCACCACCTACGTTCTGACGTATGTGCCTCCTTCCACGGGGATCCACAATGCGCCCATGCTAGTGTGTTGAAGACATCCGCCCGCCTGCGGATTCGATACGACAGGCGCCGAATGTACCGCTTTGTTTCGCAGTACATCCATTCATGTTCCCTGTGCAATACTGGAAGAGCTCTCCATGCACGAAAACAGCGCTACTCCGATTACTGCCATGTGCTTTTCCGCCTTTCGACCGCATGGGCATTGACCTGTGTAGTCTCCTACCGTACACACCGAATGGCAACCGCTGGGTCATCGTAGCCATTGACCGCGTGCTGAAACTTCAGCACTTTCAGAGGCCACTGCGCGTGATGCTGGCTTGTTCATTCTTCGCAACCTGGTCCTTCGGCATGGCGCACCTTGCGAGCTCCTCAGTGACTGCGGGCATCCCTTGATGTCCGAAGCTGTTGAAGCCCTCCTGCGCGAAAGCGACATCCTGCAGAACAACCACCGCATATCAACCCCAAACCAGCAAGTTAATCGAGCGGCTTAATGGCACTTTAGGTGACATGCTCTCAATGTATGTTTCTGATGACCACACGAATCGGCACTGCATACTGTCATTCGTTGCGTACGCGTACAATAGCGCAATTCATCTAACACTGGATTTTTCCCATTCTTCCTTTTTAATCTGGAACCTCCTTCGTTCTTGGACGCTATCCTTCTGTATCGCCCAGAACCTTCAAAACGGTGACTCTAGCCAAAGCCGCCTCTTTTGCCAAAGAATATCAGCAGCTCCTAAGTTTGCTTACCACGCATGATTGTAGTCGCCAGAAGCACTCTCATGAGCGAAGCTCATCTCCTCCGTCACACTCCCCTCGAACAATCATGTGGCTCCACGTCCCGTCTACACCCGGCCTTTCTTCGAAGTTCTCGCCCAAGCAGGACTGTTAACGAGCCTTGTGCCAGACATCGCCAGTCAAGTACATTGTTGGGCGTATTCAGCCACCTACAGATCAACGGCGCCGCAGGCGCGAGCAGTGCACGTGGACCGATTGAAACGTCACTACGAACCACCATTCCTACCTTGTACCATAGGCCGCCATGATGGCTCTTTTTCCACCGAAGGGTCATTGTAGTGACAAATACGGGCATTTTATTTTTTATTTTATTTTTGTTACCCTCAATCGCCGAAGCATCACAGAAGAAAGCGGGTTACAACATGAAAAATACAAAACAGCAAGCCAGGACGTGTTATATATGAACAAGACTCAAGCAAAATAACATCCCTAATCAGTGAAACGGAACGAATGTGAAACGCAAAAAAAAAGAAAGAAATAAGGGAATCACAAAGGGAAATGAGTGAATGTGATAAAGTTATACAATGTTAGCAAAAATGTAAAATTAAAAGATGTGACAAAAAAATAAACTACCTGCTGGAGAATGGCGACATTTTGACACATGTAGACAAAAAGTCGTAGGAAGGAGAAATAGATGCGATGACTAGGGAGAGCTATCGGGAAGTAGCTGAGCTGATAAAGAATGACGAAAGAGGGAGTTAATAAAGATGAAAACGATGTCACCTGGTATATGATTCCAATTGTTTGATGTGACCGGTATGAAGGAGCAAGACAATGTGTTTGTGTAGCAGAAAGTACATTTAACCTTATAATTGTGGTTAAGCCGGAAATACTTCCGACGTAGTGATATAAAGGTGGCAGTGACAAATGGTATTTCATTGCTGTTATGCTTGATTTTCGGTGATAATCCAATAAAACAAAACGTGCAGCGTTATTTTGAATCAGCTGAAGATACCTGATCAACTTTTCGTGTTGAGGGTCCATATTGCAGCAGCGTACTCCAATTTTGAGCGCACAAGGGTTTTGTAAAGAAGCATCTTGACGGAAAATGGGGTTTTGCTAAAATTACGACGTAGGTATCCCAATGTACGGTTAACATTCTTTGTAATGACGTCAATATGAGCATTCCAAGTTAAATTGAAAAAAAAATCTTAACGCCTAAGTACCGATATGACGATACTTGGTCAAGAGAAAGATCACCCAATTTGGATGTTAAGGAGCTATTGGGCTGGCAGGAGACTGTCATTAGATTGCATTTGTTGTGATTTAGTTTCATAAGCGATTTAATGCACCAATTCCTAATTTTATTTAGGTCTCTACAAAATGGTCTTATCATCGGTACGTATTTCCGTGTAAAACACACAGTCGTCGGCATGAAAATTAACGGATGAAGAGACGCAGTTAGGTAGGTCAATAATATTGTTACGTCTACAGGGCACAGTTGGCACACTTGTGTCCACGGACACGCAAAGAGCACTTTCCGGACAGGGCGAGTTTCCTATGAACGCAACTGGGATATCGGAATCTACTGTAATTTGTCCTGTGAGGCAATCGAGAGTGGCCCCACATAGCTTCAAGAAATAGAGTCCCAGAATGACGTCATGCATAGTCTGAGGGAGAACAGCAAACTCTGCAACAAAGTTCTGGCAAGCCAAACTAAGTGACAGTGACAGTGCAGACACCAACAGGTTGTAACACTTCTCCGCTCACTCCACGAAGCGTATCAGGACAGTCCCAACGAAACAACTTTTCGTCCAAGGAGGCAGGTGAAAACTAAACTCATCACTGACACGGTTGAACCTGTGTCCACCAACGCCATTGTTGGTACATCATCGATAAGCACTCGAACCTTATTTCTAAACATGGAAGCTAACGAAAGTATATCTGTTGAAATCGAAGACTTTCCAGCAACCTCACCTCCAACGGTCGCATCGGCTAGTTTTCCGTAGGAGGCGAGGAGTAGTGGCGCCGAGGAGACGGTGATCGGTTGGCGCGAGGGGCAGGCGTTGGTGTCACACTGCGGTCAGAGGCCGGAGATTGGTTTCGTAGCGGTCATGGGATCTCGCAAGACGCGCTTTCCGGGAATGTCGGTGCTCGGGATAACGCAAAACAGTTATATCTTAGTGATCGGTCTTACTTTGGCGGCTGCCGGTAGTTGCAATACCTGGCAATGTGGCCTTCGAAGCCACAGTTATAGCAGATTGGTAGAGGACCCCCGCCGAACCAATGCTGAGACCGCTCAGCTGTGAAGGGTCGGTGACGAGCTTGCTGAGCAGGGGCTGCCCACCTCTGTGTGGGAGGGCTGTGACAAAGGCGTTGGCCGTATCGCTGGTCGGCCGCGAATGCGTCACGACATGGCCATGGAGTTGCAGTTTCGCTGATGTCTGTCACACATACTGATGACGGCAAAGGAGCTAATGGCCCCACCGTGTAGTAGGGTGGATTGATAGATGTACGAGGAATGGTTTCGTTAGCCGCACCACCCTGTAGCTGCAGCTATTCACGCACTATTGCCCGAATAGTAGCGGCAAGGTCGGTGGGCGGGCTCACCCCACCGCTGGCGACCGTTGCCACATTTGTCAGCCTGCCAAATTTCGGGGCAATGCGACGAGTCTTCAGTTTTTCAAACGTGCCGCAGTGATGTTGGACGTCGCAGACAGAGGTGAGGTCATCCCTGCCTATGAGAAAGTTGTAAACGTCTTCCGCTATGCCTTTCAAGAGGTGTCCGACCCTGTCTTCTTCAGACATCTGGGGGTTTATAATCTTGCAAAGCTTAAGAACGTCCTCTTATAATGAGTGCAGGTTTTTCTAGGAGTCTAAGCTCTTCCAGCAAAAGCCCACTCCGCGGTTTTCTTTTTTGAGTCAGAGTCACCAAAACATTTCTTCAGTTCTTGAGCAAAGAGAGCCCATGTTGTCAAGGACACTTCGTTGTTTTCATACCACATCAGGGCAGTGTCCGTGAGAAACAGCGCGAAGTTATCCAACTGATCGATAGAGTTCCAGTGGTTGTACCAGCTCACCTTTTTGTAATGCGTTAGCCACACATCCACATCTTCCCCTTCCATTCCCGCAAACGGGCGGGGTTCCATGTAGTGGTGCCTAGGTGTAGCCAGTGTAGACCTGCGCGTAGTTGAGGCGGTTGATTCCTGACCTTCCCAATGGGCTACGACGACTGTTGTTCGTGGCGGACCGGCAAGTCGACGGCTCCAGCGAACTCCGAACAGCTGTGGCTCCGTGGTATGTCGATGTGCCGTACCCAGCACCTCCACCACTCTGTTACGTCTAGGAGAGGGGTTTATTCAGAGCCGATGTAATGGTCTACTCACGGTATACAGCAGTGAACGCGCACCAGCGAGCTCTTGATGATGATGATGATTCCACAGCCATGGCTCGTACCCACTCAGGGGGATCGGCCAAGAATCGATGACTTAATTCAGTAAGATTTTTTTATTGCCACCAATCGAACGTCCTCCTCTTCTGCCACCACCCTGTTTCCCGCTACACAGGTGCACATATGTGGTAACAATATATATTGAAAACAGAAGTGGTCCCGAAACTGCGCCCTGTTGTACACCCATTGTAACACTTATTTCTAGCGAGTCATGACCGTTAATAGTGACGTACTGAAGATGGTTTGTCAGAAAGTAGTCAAGTCATGCCAATATAATAGAGCCAGGTTGAGAGAGGAGAGCTTATACATAAGTAAAGCATGATTGACTCTTTCAAATGCTTTTGCAAAAACCAAGGAAGTGCAGTCAATTCAAGATTGTTTATCGAGAATGGTATGCAGGTGATGAGTAAAAAGAAGGAACTGGGTTTCACAGGAAAACGTAAGCCTAAAAAATAAATTCGATTCCAAAAAAAATTTGCAATATGGGAATGTAATACAGCTAAACCTGGATACAACAAAATTGATAAATTCCCGGGAAAATTCATTATAAGGAGGAATTCGTTATATGCATGTTCGGCCCGAAAACTCGAAAAATAAACGCACAAGGAAACAAAATGGGGACTGAAGGCAGAGCTAATCTTAAACACCTATTTTACAGTACAAAACTGCGGTTTTATAGCGATAGCAAGTGTATGTACCCTCCAGACGGGTTTTTGCCCTCACCACCATGTACCATAACATGCTTCCACACATTGTAACTTTTACGAGCGGGTAAAAGCGCGTGAGCGCTGCTGAAGCAGAGATGAAAAGAGTGGGCACATCCCATATGGCCTGTAAACTGCGTAAGATAACATCTCCCACGTGTTAGAACTGCCGTCGAATGCTCAAACAGAAAGTAAACCACCCGTCTTGAACGAGCACTTTTCCCTGGAGCAGCCGTATTTGCTCACACCAGCGTTTTGTACGAGTTCCACGATACCGTATCCAAAGGAGTCGGCTGCCAGCCTTACTTATAACATTACAATTTTTTGCTATCGCCTTCATAGCATTGCATTCAACGCGCCATCATGTTACCAGAACTAATCGGCAAATCGCGAAAGCTATTACACTGCGAAATCGCCGCGCGGCGCAAGACGGAAGCAGGTTAGGAGCCGGCACTCGGCTTTCCCAATAGCACGAGCAACGAGAAACTCCAGCAACTTGGTCTGCACAACACAGTCGAAGAAATTTTTGAGGCCCAGAGAGTGGCACAGATCACACGCCTGTCGTTGACGCAGGCGAGCCATCTCATCCTACGAGACGCAGGCATTTGCCCAGTTTTTCAACCAGAGAAAAGAACACAACTTGGTAATGACGTGAGGAAACACATTAGGGTTGAGCCAATCCCCCGCATCGTTCACCCTACGTTCAACAAAGGGCGAAGGAAAGACAGAGCGAGGGCGCTCATAAACAAGGCAAAAAAAACACAACACGCACGCGCTATTTGTAGATGCCGCCCGCTACTATGGCAGGGAGGCGTTTGCCATAGCGGTCGTTGATATAGACAGAAACCTCATAAACGCGTCAACCGTCCAAACAAGCCATGTCCACGAAGCAGAGGAAATGGCCATCGCGCTAGCCTTGCAAAGCTGCCAAGCCTACTCCACAATATACACAGACTCTAAGACGGTGGCACGAACGTTCGCGGCTGGCCTAGTAGCTAGAAGCACTGGAAAACTCACCGTCAACGCAATAAGAAAGTACGAGAGCAAAGAAAGCCTTGTTAAGGAAGAGAAAGCTCAAATCTACGTATCCTGGTTTCCAGCCCACATGGGACAGTTACCGGGACTCGACCACTGCAATCCCAACGAAGAGGTCAACCGCCTGGCGCGTGAGCTCACACGCCGCGCCGCGGACAACGACCCCTCGATGGGTGAGCGGTACGAGAATTTCTGCAGCCAGGACAAAGCAGTCACATACCACGAGATCACTTCACATTACCGGGGACAAAGACGTGCCTTCCCAGCACCGCACCCAAAACTTAACAAAGCACAAGCTCTAACTCTCAGAAGATTGCAAACACGTACGTACATAACACCATCCACCTTACACAGAGTCGACCCCGACACACCACCCACATGCTCCCTTTAAAACCATCCCTATTGCAATTTCGAACACATGCTTTGGCTGTGCCCTACCCATAGCGCAGCACAACTGAATACCCAAGAGGCTTGGCAGGAAGCCCTCAAGAGCAATGAATACAAGCTGCAACTACAGGCGTTCCTGAGGGCCCGGGACATCGCTACAAGCCTTCGGCTGCCAGCGCCATCCTGGGCGGAGCCCCCAGGTTGAATTAGGAGCAGAATGGCCCTTTCTCAGCCTCCTCAGGATATGTTTAAATAAAGTCAATCTCTCTCTCTCCGAAGATCTGCCGTCACCGTGGTCACGGATAGTTTCCATGAGCGCCTACTCTGACATCCCCTCGGTGGTGACAACACGATTGTCCGAAATTAAGAAAAGCCGCAAGCGCGAAGCGATGAATGCGATAGCAACAACTACGGAAGTACGCTGAGAACGGCAAGCAGATTGAAACATGCAGCGCGCGGCTCACGCACGAATGATGCACGGAAACAACATACACAGGACAGGAAAGAACTAACAACGTTTATCGCTCTACACTTAACGCGCTGTTGAAGAAAAATGAGGCACAAAACGTAATCACAGGTGCAGATATGAGTGCGAATTAACAAGTGCCCCAGTTAATTTTGCACTCAGCTGTGTTTGAAAAGTGAACTCTTCTCGCAAATAGAGCCTGTCCAGCGAGCGAAGGGATCCTTGTGCGCCTGGCAACTAAACGCTATCATCCCGGTCAAAATCGAAGGCGCGCAATTTTCCCCACCGAAGGATTAGCGCGCGCGCTCACAAGCATATACCCCCCCCCCCCCCCGTCCCAACTCGCGGGGCGAAGTACGCGGTGGAGATAAGCGCGCTCCGGCGCATCGTGACGAGCTGCAGGGCGCCGAGCGCGGGCGGCCTTTTTTTTTTTCATTCTTGAGTTTTCAATATATATATATATATATATATATATATATATATATATATATATATATATATATATATATATATATACGGTGAATGGTGGCAGCGGCAAAAAAAAAGTCAGCCCATACTGTCCATATAATTGGTATCGCAATAAGAAGAAAAAAAGCTGAACGTCGTCGAGGCCACACCATGCGCGCGCGGCGTCGTAAACGAAGAGCGAACGACACGGACACAGACACCTCGGAAAACTATTCGGTAAGGCGCCCTCCATAGGCAACGCAGCCCGCTAACTGGAAGCGTACCACTGCCAACGCGCAAAAGTAGTTGCTTTTTTTTTTTTAGTTTGGTTTGAAGTTGGGGGGAGCGGGGTAGGCTCATCCGCGCACGAGAGAGAGAGAGAATAAACTTTATTGGGTTCCAGCATGCGGGATTCCCTCCGGCCGCGCAGGGCGTGGGGTTCACCCTATCTCACGTTACACTAGAAGTCCTAATGTCACGCGGGCCTAGACCTCAAGGCCTTCGTGCCCCGGCGCCGCTCGGGTTACTGAGGGTGTCCCCCTTTCGCCTTTGCAGCGCCAGTGCGACCTCGAGCTGCCGGACGGCCCTTCGCTGGTCTTCTGGGTCCGTAGATCCGCGCACGAGCCCGCGGCGGCGAGAACGGCGGCTCGTGGGGTGCAGGCCCGCCTGGTGCACACCCGCGCGCAATAACGAGCGCTCGCTCTCGCCTTGTGTGCCGAGCGCGCCACCGCGATGGCGGGGTAGCCGCGGAAGATGCACGCTCGTATCAAAATGCCAAAAGGCGAAGCTAATTTCTAGATTGTCCGTGGGGAAAATTCGTTATATTAAGGTTGTCTCCTGCTGTTACTTTGTTACATAGAGGTCGCAAATACACGTGCTTCTATGGAGCGACGGCGGGGAATCGAACAACTGTTTTATATCGAGAAATTCGTTATATGAAGGTTCATTATAAGCAGGTTTAACTGTGTATGTTCTATTAGTTTACATGAAATGATAGTTGAGAGCGGAGCGTTTATTACCAGCCTTGTGTAGAGGCACAACCTTGGCGACCTTCCAGTCTAAAGGCAAAATTGCTTGGTCAAGAGACTGCATAAGAAGAGAGATGAACATGTGCTTGTCCGTTTGAGAAACTTTGAGCCTATCATGTGGTCATTCCCACATGATGAGGGTGTTTTTAAGGTGTCAATCAGCTTTTTTTTTCCCGCAGAAGTGATAGGAAACATTGGGCAGTAGTAATCACGGCACACAACTGCGTCAACAGGTGCACCAGTGTTTCCTGAGAAATTGGCCGAAAAAATGTTAAATAACGCGGCACATTCAGATGCTGGTGGCGGTTCACCAGAGTCATCGTTGATTGATAAACCCGCATTTTGGTTTGAATTGATAACGTTCCAAAATTGCCGGGGGTTCCTTGATAATAGTTCAGGCAATGTTTGAGTTCAAAAATGATTCTTAGCCGTACGTACAGCTTCCGTGTATTTTGCCTCAGTATTGCGATACGCTACCCAGCGATCTGTAGTATTTTGCAACTCGGCTATGCGGAAAAGGCGCTTTTTCTTAATAGACAAACGTTTGAGCCGCGCATTATACCGCGGTCTCTTTGTGTTATTCCGTATGCGTCGAAAGGGATGTGCGCATTGGTGAGATCAGTAACTAGGCTCCTGAAAAGATCCCAGTTCTCCTGTACACTTCTCTCATTAAAATTGCAACAAAAACTGTCTAAGTACGCACAGATATCTTGATTATTGGCGTCAAAATCAGCATTCGGGTACTCCCGAATGTATTTGTCTTCTTTAGTTCCATGTGAAACGGACATGGTAATGTCAAAATTTAGCACCAAATGATCGCTCAGACCAGGAAGATATACGGTATAATTGGGGATATGAATTGTGGACGTGTTGACAAAATTAGTTGAAATGTCCTTGTTGGTTTTGTTATAACCTGGATGAAGGTAAAACAAGTACAAAAATCTAGGAACTTCAGATTTTGTGTTGAAAAGGAGTCGAGCGGAGGAGTACCAGTGTGCCAGGGGATGTTAAGAAAATTCACGTCACCAAAATGAAAAATTGCCGATGAAAGATACCGAGTGACAACATAGCCGAGAACGTCATGCAATTCATCAAGAAATGACGATGTATGGTTGGGTGGACGATAGCATGCGCCTAATATAATGTTTGTGCCCTTACTCGAATTACCACCCAGACTGTTTCCAGAGAGGACAACGTCTACTTGAAAGGAAGAAATCGTTTGAGATACAGCTTCTCTGTCGCACCGATACAAATCGTAAGTGACATCAGTCTGGAAAAATTCGGTATTTCACACTGTTAAGCCATGTCTTGAATAATATTATTTGTTTTGCCTCCATTCAGGAAATAATAGAATTAAGCTGAATCCTATGCTTCATAGTGCTCTTTGTTTTGGAAAAAAGAACAGGGACTTTGAAAATAGCAGTTATGTCATCATTACTACCACTGGCTAATCGTTACTAGTAAAATCACTGAAATGAGCAAAAGTCACATTTTTGCGGTTACGAGTACTAAAAGCGAGTTCATTGCCACTACCAGATCACTTATCTTGGGTGACACAGCAGTCGTTTGGAACAGTGTTACGAGTTTGCTTCTCTAGTATATCATCAGTGGCACAGTCGTAATTGTGCCACCTACATACAGCTTATCAGGCCAAACTGAGAAGGACTGTGGCAATGACTTTGCAAACTGTTTTTTTTTGGGGGGGGGGCAACTCGTCTGGCTAATGAAAAGTCTTCTGTGACGACAAAATTAACACCTCTAAACGTTGCTCGCTTAGAAAGAACTTGTTGCCGAAGCTTAAAACTGCTGAACTTGACATTAAAAAGTGTACACCTGTTTTCTTAGTAGCTGCCACCTCACCTATGCGCACGCTCAATTAAATCACCAGTTATATTCGGGTCGACATGTTGCATCGAAGACGACGTTTGTTTTGGCTGAGGCTCGTGCTGGTTCTGCTGAGGCCACTGACTGCTGCCTCGTTGCTGTTCGGCACAAATTAACGGTTGCCTTCTCTGGACTTCTTAACGTATTCTTACAAAGCTTACATTTGGAATAAAATGGGCAAACCATTCAACACCTCCTAAATCATGTAGAGGGAATGTGAGCACTGCTATTTTAATGAAAGAAGTATTTTAAGCACTCCACTAGGCAAACAGTGACGGAGCCCACATTAGAATTTGCCACGCATGTGTCATCGCTTGACAGACTCCGATGACAGACGCCGAGGATTCAAATGTCGATCTGCCAAGATGGTGACCTTGTTATTCGAGATATTTGTAAAACTAAGAAGGGGCAAGGGTGACGAGAAACAACAAAACAAATTGGCGCATATGTTTGTTTTTTTAGTGCTGTACGAATGCCATACAGTACTCCAAATAATTTCCAGTAACATATCTATACATCAGCCATCATATTAAAAAATATGCGGCGTATGCGCACATGAGTAATTGATAAAACTGTGTTATGTCTAGGCACTACTGCTAGAAGCTCCTTCCAAATCTTAAAACGCTTGTTCGCAGGTCCACAGTGAACTGCGGCAAAATACGCTTAAGCAGCGTTCTGGACGGGTTAGAACGAGGTCAATAAATTTTAGAATCACTAGCCCCCCCCCCTTTTTTTGACAAAGGGGTTAGGTTTATGGCACAACTTCTATATGGCAATCCCTGACCTGACCCTGTAACTTCGAAACTGAACGCTGCCACCAGCTTCCACCGCCGCACTGACCGACGCTGCCAACAACCAGTCCGGTACCACCGGTGCTGCTACTTGCGGCGGCAACGGCGGCGCCGTCCAGCGGTACCGCGACCCTCCTATTTTCAGCGGCACCGGGGAGGCTGACGTGGAAGCTTGACATTCAACCTACCAGCGCTTCAGTGAAACCAACGAGTGGGATGACCCGGTAAAACTACGCAACATCTGCTTTCGAGACCACGAGCGTGTCCAACTTCAAGACAGCAGTTGCAGGAGTCTTGGGCGATCCAACTTTCACGAAAAATCGGGCGGAGGAACGCTTATACGCCAGCTTGCCCAACAGCCCGGTGAGACGTAGACGATCTGCATAGACATCAATATTTGCTCCTGGGTCAACGCATCCACGAGCGAAGAGAATAAAGTGAAGAATATCCTCAAACGCATCGAGGCATTCCGCATGCTTCTTGCGCGGAACCATGCTTCAGTCGCGTCCTACTTTGCCAGAGCTTTGACGAGCTGAGTTGACAAAGGGTGTTTGCACGCAGCGCTGTTGCATCTACCGCGTCACTCTCGAGCCTCACAATTGCCTCCAACTCATCGCCCGCTACGACGCTGTCAATGAAAGACTTCAATCTGCAGAAGATGGCGTGCCAACTGCATATGCTCCCTCTTACCGACGAGTCAGTACAGCCTGACGCATCGTTTCCTGCCCCCATTAGAAGGGCTCTCCGCGATCAACTCGACGAGTCGGAATCTCTGGCCCAACCGTGTACATATGTGGCTGTACCTTTAACCTATGCTACAGTCGCGGCTAAACCCCCAATACTGACACCACCACCAACATTTGCCTTACCTGCCTCAATGCACCCGCCAACAGCCCAGCCTAAGCATCGCCAGCATTTCGAAACCAGTATGTCCGGAATCACCAGCGTACACAAGACAACCGGCCCACATGCTTCGCCTGTGGTTTCAGTGGAGATGTGGGCCGCTTCTGCAACTGTCTCATACCACCTGGTCATCAAACTTCTGCAGCGCCTGGCTACGGTGGCAACCCACAAGAAGCTACTAAACATACTACGCGGCACAGCTAAGCCTTCTCGCTACCTCCGCGAAGGTTTCGCGACCCCCGCTTATCTCCACCCCGCCGCCACTCAGCCTTACCTCGTCGGCACTCCCCTAGCGAGGGAACCTAGCTGCTGCGGTTCTGCAGGCACAAACTGCCAGTATCGCGACTTCTGCATGGCTTGCACAGTCCCCACGCAATTTACTCGACGTTATGGCTGAAGCAACTACCCCGATTGCGCCTATTGACACAGGTGCTGCGATATCAGTCATATGTCAAAACTTTTGCCGTAAACTGCGTTAGGTCACGACGTCGTGCTCCGGCATGATACTTCACACCGCAAGTACGCCACCCATAGCGCCGGTTGCTTCACATACCGCCAGGGTGGTTATTAACGACGTCCTTTATGTTGTCGAATTTCTCGTGCTATCTTCATGTTCACATGAGATCATCTTCAGCTGGGATTTATTGTCTCAGAATCGTGCCATCAGCGACTGTGCCCGGGGCGAAGTGACGATCTTCCTGTTCTCGGATGACGCTTTGCCTTGTCCTACGAAGAGTACAGAGCAAAAGCTCAGCGTCCTATCCCACACGGACATGCCACCAGTCATGTCAGTGCTTGCACCCGTGTTTTGCTCAACTACTTTGTATATCACTTTCCTTTTTACACCGTCGCCTATTTTTCTGCGTCGAAGGGCTTTGCGTCTTCGTTTTGCCATCCTCAATACCACATCCGGATTACCAACTATGCTTGTGTACAATCCGTTCGAACGCCCTGTGATCTTGCTGCGTGGAGAATTTTAGTTCTAGTCATCCTGTTGATCCGCTCCACACTATAGAGACGTCAGATCACACGCACTGTTTTGAGCTCGGAGCCCTAACTTCTCCCGTCCAGTACACGTCATCTTCGTCATTATGAACTTCGTCTTCACCAGGCATCCTTGAATCAGCCGTGGATGCCGATCTGCTGCCTCCGTATCGCGCGCAAGTCCTCGCGCTAGTCCAGAATTCTCGCTCGTCGTTCGATTGCGACCAGCCATGCTTGAGGCGTATGACGAACGTCGGTCTCAGCGTCCACAAAGGCTCGCATCCTTCATTACGCCAGCCATCATACCATGTGTCGGCAGCCCAGCGGCAGGTCCATAATGAGTAAGCCGATGAACTGCTGCAGCGCGGAATCAATCGGCCGTCGCGGAACCCTTGGGCGTCTCCAGTCGTCCTAGTGCACAATACGCTTCTATGCGGATTACCGCCGGCTGAATAACATCACTCGCAAAGAAGTCTATCCACTGTCCCGCTTAGATGACGCACTCGACTGCCTGCAAGGCGCGGAGTACTACTCATTTTTATTTCTTCGCTTTGGCTATTGACAAGTGCCGATGGCAGAAGGTGACTGCGATAAGACAGCTTTTGTAACGCCCGATGGCTTATATGAATTTACCGTGATGCATTTTGGGCTCCGCAACGCGCCCACTACTTTCAAGCACACGATGGACACCATCCTACGTAACTACAAGGGTACAACAAGTCTGTGTTATCTTGACAACATCGTCATGTTTTCATAAGATTTTCCGACTCACCTTGTTCGCCTGCGTGAGGCACTGTCCTGTCTCACCTCTGCCGGCCTCCAGCTCAACATCAAGTGCCGTTTCGCGGCCCGCAAACTAACAATACTGGGCACGAAAACTAACAAGCTGCCGTCGAGTTCATAGTAACCCGACCACAGCGAACTCTCTGGCCCACCTGCAGGACAGCGTCGTGTTTTTCTCTTCCAGCCAGGCACCTATATGGGGGTGAAAGCATTCTTGCAGGCCGGCTCACGCACAATGGCGTCTGCTAAGACGAACTGTCGGGTCAAACGTAACAACCCCTACTACATCGATTGACTTTGTTTTTAATTGTGTACGACATGGCAGAACCCTTAGCACTTGATGAAATGACTCTTCGACACTGCCAACGAAATGCTCACGAGAAATCAAATCTTATCCGTCGTATAGAAATATCAAAATGAATACGTTGCTAAATGCGAAAAAGGGACTTGCATCTTGGACATTATTTGATATACTCACACTGGAATATTCAATCAGCACCTACGTATTGTTCAATTTGTTGCGTTTTTCTGTGTACGAGGCTTATTTATATTGGTGCATGTTAGAGGATTGCTATTCCCATCCAAGAAAACTTATGCTTGAGATTCGCCTTCAAGAGTAGAACTCGATAGCGCAATGAGTTCCATGTGTGTCGCCTCATAAGTTGCTAACGTGACTTCGGTTCTCGATGAATGCTTCAACTATGCCGCAAAGAAACGAATGTTAGCACGCGCGACACTCACCGGTTCAAACTATTTTAGAATGCTTACTGCAAAGGCAGTTGCGAAGTGCCCACTAAGCTACATTTCTTACTTTTGCAAAATTAGGTACGAGTCCACTGTGTACGTGTCGGTTTGGCCATCGAAAACGTACCCAGCTCCAGACTTTGTCTAAGCGCTTGGTAATGGGTGTTGAAGCTTGGCGTGAATATGAAATGCAGTATTCTGACTGCGCATTCGACGGCTGATGTAGAACGTGCCATATGTGTTGCACTTGTAATAGACGAGCAATAAAGTAGCAGTTAGTAGTATATTTGTAGTATGGCCGGTGACCTTTAAAACGTTCGTCTATGGGATCGTTTCTTTACATTCCTTCTATCTACATAAAACCTGCCCCTGCCGATGTTAAATTCGTACAATATACGTAGCGCGAAATGTGCCACAGATTTCTTACTTTATTTGTTCTCAAGAATACTCAACACTATGTTTTGATCAATAATTCAAATGTAACATTAGTTTAACGACACTTTCCAACTTTCTAAGTGTAACTGTATCGAGTTCATTTTGCTTTTTGGGAACCTATAACGGGAACTCATTCCAACATTGGGAAGGAACGACGAACGAGCTATCGCCCCTGTTTCAGAGGAACGGGTGAAACACCACGTCAAACAACAGTAAATGCCGACTGCACCTAAGTATCACTAGCACGCACCCTTTCTTCCAAACTAAATGAAAATATTTCATAGGCAACGCTAACCAGTTATATTCAGCCAGACTCTCAAACAACAGAAGCACCTCGAGTTTCCAAATTTGGCGTTAGGGGTCCTTGAAGCCCGAAACCCCCTTAAAGGCTCAAACCCGTGTGCTATTCATGAAGTGTCAAAAAACGCCAAGTTCAGAACTTGGCCAAAAGGGGCGAGACCTACTAACCTTGTTTTGATCCGTCCAGTAAAGGAAGAATCCATTGTTGTCCACTCGCAGCGTTACCGGCGTGCCCAGCGCCGAGTCCTGCGAAGGACAAAGCCTGGTGTCACATCCACCCGATGCAACGATCTGTCGAGTATACTCTAAACGACATGTTCACATTGAGGAAGAATAATTTATGCGCACATTTGTAACGTCTACCGGTGTATTGTAAGCATAAGCACCGCTTGACTTGCACAAATGCATGTTGACGCTTAGTGGCACATCTCCATCGCAACTATACCACCCATGATCATGATTTAGGCGTCGTGGTAGCTCAAGTTTTAACGTATACCTGGACACAGCGAGTCGTGAATGCCGCGCATAGGTGACATCAACAAGCATACTCTAAACACCAGTCTCGATTCGCGCGTCGTCAATAACGGGTTTAGCTGAGCGTTCGCAGCAGGGTCGCACCCTGAGAGCCAGTTCCCATGGCAAGCTGCATCCGCGAAGCTGCTGCGCACGCTCGACCAAGTCTGTCTAATTAGGGAGAAAAACGGCGCGGTGTACGTTCCTAAATGATAAGGTAACGTACGCCTGCACCACGGAGTAATAAGACAGGAGCGCCAACTCCGCTCGTCTGGAAGGGACAAATTTTCCAACACTGTTTCATTATTCGTGGCGTGTTCGACAGATGGCGCTACGAATGGAGAAAAGTTGAGGTTAGCAAGGGTCTGAGACAGGGATGTCCTTTGTCCCCGCTGTTATTCATGCTGTACATGGTGAGTATGGAAAAAGCGCTAGAAGGTAGCAACATTGGTTTTAATCTGTCACACAAACAGGGCGGCATGATGATTGAGCAGAAGCTTCCAGGTTTATTTTATGCGGACGATATCGTCTTATTTGCGGACAGTCGAGATGATATACAGCAGCTGGCGAATATATGCGGAAGGGAAGGTGAAGCTCTTAGACTAGGATTCAGTGTAACGAAGTGTGGATTGATGGTATTCAATGATCCCTGTGATCAGACGGTGTCCATACAAGGCCAAGAAATACCGAGGGTAAGTGAATACAAGTACCTTGGAGTATGGGTAAATGAGAGTGATAGATACATGGAGGTACAGGAAAAAGCCTCGGCAGCAAAAGGAAAGAGGAATGCGGCAATAATGAAGCACAGAGCGTTGTGGGGATACAATAGGTATGAGGTGCTTCGAGGTCTGTGGAAGGGTGTAATGGTTCCAGGGCTTACTTTTGGGAACTCAGTGGTGTGCATGAGGGCAGAGGTGCAATCGGGAATGGATGTAAATCAAAGGACTGTGGGACGCCTCGCGTTGGGTGCTCACGGGAAGACGACAAACGAGGCTGTAAAGGGCGATATGGGGTGGGCAGGTCTTGAGGCGAGGGAAGCGCAGAGCAAAATAAGGTTCGAAGAAAGGCTAAGAAATATGAAGGAGAGTAGATGGGCAGAGAAGGTGTTCCGTTATTTGTATAGGAAGAGCGTGGACACACAGTGGAGAAAAAGAACTAGAAGACTCACTAGTAAATATACGGCTGGTATTGTAAGCCATATGTCAACAAAGAGCGTTAAGGGAAAAGTCAGGGAGGCGGAGAGGATTTACTGGATGGCAGCTATGGAGAAAAAACTGGCTTTGAGTAACTACCGAAAGGGCAAAAATGAAATAAGGAGGGAGGCATTTTACGATAATTCAAGGGGAAGCGCTTTACTGTTTCAAGCGAGATCGGGTTGCCTTAGAACGCGTAGTTATAAAGCAAGATTCAGTAAAGAAGAAGAACAATGCACATGCTGCGGGAAAGATAGGGAAACGGCGGAGCATGTTCTGATTGAATGTGGAGATATCCACCCAGGTGTACGTTTGGGCACGAGCCTACAGGAAGCCTTGGGTTTTAGGGACAACAATGGAAAGCTGAACACATCCGCGATTGAAATAAGTAAGAGACGGTTAGAGTATTGGTGGCAGAAAATTAGAGAGAAAGGACAAAAATAAATATTGGAAAAATAAAATATGGACAGTGTGCCGTAAATGGCAGAGAACTTAAGCTGAAAATTTACCTTTTTTTCCATTAAGATAGAATTTATCGAAGTAGAGGCATTAGGCCAACATCAAAAAAGAAAAAAGTTTTTTTTTTTTTGTCGAGCCTGGTGGCATACTTGTCACCACCCCGTTATAAAGGGGACGCTCATAGCATCCATCCATCCAGTTTAAAAGGCTCCTACCCTGCGAGGCTCCATAAGAAATTCTAGTTGGACGCTCACAGTTGTGTGTTCTAAGACGAACATGATGACACCAGAATGCTTTCAATCGGTTCATAATGAGCTGAGAAACTGAGCATGTTCAAGCGGCGCGAAACCGTGACGAGGGGAGGCGAGCTCGAAACCACCGCCGCTCACCCCGCGCAGCCTTCGCAAGCCAAACCTCATTCTCTTGAGCAAACGGCCACGTGCGCAACACGTCCCAAGCGAGCGACGTTATCTTGTTGACCAGCGTTATATTGCTGTTTCGGTGTTATGTCTACAAATTTCTAAATGACAAAGAAGCTAAATTATCAAGTTCTGCTCGTATAGCATGGAGAACCAGCACACGGAGCGCCGCGCTATCGAGGGCGTTCAAACAAATACTAACGTGAACCAGGCTGCTTGCTGTGCGCGATGATCGGACGAGGAAAAATAAGCATCAAGACCGGCGTTGTTATTGTATTCACGATTGCCACAGCCACAAGAAGTTTTTATTAACAAAAAAGCTAATCAAAAGCATGCGTAGTTGACTCCCTCCGGCGTCGATTTCCTCCAATGCAACACGGTTTGGAACTCTGGAAAGTATCGCATGTCTTTTAAATAAGGCTTGTTTTGCAAAAACTTCAAGAAAGCACATATATATATAAACTTATATTGCGTAAGCACTGCACCGTATATTACACACATGATATTTATTCGATTGTAATGCGACCATGACTGTAACGCGAGGGGTGAAATTTCATCACGTCTAAGGAACAAAATAGAATATCAATACTCGGTACACGAGGGACGACTTGAGCAGCTCAAATCTGTGAGAAAAAGAAAACTGCCTCGCGTCCTATTCGAGTAAATACGGTATTATATCTGGCTGTCACGTGCACAGTTTCAAACCGGTTACAAGATGATGACTGCCACAAAAACCGTGATGATCTACGTATATTGCATTAATGACTACGCACTGCATGCCAACCAAGAAACCACCACGAAGTCAATTACCACCAGGTTGCCCAAAGGCATTTTTTAAGTATCAGGCCTAAACGACGGCCGACCGCAAAGCTTGCGAATGGTTCGCAGACGACGACGAGTCGACTTCGTTGAAGCATGACCGCTGCGACATGTTTGCATTTCCGCTAAAACCACAATCTCCGCTTTACGCTGGCCTTTTTGTGAAAGTTGCCTTGGACACCCATTTCGCGATTCACAATCAGCTTCAAAACATTTTAAAAACTGCGATACGAGCATTTCGTGCGTTCGCGCTAGCCACTGAACACACCATAAGTGAAAGCGCGTAGCGAAACAGCTTCTGTAACATATAGTGCAAGAGCTGTGACCACCAACTACGTATATGTGATGTTTTCACTCAAAACAGATGCCACTGGACTGAACGCTACCTCAGTGCTGCCTGAGAAACTGCTAATATTTTTTTTTACTTCAAAGCGGACGCATAACAAGCAACCTGCACACTGAGTGGAGCTGCGCAAGCGCTGTATGAACACACTTACCGTTAGGTATACGTGGTACAATGCCTGGCACTAAGTCGAAAGGTCACACCGTTTCTTCCGCGTCACCGACGTACTTCACGTCGGACAGCATCCATCCTTTCGACAACACAGTCTCGCGAAAGTATCCAACGGCGCACACCACATCGCTGAAACCGTAGCGGGGAATAGTCGCTGACATCGCTGCACGCCCGCTGCGTCGCAGTTTAAATCTCCGCTGGTCTTGCGCGTTTCAAAGTACCTACAACACGACGCACATCGGGCAAAGACAGGGGGTGTGCCGCCCGGCGTTTGCCATACGTTTCAGCGCGCGCGACGTGTACGAGGGCACGTTAAATCACCCCCGTCATATTCGAAACTTTCAGCTATAGTAACGCCGCCATACGGCAACCGGCGGAAGCTGTGATGCGGTAGTATGAGGAAAACATGCCTGGCGACAACGTCCCAGCCGAAGCTTCGTCACCGTTTTGTCGCACAAGTTCTTGCGCGTGCGGTAGCGGGAGAACGATAGCTTTTGTGGGTGCAGTGTTGTGAACCCTTTCAGCTTCATTAATGGTCAAACAATACAAGGGCAATCACGTGTGCAGCGGGCTGCAATGCTCAAATCGCACCGTGAAGAGCGTCATAAGCGTGCTCAGTTTATTTTTTTTTCCGGCAGGCGAAGGAAAAAGCCATGTCCTGTCAAACTGCACATCTTAGAACTTATCGCAATAGCAATGTGATTAACAGCGTGCACTTGCAGTCAGCTGATTGCTATAAAAACCACGATATGATGAGCGATGACCCGCTGTATTAAGTACTTCAGGATTCCTTTCAACCACTTGGCATTCTTTGAAGTGCTCTTAAATTTTAGCACGTGGTTGTTCTTTTGCGTTTAGCCTTATCGAAATTCCACCAATGTGGCCGGCAATGCAGCCCGTGCCACCGAACTCAGGAGCGTTAGCGTGACGTGCTTCCGTGGTGGGTAACCCTGAGACGCAACAGGCGACTGCCTTCGTTTTTTTTTTTTTTTTGGGGGGGGGGGCTTACAATAACACGCTAAATACAACTATACTTTAGCGAGTGAAACTGACACGTGCGAGTAGCTTGTGTCAGTTGCGCAGCATGTTCGGCAGACGCCGCCACTGTCTGCGATCAAGCGAAAGCCCGTCTAGGCCGCTCAAACTTCAGCAACGAGATTGATAACGAGATTGATATTTCTTGTCTGATGCCTTCGTCAAAAAACGCAAGCAGTTATCTCTACAGCATCGCTATGAAGATGAAGCAAAGTAAGCCGACTGGGCGAGATGGCCTGCAAGGCCGCATGTTTGCCTGTGAAATGCCTAAGCATCGTGGTTCCCGATCTCGCTCGTATAATAAGCCGGCGCTGTTTTGAATAAGTGACATACTGGAGCACCAGTTTATTGGATTAGATATTAGTTTGTGCAATGAAACAATCGTAAGCCATGTTCGCTGGCACAAAACCGGTATCATCGGTCAAAACGATCGAAAAAACGACCGGTAGCGCGAGTGGCTCAACGTCACCAGTCACCCGTGCTGTTTACCGTATACGGCAGCGTGATCATCGGACTGTGCGGATGAAAAAAAAATCTGCCTAGTTCGACACACGCTGGATGCCCGATCCAGCAACGCAGGGCGACGGAACGTCACCAAACCGGCTGCTACACGAGCGCGTTGGACGTCGAATCCGGTGAAAGATCATACCAAGTTTCCCACACTTTGTGCACCCCAGCATTAGCTGCTTACATCATGGGAATTTCAATGCCACGGAAAGTTATCCTAGCCGAAAGCGGCGGCAACCACGCAGTGACACCACCTCTGACGAAGGCTGCACGCATGCAGGGGATCACCACATTGACAGCCGTTTAGGTTTGCTTGTGGCACCCTCTATAATCACTGAAAGCTGCGAATACATCTTGGTGGTAGTGGTTAGAAGATGAGAAAAGGCACCTAATTTCTGCAACCCGGTCGGGAGCGGCGGCTCTGTCCTAGTTCTCATGTTTTTGGCGAGCACGGAGGAAGGGTAGCCACGCCACCTCTGCAGCGCTCAGTGCCCATACTAGCAATTAAAAAAAATCAATTTTTCAATGAACCACAGCTCTCATAGAGGAAGACTGTAACGATGCATCTCTTTTAATTCGTGCTACACCATCTGCGCAACAGGAGTGCCAAGTATACATGATCATTCACAAGGGCGAAGCACTTGTGAATTAACTTAATTATTCAGCGGGAGACCTGCCAACTTCTAATTTGTGGTGGTTGTGCTTGACTTTGACCTATGTCTTAGGCATTTCCTTCAACGCGGTTGTTTAATATTTAACAATGAAGGTGGATTAGTAAGATTGTAGTAGTCACCACAGGTGAAAGCAACTAAATATTGAATTTAGTTCTGTGTGCTACGCTAAAATACGGGTTGCGACTAAGCGCTAATTGCAGATATAGATAATCTTTGAGCTGCTGAGAAGGCGCTGCTGCCCCTGCGTTTCGCTCGCGACAGTACGCGTGCAGTGAAGGCACTTCGCGTAGGCACGTTACAGTGTCTGTGTAACTTTGGCACCTGCATAAGCGATTGCTAGTTTCACAAAGGCGACCGTCTTACCCAATTATCAAGGGAGGGGGGGGATGTCTGTTCGGTACAAAGTCCTAATAGGGAGGGTGGGCGCTGTGACCAACCTTCGCCCCTCTACCACTGAAGTACTCTGTGCACGCTTATTGGCATCTGCATGTATAACATTCATTTGCTTATGCTATGCGAGCGGAGGCGGTGAGTGTGCCAGTGGTAGACAAAAACGATGAACATTGGCACGCCCGCGCTCAGCGGCCACTTATAGTCAGTCGCGGCAGTCTTGACGTTATTAAGATGTTGCTCAGCGTTTCGTCTTCGTCTCTGAGGATTATGTGCGGTGACAGTCTCTGACATCTATCTACAATGGAAACACAGGCAATCTGCAACACCTCAGAACACGCCGCTGCCACGGGACGCGTGCAGGTCGATGCAGAAATAACGAAAGTAGTTACACAACATACGCCCATGGAATGCACATATGTTCGGCCATCTGAGGATACCTTTTGTCACGCTGGTATCTACAAATTTCGGGCGAGTGAAGCATTGTCGATATATGGAAAAGTGCTTAAGTAGGCACACGTTTACCAATTTTATAGCGGCACGACAGGATGAACGGAATAGTTTGAGGCCAATGGTGTTTACTGTGGCCGGCAAGACACCCTTCAGTTCATGCACTGGGCTTGCACAAGCACGGATACATGACGATGCGACGAGAACAAATGATTCAAGTGTCACCGACGTGTCAGTAGCTGCTTTTTACATGTATAACTCTATGATAAACCAAGCTAGTGGTGGCGCTGTGGTGTAATGTTTGTCGTGTTTGCTTTCAGTGTGTGGCCCCGAGTTCGATTCCTGTGTCGTGCGTACTATATGCAAATGTTATGTTTGCGCGTGAATGCTTGGTTGTATATATATATATATGTTCCAGCGATGAATAAAAGCAATAAGTGTCTTTGAAACACTGATTTCCTGACTGAAATATTACTTTTCGCACTTTTTAGGGCTGTGTATAAAGGTTTCTTAAGCTATCAAAACAAGCAAAAAAAAACACACCAAAGCCACCTCCCCTATTCCTTATTTTGACCCCATTTGCTCCATAAAGAAACCATTTTACGCCTTCTGTCCACACAAATCAAATGCGTGTTTTTTTTAAACGGTGTTATTTTATCGGCAGTATAGAGCTAGCGAAGCCTCACTACTCAAATCTAAATCAAATCCGATCATTACTTGAGAATGGATGCGTTTACTAGGGCAGGCCGACGGCTAGAAAGATTCGAAGTGGACGGCTTGCTTCAGCAGGCGCCACCACCTTGCCTAACGTACCTCCATAAAACCTTCTTTCGTAGGAGGTGTGGCGAAGCACCTTTCGGATGCTAATTACGAGCCGAGCCCAAAACTCTCTAAAAGGCTCAAACATGTTTACTGTGTACCTCCAGTTAGAAAGGACAATTCCGTTTCCTGGTAAACTGTAGCAGGTTTTTGCGCGGTAGCTGTGTAGCCTGCAAAAAATCTTCCCTGATAGAGAAGACAAGGAGATACAATCTCCCCAATGCTCTTTACCACGTGCTTACAGGAGGTTTTCAGAGGCCTAGAATAGAAAGAGTTGGGGATAATAGTAAATTGAGAGTACCTCCGTAACTTGTGCTTCGCCTATTACATTACATTGCTGAGTAACTCAGGAAACAAATTGCAACTCATGATTACGAAATTACATCATTAGAGCAGAAAGGTAAGTGTTAAAATCATTTTACAGAAAACGAAAGTAATGTACAACAACCTCGGATGAGAACAGCGCTTCCAGGTAGGTAATAGTGGCCTTGAAGTTGTAAAAGTCTATGTCTATACTTAGGACAGGTAGTAACCGAGGAGCCGAACCACGAGATTGAAGTAACTAGAAGAATATGAATGGGGTGGAGCACATTTGGCAAGCCCGCTCAAATCATGACTGGTAGGTTGCCACTATTCCTCAAGAGTAAGATATAAACAGCTCTATCTACGAGTACTTAGCCACGAAGGATAAACTTGGAGACGTACAAAAAGGGGTCCGCTCAAAATGAAGACGACGCAGCGAGCGATGGAAAGAAAACTCATAGGTGTAACCTATGATTTTTTTTAGAAAAATTCGGCAGATCCCACGTACCTGTGAATCCACGTTATGCAAAGCTTGCGTATAGGAAATGCGACCGTGTTGCAATGTCTTTATTGAGCGGCACGTCATGAAATGAAGCTAAATCAATGTACGGAGATCGCACGCACACAGACATGTTGAATAGTTGCAGATTTTTATATAACCAGTTATTCACACTTGCGCAAAAATGCCAACTGGAACATGCATATTAGCAACACCAGAAACTGATATGAAGCGCTGATAATCGCGAACATGCTGGCCCTTGACGCTGCTACATAAATCAACTTCAGCGCAAGGCAACTAACCACATCTGGCGTTAACCTGACGTGACAGCTGTATCAAAATAATACATATGTAATGTTTATAATGTTGGGTAGGCGGCACTGCAACCACGATTAACATTTCACGAAGATTAGAGGTCGCCGAGTAGCGAGAGCATGCGACGGACGCGAATCACATCGGCTCCGGCTCAGGTTCAATTTCAAGAAGAATTTCTTCCTGGTGACCTGTTGCAACGATAGGAACTTGTTCCTAGCATCACCACTGTCAAGCCTATACCAGACTTCAACCTGTGAGAGCGCTTTTAAACGTTTTAACGCTTTCGAAAGTTCTTGAAGAGGTCCACCTCGCTAACCCTAACAAGCCGGAGACACGGCTTGGACAGAACGCCGCCCCGCTCTACAGCGGATGGCGAGCGTCTCTGGGAGCGTCGCAGCCGACGAGAAGCACTCATTGCCCTCTCGCTCCACGGACCACATGATGGATACGCAGACCAGTCAAGACGCCGATACGCAGGTGAGCGATGAGGACAACGCAAATCCATGGATCACTGTTACCAAGAGAGCGAACAAACGCCGACAGCTGCAACCCCATAACGTACCGACTGAACAGCTGCCCAGCACGCCGTCTGAGCCCGCTCTACGCCAGAGCCGGCCTAGGACGCGTCTACCAAGACTCCCACCGCTACCTGCCGAGGACTACAAGCTAGCAATCCGTCCCCATGGTGGATTAAATCTCAGCAAGGTTAGCCCCAAGACATTACTTCTCGCCGTAGTTCATGCAGCAAATATACGCAGTGAGAAGCCTGATATCAAGCTTCGAGTTGACGAAAATCAAAATGTGCTAACAATAAGCACCTCATCTGAACACATCGCCATGGCACTTGGACAAATCACCAAAATTACATTGCACGCAACAACCTACGACATCACCTCTTATGGTATTGCGCCTGATAATTCGTGCAAAGGGGTGGTCAACGGAATAGGCCATGAAATCACACCAGACGAATTCCTGACAGAAGTTGAAGTACCGGGCTACGAGGTCCTTACGTGCAGACGCCTCGGCAACTCCGGAGCAATGGTGCTCACATTTTGTGGCAAGCGAGTTCCTTTCTTCGTGAACGCGTACGGACAGGCTCTCCGCTGCTACCTCTACAAACGGACTATTCCCCACTGTAGAAAGTGCAACAAAACTGGACACCGCGAGGATGTGTGCCCACAGCCTCCTGACACACCGAAATGTCGAGTGTGCGGGGATTCACTATCACCCAACAACCACGAGTGCCGCCCTTCTTGCATGCTTTGTGGTGGCTACCACCCGACGGCTGCCAAACCATGCCCAAAGCGGTTTTTGCCACCTGTCGACCGACGCAAACCACCCCGGTCAGCTACTCCCACCAAGAAGGCGCAGTCACCATCTCCCAGCCCCGGACGGCAGAGCAGTGCGTCCGGGAGTGCAGCCAGGCGAAGGAGCCATTCCAGGGATAAGCCGGGGCCCAAGCGAGGAAACTCGTCATCGCGGAGTGGTTTCGCTGGCCAGCCGGGATCTCAAGGCTGGCACACGGACGGGACAACGCATCATCATGGCCAGCAAAGCGGTTGCCACAAGAAAGCACAAACGGTAAGCTGGGCAGGGCAGTTCCCTCCTCTCCCTCCCTCTCCACACCAGTCCCACTCCCTCACACAAACATCAACGCAGGAAAGAACACCACAACCAACGCCACCTAGACTACCACAACCCATGTCAGTAGACACTCAGCTTCACCCTGACATGTCGTCAACTACGGCACGATCCGACTATTGCACACGAGAGGCGTTGAACGAAATGGCTACTTCTTTAAGGAACGAATTCGCAGCTATGATGCAGGTAGAAATGCAGAAAATGAAGGATAGCATTATGGCTGAACTAACAGCTCCACTCCAACAATTGATCCAGCAGGCCCTGCAACCTGCAGGCTATCCAGCAGATTGTAACGGATGTTAAACAGCAGATATCGGCTGCACTTGGCCAACTTGATATTTCGCCATCTGCACCAAAACGCACCACGTCTCCGACACGTGAAACACAGCGACCGCATCCTTACATACGCCCCTCCCGTTTCCTATCACCGTCCCGAAAAACCGTCCCAACAGCCGCAGCTGCTGCAGTCCCGCTTCCCACCACCTTCCACCAAGATTTAGCACAGTCCGAAATGCCTCCGTGTACTACCGAGGCCCCGCTATTGCATGATCATGGCGAGAAACCGTAGGTCAACGCGTGACACCCCTCAACTCCTACGTGTGTGGCAGTGGAATTGCAGGGGGTATCGTAGGAAACGCGGAGCTCTAATGCAATTCATTGCGACGCAGCAGATTACTCCCGATGTCATAGCGTTACAAGAAGTACAATGTACCCCTACGCTTCCGGGTTACACCACATACACGGACGTAACGAACAATACACCACATCGCACAGCTACATTAGTTTCTAAGCATGTCACTGTCATAGAACACACCCTTCGAAGCACCTCCATCTCACACGTACTTCTCGAATTAGTCCCGTGCTCTCGTTCCAGTAGCAGCCTGTACGTGCTTAACGTTTACAGTGCACCTAACGCCAGGAACGATGACTTCGGTAATCTATTCGCACAAATCTGCAAGTTGGGTAAACAAATAGTTATTGTAGGAGATTTCAATGCCCCCCATCCGGCTTGGGGCTACGCAACAGAAACGCCTAAAGGCCGACGACTCGCACAGGTTCTCGCGATTCATCGCAAGACCCTGCTGACAGAACCTGATCAACCCACTCGCCTAGGTAATAGTGTGAGCAGGGACACATGCCCCGACCTCACGATAGTCAAGGGCGTTAGTCACCATTCCTGGTGCAACCTCATGGTGAATCTAGGCAGTGATCACCATATACTAACTACAGAGCTCCAAGTAGCAGCTACGCGTGCCCCAGAGCGCATCATAAAACTAACGAATTGGGATGCATTTAGGCGTAATCGTACAACTACCCATCAGGACTCTCCTTCCCTAGAGGCTTGGATATTAAAACTTCACTCCGATTTTCAAAGAGCTACCAAACTCATCGCTGCGACGACAGAAACGCCGGATGTGGACCGGCATCTGCTACATCTCTGGGATGCCCACAGAGGCTTGACACGGCGGTGGCGGCGACAGAAACATAACCGAAAACTTCGTCTCCGAATCGCCAAACTAGCTACTGAGGCACAGGACTATGCGAACATCCTCACTAGCAATAATTGGCATAACTTCTGTGATCGACTCAACGGCTCACTAAGTACACCTCGAACGTGGCGTATACTCCGTGCTCTTTTAAATCCCACGCAGACAAAATCACACACTGCTAACGCAATCCGCACCATTCTCCACAAATCAGGGCTCGACGATAACACTCTACTGCACACCTTAAAGCAACACTATGTATCCACGGGCCCCCGTCCCGCCTACCGTGATTATCCACACGTACACGATACGCCTCTAGATGAGGACATTACAGAAGCAGAGGTTAGGGCAGCTTTGCAAAGCATTAAGCGCAACACAGCACCCGGTACAGACGGGATTACGTACACACTTCTGCGTAATTTAGATGACCAGTCCATCGAATATTTAACCGCTTTTTACAACGAACATTGGAAAAACGGCACGCTACCACAGGAGTGGCGACACGCAGAAATCATACTTATTCCAAAGCCTGGCAAGCCGCTATCCCTCCAGAATCTTCGCCCTATATCCTTAACTTCATGTGTAGCTAAACTCTTTGAACGCGTTGTTCTCTCTCGACTACAACCATTTCTCGAAGACAATCACTTTTTTCCTGATACACTATTCGGCTACCGTCCTGGTATCTCTACACAGGACGTATTATTACAGCTTAAGGAGGACGTGTTGGATAGCCCCACTTCAAACCAGGTCCGAGCTATTCTGGCCCTGGATCTGAAGGGTGCTTTTGACAACGTCTCCCACGACCTTATTCTTGACAATCTCGCTTCATCTCGGTGTGGCTCACGTATCTACAATTACGTCAGGTCCTTTCTCTCTGACCGCACGGCCACTATTGGGATTGGAGACCTCCGTTCGGACGTCATTCGTCTCGCAGGCAGAGGAACACCACAGGGCTCGGTTCTCTCGCCCACTTTGTTCAACGTGGCTATGGCTAAACTCCCTTCCCTATTACAACAGGTTCCCAACATCCAGCATGCCATCTATGCAGATGACATTACAATTTGGGCGACCAAAGGATCAGACGGAACCATTCAGGACGCCCTACAGGAAGCTGTGTCTGTGGTACAAGACTATGCTGCTGCCGGCAGCCTTACGTGCTCAGTGGATAAGTCGGAGTTGTTATTAGTATACAAGCGGCGCCGCAAAACCGCTGATTCTCCTGACATTTCGCTGTTTCTTGATGGCCATCCTATCCCTCTGGTACCACGAATTCGCATTTTAGGCCTCTACCTTCAGTCCAACGGCAAGGCCTCGTACACTACACACCTTCTGGCTCAGCAGATAACTCAAATCACACACATGATTCAACGCATCATCAATCGCAGGAGAGGCCTCTGTGAGAAAGATGTCCTCCGCTTAGTACAAGCACTCATAGTTAGTCGGCTCACCTATCATCTTCCCTTTCACAATCTCACTCTAGCTCAAATAAAAAAGATGGACATCCTTCTACGGACAGCTGTGAAGGCGGCTATCGGCTTGCCTCCACACGCATCTACACAACGCCTCCTTCAATTAGGAGTCCACAACACCATAACCGAACTCATCGAGGCCCAGCACAATAGTCAGCTCCAACGGCTCAGGCAGACCCGTCAGGGCTTCGCCATCCTGTCTCGTCTTGGCTACCCGATTCCTCAAAAACCCGCACAAGTACCGCGATATAAACTTGCTTCTACTGTCCGCGCACTCATCAAAGTGCCTCCGATTCCACGCAATATGAATCCCTCCCGCCACGCCGGTCGTCGACGTGCCCGAGTTCAGGCTATGACACGCGTCTTTGGTGATGGTACATCAGACTTACAAGTACTTTACACTGATGCAGCACGCTACCCAGAGAAGTCAGCCATGTGTTTAGCCGTGACAGATGACACAGACGCCCTTGTGGCGTCTGCCGCACTTCGCACTACAGACAGTGGTCTGGCAGAGGAGGGAGCTCTCGCTCTGGCAATTGTTTACGCTACGACACTGTCACATGACTCCCCTGTCACTATTGTAACAGATTCACAAGCTGCTTGCCGTGCTTTCGCTCAAGGACTTGTGGCTGCACATACACACAATATCCTCTCTTCTGTCTCACCGTCCGCATTACGTCCTGTGCGTATCGTCTGGACTCCTGGACACGCCTCTCTCCATGGTAATGAACGCGTTCATGCGGTTGCCCGAGAGCTGACCGGCCGGGCTCCATTGGAAGAGCTGTCCAATCCAGACGACGCATCGACAGAACCACTAAACTACAACGCTACGCTGCAGTACTATCGACAAAGCCGTTATACGTATCCTCCCCCTCATCCTTCACTTAACAGAGCAGATGCTGTCGCTTGGCGGCAACTACAGACCAATTCATTCCCTTGCCTTTATATGCTAAATCGCTTTCATCCGACTCTCTACCCCTCCTACTGCCCCTTCTGTGGATCCGTACCGACGGTGTACCACTCCACGTGGGAATGCTCTGCCCCACAGGGCGTGCCTCCCATTCCCAATCCCACCCCTTCCTCTTGGGAGTCTGCACTGCTCAGCTTACGCCGGCAGGAACAGCAGCAGCTGGTCCAGCGGGCTCGCAGGGTCGCGCAAGGCAATGGAGCCCTGGACTGAGGGCCCCACCCAAAGAAGGCTCAGTTTCCATTTGTTATTAATAAATGTTTATTCTCTCTCACGAAGATTAGCGTCTATTTGAAAAGTAGTTCGGAGACCTGGCGTAGCTCTGTGGTAAAATGCTTCAGTGGCACCCAGAATACTTGGGTTCAATTTCAGTTCTGACTCGTAGGCTCGACGCTACCGACGTCGGGTATTTCTAACACTCACGCGTTAAAATTGTCCATGTGTGTTCTCGTCGTTCCTGGGCAGATACCAAGTGTAAATTATCTGTGGCACATGCGCGCATACCAGCGGCACATGGTATGTGCCACCCGTGGGTATGTGCCACTGTCTGGCGGGAAGTGTTTGACGACGTAAGTACGTAGCGGGATTGTGACATTATTCATGTTTTGACAAGCACGTCGTATTCGTCAAACCATCTCACCTTCTCATGCTAATTTTGGTTCACGCCAAGTAAATGGGGTGACCACGACAGCACCCAAACGTAAGCGGATAGATAGATAGAAAGATAGATAGATAGATAGATAGATAGATAGATAGATAGATAGATAGATAGATAGATAGATAGATAGATAGATAGATAGATAGATAGATAGATAGATAGATAGACAGATAGATAGTGGCCGAACTTCGCTAAGAAATTCTCCGTATTTAAAAAAACAACTCTCAGTGAAGAAACGTCATGGTAACAAAACGATCTTCCGCGGATTACTGGCATGAGCTATCTGGTACCTGTTCAGCAGACGACACGCGAGCGCCTCGATGTAGTAATCGAGAACGACACATGACTTTGAAATGAGCTAGGTGTCCAGAACAAGTGCTTCGTGCTTCTGCTTTACAAGTTTTCACTATACCTTAAACAATGCAGATACAGCCGAAAACCGAACCGTAGAGTAGCTTCGAATGCAACGGCGACATTCGTTTGAGCGAGAGACGACGAGGCGGGCACGTCCACTCCGGTAGCGGCGCGAAACACCACACAAACACCGACGGCCGCTTTCCATCAAAATCCGCTCGTTTATGCCCGGGTACTAAAGAAAATAAGGGGGGCGCTGCCTCATGACGCAATTCGCGGCGAGATGGGGAAGCCCCGTCCCCGCCTAAGTGTGGATAGGCGGTCCGACTGTCGGCGGTCGAAATGAGTTGACTGCAGCTTACTGGTGACATCTACGCTCATATCTGCTCAATCAGTGCACAAAGCCTATGCACCGTTACCAGTACCTGCGAGTAAGCGCATTCTGCCACTCTTTCCCACTAAATCACGCCTTCGCTGTTTGTACGTGGTTAGCTTGTATTCCGCCTCCTGCGCACTGCTGTAGCGCAACTCAACTACTCATTTACTTCCTTCTCATCTGCATATAACAAAAAACAGAGAAAGAAACATCGCAGAAAGCCCGCAAATCTGTGCGTTATTCTTTTGACCATTAACTGAAGTGGAACTTATTCTGTTCACCATGAAATGTGTGACAGTCGATGTTCTGTACACCATGTGGAAAAAAAAAAGAAGAGCGAAAAATCAGTCAGAAAAGAGGAGACAGGAATCTCCGAAAGGAAGTTGCTGCACTGAATAGAGAGATCGAAGATTATGCATTGGAACTTTCCAAGCAAAAGTGGGGTAGTATCTGTGATCAGATGGATAGAGAGATTGGCAGTGCTAAAACATGGCAGCTACTACGGCATCTATTAGACTCCGAAAAAAAAACCAAGTCGGAGGCCCGACAGAAACTTCAAAAGCTTGTGTATAAATATGAAGGTCAGACGACGGAATTATTAACGGAGGTTAGAGATCGATACCTCAGCTGCGCAGAATCTCAAAAGCTTCCTCACTACGCTGGTTCAGAAAACCCGGACCTAGAAAGCCCCATCACGGTTGGAGAAGTCAGGGCTGAAATCAACCGACTTAAAACAAAAACGGCTGCCGGTCCGGACAAAATCAACAACAGAATGCTCAGGAATCTTGACGACGGCTCTATTCGTCAACTTGCAGCTTATATTCAAGAATGCTGGGACACGGGAGAAATACCGCAAGCTTGGAAAACGGCCAATGTGGTCTTCATTCCTAAGCCAGGGAAAAAGCTCAGTCTTGAACGTCTCAGGCCCATTTCCATCACATCTTGTGTAGGAAAATTGATGGAGCACGTCATCCAAACAAGACTTACTAGGTTCATGGAAGATGAAAACCTGTACCCTGATACCACGATAGGCTACAGATCCCACCTATCGACGTGCGATATTATGCTACAACTAAAGGAGGAGATAATAGACAAAAAGACTGTTGACACCAAAGTAATTGTGGGTCTGGACGTCTGCAAGGCGTTTGACAATGTCAAACATGAAGCCTTACTTAAGAACCTAAGTGCGCTAAACGTAGGCGTCAAGACATACAACTACGTGAGGGGCTTTCTCTCAAATCGTACAGCCACTATCAGCATGGGAGGGCAGTCACTCGAAAACATTAAATTGGGGAATAAAGGGACGCCACAATGGTCTGTACTCTCTCCGACTCTTTTTAATATAGCGATGATTATACTTCCTGAAAAGTTGGAAGGAATCGAAAATCTGCATCACACAATATACGCAGACGATGTGACGCTGTGTATAAACAGGGGTAGTGACGGACATATTGAAAGCGCACTTCAGGCGGCTATAGATACTATCGAACAATATCTCGAAGCACTATATAGGGTTCAAATGCTCGGCAGAAAAATCCGAGGCTCTTTTTCTACCATCGCAAAAACGGAAAACAAACAGCCCCCTAGGAAGGGGTTGTGACATCGCTTTGCGAGTGAATGATAATGCTATTCCAACCGTAGACAAAATTAGAATTCTAGGGATGCGCATACAAGCAAATAGTGAAAAACACTGAAACTATCCGGAGAGTCGAAGCTAGTGCGAACCAGACGTGCCGCCTGCTTAAACGCATTTCTAACAAGAATGCGGGGATGAAGGAAGCCAATCATTTAAGATCAGCTCAAGTTTTCGTGATAAGCCGTGTACTATACGTTGTCCCTTATCTTAAATTAAGTAGTGCAGAAAAAGATAAAATTGAAGCCATTTTAAGGAAAGGCATCAAGACTGCGCTAGGGCTTCCCCCGAACACCTTTACTGGTAGACTTCTAGGGCTGGGTGTCTCCAACACTTTAGATGAGCTAATAGAAGCCGCCATGATGTCACAGCACCAAAGACTTCTGAGAAGTAGAACCGGAAGGAAAATCATGGAGCGCTTGGGGTTTGAGCCCACGAAGTGTTCCAGACAGACAGCTAGCATACCCAAATTAACTAGGGCAAGACTAAAAATTATACCTCACTTTCGGCTGGATCGACGCTGACCCGCCGCCTTCGCGCGAGCAGCCCCTCTCCACAAGAGACGAACTACGAACGTTTCTGGAAATCACCGCAAACTATAAATTCCACCTTAAGATTTATCCAGAGGCAGCTAAACAGCTGAGCAAAAAGGAGGAAATTATGTGACGAAAATCGCAAACCGGGGTGTTTCCAAACCCTCACCTGTACAGTAAATGGCACCCGGAAGTGTTCAACTCCAGATGTGCGCACTGCAACAGAACTGCGGGTTTAGTGAACATAGTATGGACCTGCCCATCCTACAATCATCCAAGTAGAAACTTAGAATCCTGGGAGGCCTTATTACACAGCCGTGACGCCGAAGAACAGCGTCTCGTCATCTGTCTCGCCCTGACCGCCGCCGAGTCCCAAAAGATTCCGGCTGATGGCTAGGGGGATGATTGGGGGCCGAGGCCGGAGCCTCCTCCCCCGTCATTCTAGACAGGTGCCAATAAACGTTACTTCTCTCTGTCGGCGTGCATTCAATTCTACATCTCGACTCGTTTGATCGTCTGGAATCACTGAATAGCCAAAAATGGGCGATTTCAAATTCCCAGCTGACGTTCCCATCAACTGTGCAGCTGCCGTCACTTCAAGACAGCCAATGAAAAGTCTACCATCGACACAACATGGCGACGCCGCGATGTTTTTGAGCCTTCTCTCCCCGTGGTTCGTAGCGTCATACTGTTTAGATTACGGCACCGTCACCACCATAACAATACCGTAACGTCACGGGCAGCGCAGGATGGCTGACTTTCACAACTACAGCATCGTCTGCTAGAGCGGAGTCGACTCTTGTGATTTGAGCCGTACACCGAGGCACCCATGAGAGTGCGAGATCGGCCATCGTCAGAGCAAGACAGCTGCGGCAACGACGACTGCGAAGAAGCCTGCGCCCTGGAAGCACTCGTATGGAGACCGCGTGGCTTAACCTCCACTTGCGGAAGCCCCGATCATGAATGTCCACTCTGTGTGCCCACACCATCGGGGTTGATAGCTCGAAGCCAAGCTGCCCTGAGCTGTGGCTCGCTGGGTACCTTGTGAAAGCGAACGCTGTTCGCACTTTGATCAAAGCTGTGCAGCACTGTAAGACGAAGCACACGGTTGGCATAGGGAGGCCTAAGCCACACAGAATACGCAGTAAAACACAACCTACCGCCACAAGTATAGGAAAAAACAGGGACGCTGCACAGGCTGCACCGATCGAGCCAAGGCTGCCAGCGGGAAGGCACGAATACATAAGTGACGGAGCCCAGATGTAGTTAAAAATGGAACCAAGCAGATCACTCGATGTAATTACACAGCATACAACTCGGAGCGCAAAAACTGCTCTGACGTTTTTTTTCTTCTTCCTGTTTTTTTGCAAGTCCATTACTTCAGAGCCAAATAACACTAAAGCTCTATTTATAACACCTCTCCCTGGTATTTTCACTGACATCACATGGTAGTGCCTATAGGAGTCAATAGTGCAGCATGGTCGCTAGAACGCACCAAAACATGAGATTTCAAACATACGTCATTCATATCAGACTGGATATTGTCGCGAAATATTTCGCAATCGGTGAGTTTAGTCCGTAGAGAAACAAGTAAAATTGCAACCAGCAAGTTTCGTTTTCGTTTCACGACACTATAACAGCAGAGCACGTCAAAGGGTCCTGTGTCCACTCACGCTGCCAGTGAGAGCGCGCCAGCAATCGCGACCCCGTTCCCATTATAGAAGTTCACAGCTGCTGCTCGAGGGATGACAACCTTGACGAAACCACAGCTTGAAGAAACATAAAGGACAATATTTCAGCCAGGTTTTTAGGCAGGGGGCTTGATGGCTGCCGCACAATAAATTTGGATGCCACGGCGCAGCTAGGAGCTTATAAACGCGTTAGAGACCACGCGCACTCGTTGCCACGAGTCGGCGCATGAAGGAGGTGGGCGCTATTGACCTCGAGGTCTAGGAGTGGCGCCCTCTCACGTGATTGATTCAATCGATATGTGAGGTTTAACGTCCTAAAACCACCGATTATGAGAGACGCCGTAGTGGAGGGCTCCGGAAATTTCGACCACCTGGGGTTCTTTAACGTGCACCCAAATCTGAGCACACGGGCCAACAACATTTCCGCCTCCATCAGAAATGCAGCCGCCGCAGCCGGGAATTGATCCCGCGACCTGCGGGTCAGCAGCCGAGTACCTTAGCCACTAGACCACTGCGGCGGGGCCACCCTCTCACGTTTGACGTCAGTTTGTGGACTCCGCTCTCAACCCAACGCCGACTAAATTTCAAGGCCGAAAGGCTGCCGCAGTGACGTCAGAGGTTGGGGGCCCAGTTGCCCTACTGAGCATGCTCAGTAAGACTTTTTTTTCTACATCTTTTATTCGGCCCGATCAAGCCGTAGCCGCTGCGACAGCGGGAGCGTTGGTTCTCCTAAAACGTGAACGAAACGCAGGCTTTCCGCCGCGTTCGCGGCGTGACTGGGCCCCCACCTTCTGACGTCACTGCGGCAGCCTTTCGGCCTTGAAATTTAGTCGGCGTTGCTCAACCACGCTGAAGCAGTAGCTGCTCCTGCGCGCAGATTCGTCTGCTCTGGGCGGCAACTTTGTCGAAAAAGACAGCCTCACGAAGGTCAGCTAACAGCCAAATCGAATGTTTTAGAGTGCAATTGTGGACTTGTTTTAGTTGCAGTCATATCAGCACAGCCAAGAAACCTCCCGAATAGCCGATAAGCAAGCCAATGCCGCCGTCCACATTGCAAAGTGAAACTACGTGTAAGTGTTCTCGCTCGCCATCTGCTGTTTCCGCCGTGCGATAGACTACTAGTTCGGGTGTTTCGAAATTTCAATGAGCATACCTCTCTACAGAATTTACAAGCATGTAGATACAGCAAGCGAAGCATCGCGGTTCCTAGTCGAGGGTGCAGTGGCGCGCCACGCAGGTCACGTTGTTGAATGCGGGCAGCTGACACCGTCAATAGAGATCACATCACCGTCGCGGCTCTGGTCCTGCCAACACGTAGACTTGCGAACCCGCCACACGTCCCCGTGACGACCGAGTGCTGCGCAATAGTGAAGTACAGCTCTGTGCCTCGGTGTGCTTCCTCCACCCGTGGAAAGGACGTTAGCTTTCACAACCATCCTGCACGCCTTCCCTCTTCCATTGGATATTTTAGGGGCGAAGCTCCTTATAGCAGCACCCGTTCGTCCCTCGTAGTCGTAGTAGTCATCGTAGTGTGTAACCAGTCTTACATTTTGACCTCCAAGGTGGTGCCGGTGAGACATTTCTTCTGTGCGTTGTTGAACAATAAAGAATGCGCAGCGTGCGCGTTAACTAAAGCCGAATTCTCCAGTCTCTTCTCTCATTCCATGTTAGCAGCCATTGGCATGTACATTGAGCACTATCTCACAAGAAAGGGTTGTACGTTATACTTGCTGGGCGTAACCTCCTTGGTTTTAAAAAGATTTAGCGAGTGTTGGGCCGCAGTGCCATGAATACAGTGAACTAGTATATACCCTGAACTCGAGGTGGTTAAAGGTGGGAAGTAGACACGAAGCGCAAGCCGTAAGAAAGTGTGCGTGTGCCACCTCTCGTTTAGTACTTGGAATGTCCGCTGGATGGCAGTGCATATGCGGAATATATGATGAAAAGATGCGAGATGGTGCTACTTGGAGTGTTGAATAGATGAACGAACGGACACACAGACAGATGCATGGATGGACGCATGAACGGACGCAGGGGCGGATGGACGCATGGACGAACGCAGGGACGGACGCACAGATGAACGTGTGGACGCACGAACAGACGCAGGCACGGACGGGCGGATGGACGCGTGGACGGTCACACAGACGGACGCATGGACGGACGGAAGCAAGAACGAATCGACGGACGAATGCTCCGCCCCCCTCTCCATCATTCACTCCGTGGATATGCTGCCATTTTTTTAAATGCCAAGCTTTTCATAGTGAGCTTTGGCAACTTTGGGCGTACCTATCTATCTATCTATCTATCTGTCTATCTATCTATCTATCTATCTATCTATCTATCTATCTATCTATCTATCCGCCTACGACTTCTAGCTCTCCTGGCCGTTTCGATAATGGTATCAATACCAAACTTGGTATTTCATAACATGACTGTATGACGAGCATTAGTGACTAGTTATAACATGAAAATCAGACATGTATGTCATGAATGTCATAATTTACATGTCATGGTCTTGCTGTTCTTGCAGTTGTTTCCTTTACATGACATGTTGCGAAACTGGTCTGGTATGACATGACTGCATGGCGAACACAAGCAACAGAACATAACATGTAAATAATGACATGCGTGTCACGTAACAACATAACACACTCATGATGCGCTCGCGGCCGATTCGCTAGCTTCGCATATACCAAATTTGGTATTACGGAACGTGAATGGATGACGAAGGTACGTGGCTGGTGCAAACATGATAAACAACAGATGCGTGTCATGTAACAACATGACTACATGCCACACTCATGATGCTCTGGCGGCAGTTTCGCAAGCTTCACATGTACCAAATTCGGTATTGCGTGACACAAACGGACGACATAGGTAAGCGACACGTCCAAACGAGATAATCATGGCATGGGTGTCATGTAACATGACTCCATGCCACACTCACGATTCGCTCGCGGCCGTTTCGCTTGCTTCACATACGCTAAATTTGGTATTACGTCACGTCAATAGAGGGCGAAGGTACGTGACTGGTTCAAACATGATAAATAAGAGATGCGTGTCATGCAAGAACATGACTACATACCACACCCAAGGCGCAAATACACTTCGATGAAACCCGGCGCGCGTATGCGCCGGCGTTCGTTTCGTCGCGTCACGCCGGCATTGCCACGCTAGGCACCGATCCTGCGACATACTCGCAGGCGCGCGCCGCACTGCGTTGCTTCGACACATGCGCGGTTGATCGCGCCCGGCGTCTCTCCGCCACGAAAAGAGGCAGTCGCAGTGCTGCCTGGGTAATGTCATCGGCGCGAAATGTCGCATTTCGCGCTGGTTGCTGCCGGGCCGCGCCGAAGTACGCTGTTCGCGCATGGCGTCAGACTACATATACAGTGTTCGCGTTTTGCTAGCGTAGCGTCGCTGCGCCCAGCGTGCGCGCGCGTTAACGTTACGTGGCAGTATATTGGGCCCTTCATGATGCGCTCGCCGCCGTTTCGCTAGCTTTACTTATGCCACATTTGGTATTATGGGACGTCTAAGAAAGACGAGTGTATACGACTGGTAGGTGCAAACAGGATAATCATGACACGCGTGTCATGTAAAAACATGAGAACATACCACGGTCGTGATGCGCTCGCGGCCATTACGTTAGTTCTGCAAATACCGAATTCGGTATCACGTGACGTGAATAGACGCCGAATGTAAATGACAGGTCTAAACAATATAATCATGACACGAAACTCATGTATGGCATAATTTACCTCAGCCTCATAAAATTGTACTGATTTTAAAGTGATATATCAATCTTCCTTATTCGTGCTTCGCATGTCAATAATTCTCACTGTACGTGGGATCTGCCAATTTTTTCCGCAGCGCAACGATAGTGACAGTGAACACGAGCTTATGAGCGAGAATCGCCGATTTCTGCCACTCTGGTTTTCGCAAACAACTCACGAGATAATTACCGCAGAACAGCTGCTTGAATTGCTGCTTCGGCAGTCAATCGACCATTCATGGCATATACTAGACATGCAAAGCAGCATCTAATTGCCACACTTGAAATAATCGTTCTTGGATTGAAGTTATGGGCATCGGCAGGGTGCAAGCCCGTGTTGTATCGAAAAGTCTTGAGGGGTAGGTGCTTGTGTGACTCGGAAAGGGTGGCAAGTTCCGCCCTCCCTGGCCGATACAAAGACTGCCGTTTGTCTCAGTAATGTTTGTTCAATGAGAGCGCCATCATGCAGTAGTTCACATTAGTACCACACAGGGCCGTAGCACAGGGCTACAAACATTATATGTGACACTCTTTGGTGAATGTGCACTAAACAGCGACAGCGGGTTTCGCTTATGAATTTATAGTAAGCAGTGCGCTAGGCGCGCCCTTGTCTTGATATACGTATATATGTTCGTATATATGTTCGTACACCAACCAACTAAAGCTGTAGTCTCAGATATTCTGCGCGGCTCAACTGCACTCACGAGGCACGCATACCCGAGGCGATTCGGAGGCCGCGTCGCCGGCTCCCTGTCTGGGGGCTTTCGCGGCAAGTTTTGGGACGGCAACATAGCTGGTGTGCTTGCTGCACACGGTCGATGAAGGCGTGAGGCGCTTTTCCTTTCCGAGTTTGGCCATGCACTTCTTCCTCCGCTTCGGCTCCTTAGCGAAGTTGTGAAAGCTAACGCCCTTTTTACGGGTCGTGCTCATAAAGAGGCAAAGAGTAGTATTCCACCATTGCGCAGCGTTCGCCGCGGGGGCAAGCGGCCACAGTTCTAGAAAAACAAAGCTTTTAAAATGAGCGTTAAAAGCCACGGTTGTTAGTACATCGTCACCACGCACAAGATCACCAATTAAACTGCGCCAAGTTTTACCACGACTTTCTATACGGCACCGCGCCTCGCGCGAATCCTCAAACTGACGTCATGCGAGCACGGTTCGCAGCGCCGACATCAATCGGTGCGGTGCCGCACTGGAAAGCTAACACACTGCTACGGGTCCAGTGGCGGTTAGGCGCAGGATGGCACGGGTAAACAAGATTGGCGCAAAGGCTCTTCCTAATAAAATAATTTCTAGGCTCACCAAAGTTTCTAGGCGCACCAAAGTTTGCGAGCATTTTTTTTTTACTTTTTCAAATCTTTTCTCTTAGAATACACCGTAAAGAAAGCCTTGATGCAGCGCACAGTAACGCGTACCTGCAGGAAACATTTTAGGCGCAAAATATATATTTCGAGTTGAATCTTGCCGTAAAACTCGAAAACATTGCGGTGCGAAAAAGCAGGACGCCCGCGCCATATTTTCTTCGCGCACCAAGAGTGTTTTTGCTAATAAAATGTGCGGTCCTTAGCACTATGAGTGTGCCCACATAAGATATAATAAAATAAGATATATTAAAAACAAAAATATGCATGTTCGATCTCTCGTGGAATGACCCATTAGCAGGTGGTGTACGCCGGTCGGCCTGTAGTAGGCGTAAAGCATGTAACGTAGAAGGATGCCTTGAATCAAGTATTGCTCTGAAGCGTGCACAGTGCGATGCATTCAGCTTTAGTTCATTTGATATGATTCGTCGTCCTAGGCAGCAGTGATAGTGATACTCGTCACGTGTGTGCTTTCCTGCATCTTTCAATAAGGCCTGTAAAGATGGAGCACACGTGGGCACTCCGACACAGTAGCTGAAAAAAGTGTAAACTGCTTCTACTACAGCAAACGGTATATAGCGCTCCAAGTCCTCGTGACCGCCGCCCCACAAACCTCGCCTCGTGGCACCGACAGAATCGAGGCGTAACAGGTGCGCGCCAGACTGTTGCACCACCGATCGATCGGCGGCACCACTGCTCTCTACGCCCATCGTTTGTCGATAGCCGCAGAGCTCTTCCCAAATATAGTCCCGCTGGCTTACACTGAATACTGCAAACACTCAGTGGCCGCAACGCCCCTACTCTCCTGTTTTTTTTTTCTCAGGTTTTAGTTTTGCATAAACGTTTCATTCGACGTTCGAACCAGCCTCTCACAGGCCCCAATCACCTCCTGCACGGTGTGAGCCCTAGCCGCCGCAGACGGCGCTGCAGAGCCCCGATCAATATTCGTGCGACGGCACAAGCACTTCTCGGCTGGCGTGCAAAGCGTCCGACCGGCACTTTTGTCGACAGAGGGCTTACACAATAAACCTTGAAAATCGTTTAGATGCAACTGGTTCTTGTACTCCTTCTGTATGCCTATACCATCAGGCTGAGCGGGAAGCCTTACTTCTGTAACTGCCTTGAGATGCAAGCCTTCGGATTGCTAAAAAAACGATCACAACGCGAGAACGCTGATCTCTTCAAAAAACATACAGCTAAAGCGATGCTAGAACGCTGATTTGTCATTTGAAGTGAAAAAGAGTGTGCATTATACTGCCGCATGCCGTATTCCGTTCTCAAGTTTTGTTATCACGCCGTTTCACTGTCAGTAATTCTAAGCGCAAGCCACGCTACAGAGCACCGTTCAAGAAACTTCGGGGGGGGGGGCAGTATATTATTTTGTTAAGATGACGCCCACTTTGTGAACATAGTTTATTCGGGAACCTACGGCGCAGCTGGTGATAACACTAGAATATCCTATGGCAAGTGCATAAATGCCGACACGCTTCGCCGCTTTTCAATTGATCGACGACCGACGCTCAGTTCGCCGCTATCAGTGCAAGTCTGCTACTGTGATACGACTTTCCGTTTGTCGGGCACAGATTCGCCCATATAAACAGTTTATTCTTCACCGCACTGTCTGCTTCTTCGTCGACGTGACGACCCGTGACGATACTAAAAAGGCTACTTTTACGTGAATAAAAATCTGACAGCGTTGACGTGAAAGAAAAAATAGAATGTATAAAACCAAAGTTATTTTTTGGGGTCAGTTGGTTTAAACGCATACACTTAAGTCACTTAAATGCGCCTAAATATACACGTATACAGAGGAGAGAGGAAGGTAGTGTGTCATCTCCTGTGTCTTTCTTCTCGCTACAGTGCACTAAATATAAAGAAACACGACGTTGACCACTAAAGGATTAGGCCGTGTTAACGCTGACGATTCTTGAACGGAAAGTTGTTCACAAATGAGACTGCGAATAATGACCTACTACCACTTAACCAGGCTCTCCAACGTGTTCGAGACGCATAGCGAAAGGGGTTGCAAGTGTAATTCTAACACCCAAGCTGTCTTAAAAGAGGCGCATGTTAGGGTTCTTTTCCTGAGCGACCCCAAGACAGTACAAGGGCGCTATTCAGGATCGGCCAAGTTTCGCGAAACTCGGAATAATCCCGAGCTCTGACGATACCCCCGCATGAACGAGCCAACAGTACGCAAAAATCAAATCCACCCCTCAGCGCGCTGCGTTTCGTTGTTTACGATGGAACCAGACATCGCGTCAAGGACCTGCTATGGAGGCGGGAATGATGTAGGCCCGTGCGCTCAGAATTAGGTGCACGTTAAAGAACTCCAGGTGGTCGAAATTTCCGGAGCCCTCCACTACGGCGTCTCTCATATTCATATGGTGGTTTTGGGACGTTAAACCCCACATATCAATCAATAAATCGCGTCAAGGACGGTCGACTAAGGACTCGCTTGCTGGATTTCGGGCCGATCGGTTGTGCGCTCGCGCGCTCCGCGCGCTTGCGATCTCCCGCGTCATCGTGGCTCTGGCCGACTGGACTCGCCCTACGTCATCTCCTGCCGCCGACGACCTTCCACCTCCGACGACAGTGCAGCTCTGACTTACTGGACTTGTTCTACGCCATCCACCGACGCCGAAAGGAGCTCTCGCAGGTGCGCCCCGTCCTCGGACTCCAGTGACCGTGCTCCATCTTTCCTATCTCTTCTATCCCCTCGGTTTGTCCTCGCTCGCTGTGGCTTACCACCACACCTCTCTTCTTCTCTTCTCCTTCTTCGGCTTTCCCACATCTTTACTCCTATCCTTTTATCCCTTCTCACCCCCATCCCCTGTGAGCTACTGTGGCGGTGTCGCTCATGAAGCAGACAATAACGGGGCTCACTTTTCTCTTCTTTTCTCTTTCAAGAACCACTTCTCGGTCGACTAAGTTAGGCGGTGTTTTCAAGCCAGAGGCCTCTTCTTTCCTTTGTTTGTCGTTCCACTGAGTGGAAAAGTGCACCAATGCTAATTAGCCTCAACTTATTTGATGAAAATTAGTATCCTGCTATTTATGATTGCGTTTGAAGCTCCATACTGATCCTCACATTGCTAATTGCGCCCAAGATAATTGCCTTTTAATTGAAGCCTTATTTATGAAGCCAAGACAGCTCAGTGTGGTCGTTAAGCCTCAGTCAATTCGAACAATCTGCGCTTAGAAGCCGAGCACGCACAACTTAAAAGCTGCAAGAAGCTATAGGTTTCCTCTATGGCTCCAGCCTGGCACAAGTAGTGTAAGCTCACCAAATTATTTTATATGCAAAGAAGCTTACGCTTAGCGTTCACTGCATCAAACGCTTCACCATCGCACCAGCACCATCACAGTCACGAGTTGAACTCGGGCCTTCTCGAAATAAACGTGTTTGTATCCGAGTTCACGCGTCAATCAATTTGATTGTCAGACACCTGCAGCGAAGATTGCGTACGCCCACCACGTTTGCTCGTGCCGAGGAGCAGTACTCACGTCGAGCGGCACGATTATTGTATCAGCTTTATCGCACAGACTATTGTCACAGAACGAGCGCTAAAAATGAGCGCGCCGCCAAATTCTTGCGACAACGGGCGGGAGAAACGCCGCGAGGTCAAAAGAAAAAAAAAAGAGAAAACAAACATCCAAGGCTCCCGGGCGCGCGCTCTCCCCGCAGAACATGGCTTCGCAGACGAACCTCCTCACCCCACATCGGCGGCCCAGCAAGCCCGCGACTTTTCTAGAACGAAGGGGGCGGGGCCACGCCGAGTTGAGTCATGCGACGCGGAGGGACTTCCAACCGTCTCGCCCTCTTCCCAGCCTTCGCTGCGTCTCGCGCCGACGAAATGACGAGAAATTTCTGGAAGGTGGCGCGGAAGGTATTTAATCGAGCGGCCGAGACGAGAAATCAGGAGGAGACGGAAGTTAACGCCAGAGCGCGTAGGGATTCCGCCGTGTAGTCGGCGAAGGTTTCGTCCGTAGTGACGAAGCAGGAGATGCAGAGGATTTCCACCTGAGGGGTGACGACTCGAGCTGCAGGCAAGAGTGTGTGTTTACCGCTATTGAGCGAGGACGCGTGGCAACAGCTGCGTGTGTGAAGCCGACGTGTTCCGGCGAAGAAGTTGAAGTTTGAAGAGTGGCCAATTGAAGACGGGAGGTTTCCTGGAAGAGAAACTCCGGTGAGGTTTCCTGGAAGAGGAACTTCGAGGGCTGCGGAACGACAACAACGCGGGACTTTGAGTGAGTGATTCTCGGAAGAGTATCATCTAGACTTTGGTTCCAAGAACTTTGGACTGAATAGGTTTTCTATCTCTTTAGTCTTTAAGTGTCTTGGTTGTTCAATGCATGCGACTGCATTGTAGTGCGTATTGTTGTCCGTGTCCGTTGTTTCAAGTGTGGCTGATTGTATTGTGTAGTACGTTGATTGATTGGGTTGATTGGTGACATATTGTATGCAACTATTGTGGAGTGTGCATTTTTGTGTATTGTTTTCGATCTGCCATTATTGAGAATATAATTTGTTTGTTTATCAACTCTCGGCTCTGACTTGTTCTTTGGGCCACAGCCGGCGTCCGCTGGCGCGCCAAAAAGGACCACTTCTAAATTGTCCACGCTTTCGTGGTGCGGTTCGGGGGGCCGATACTTCGGCTCTTGGAATTAGCCCAGCGATCGCCTCCCTAAGTAACGGGACCGGTGTGACAACTATGCACACACGAACGTAGAAGTGATATAGCCACGCGGCTACGAAGTCTCCCCTTGAATTTCACCACGCTCAGATGCATTCAATCACAGCCGCGTTGCCGCCTTGATGCAAGCGCCCCTATTGACTACCCGTTCTTAGATATACCTCCAATCACCGCCGCCTGGATAGGGCGCGTGCGATGGTGTTCCTCCGGCCATTGTAAAAATGTAGTTGGAGAAGTTCTATCGCGCGCCACAACACGGCGCTCTTCTCCTAGTGGCAAAGGCCAGAGAGGAAAACCAGGCAATGGTAGAGTGTATATCAGAGGACATTGAGGAGTTAGGAAGAGAGTGCGAGATAATTATACTAGGAGACATGAATGTACACATAGAAGATATAGATGGGTATACCGACCCGACAGGCAAAATGATCATGGATATGTGTGAAAGGCTTGATTTGATCATTTGCAACAGTACCGAGAAGTGTGAAGGGCAAATAACATGGGAGGTAGGACGGCTGCAGTCAACGATAGATCACGCACTGATGTCACATAGGATGTATGATAAGCTCATGGGAATGCACATAGATGAAGGTGGCTCCAGAAGTCTGGGTAGTGATCACAAACGTATCAAGCTAAGTTTTGGAAGAGCAGTGAAAGTGGGAAGGAGACAAGATGAGCAACTACAGGAAAATTTTTATCCAGAAAGGCAAATTGAAATAGCCACTAAACGAATTGAGAAAGTAATCACAGAGGATAATAAGACAGTGTGGACATACACGAATCTAATTAGACTCTTTGAGCTAGAGATTTAGGCTGGGAAGGTTTTCAGCTACTTGTACATGAAGAATGTCGATACAAAATGAAGGAAGCGAACCAGGAAATTGACTGGTAAATACTTAGAAAACAGCAGGTGGCCAAACCAAAAAGAACTATCGGTTAAGAAGAAAGTGAAGGAAACGGAGACTGACATGTGGAGAATGGGCATGATTAAGAAGTCTGCACTAGAGATCTATCGAACTTTTAAGCAAGAAATTGCCAAGGAAAGGATCTATGATAATACTCGGGGTAGTTCTCTACTGTTTGAGGCCAGGACGGGAGTACTGCGAATCAAGACATATCGGGCCAAATACGAAGGGGTAGACACAGTATGCAGTGCGTGTGGAGAGGAAGAAGAAACTGCCGAACACTTGATAATGTTCTGTAAAGGGCTTCACCCTATAGTTCAGGATGATCGCGCAGTTTTTCAAAGCACTGGGGTTTAGAGACCGGGAGGGCAAAATAGACTTTAGGCGGGTAGACTTAACTAGAAGGAGGTTATCTGATTGGTGGATAAAGTCAAGGCACGGGTGAAAATTAAACTCTTCACTGCAAAGTACGAATCCTCAAACTCACTTTTTAAAGAAAAAAAATAAATCTAGCTTTTGGTTCCTTAAGTATTACGGCTTGGTGGCGCTAGCCACCGCCCGATCTAAAGGGTACAGCCATATCCATCCATCCATCCATCCATCCATCCATCCATCCATCCATCCATCCATCCATCCATCCATCCATCCATCCATCCAAAATAATAATCGATGGTAAAGTTCCCAATGGATGGAAACTTAGCAGGATGAGCATGATCTATAAAGGAAAGGGGGACAAAGCTGACATAAACAACTACCGTCCTATAACAGTGACATCAGTGGTCTACAGGCTGGCGATGCAGATTATAAAGGAAAGACTGCAGGTATGGATAGATGATGAGGGGGTGCTGGGGGAACTGCAGAATGGGTTTCGGAAACACAGGAGGTTGGAAGACAATCTGTTCTCACTGACGCAGTGCATCGAAATAGCAGAAAAGGAACACAGGCCCCTGTGGCTAGCATTTTTGGATATCAAGGGAGCGTACGATAGCGTGGTTCAAGAGGAATTGTGGGGAATACTGGACAAACTAGGCGTAGAACATGTAGCCACTAATCTTTTAAAGGATATCTATAAAGGTAACAAGGTAGTTATAAAGTGGGATATGGCGGATGAGCTGAGAAAAAGGCTTTGAGGTGGAGGAAATAAACAGAAAGGTGCATAAGTGGGGTGGTTTTCGACGAGACAGAATTTACTTCGATGGGCGGCTAGGTCATGATGTGGGTTGGCGACTTGCAGAACCGTCAGTAGCGTTTTAAGGGGGCACGCGGGCCCTTTGGGATGCAGGATAGCTAGTAACGAGGAAAACAAGCAGGGGGACTCTATGTCAGGTGGTATAGATAGATACGATTCCATAGTGGCACCAATATCGAAGACACGTAGAGTCCGGGGCAGAAATCGACGTAGCCACGAGGGCCGAGCCAATTCAGACGTAGGGTATAATATGCAGGGTGGCAGGAGTAGGATGAAGTGGGTAGAGATAAAAGAAAAGCTAAGGGAAGTGAGGCCGATGGTATACGGTTTTGTAGAAACACATCTTAGGGACATGAAACAACCTCCTAACAATCCGGACTACGCGTGGGAATATTGTGATAGAACATAACGCAGCAGAAAGGGAGGTGGTATTGGGGCATTCATTCATAAAAGTACAGACTGGCAAAGGATCAATATGGAATGCAAGGAACATTTATGGCTAAAAGGGAAAGTGGCAGGGCAAATAACACTTCTGTGTGTTGTATAGTTGTGTACAGGGGCAAAAGCCAGAGAGGAAAGTCAACAAATGCTGCAGTGCATAGATAATGACATTGACGAACTAGGAAGAGAGTGCCAGGTATTTATATTAGGATATATGAATGCGCACATAGAAGATATGGATGAATATATTGACCCAACAGGCAGAATGCTCATAGATATGTGCGAAAGGCATGATTTAATCATTTGCAACAACGCCGAGAAATGTGAAGGGCAGCTAACACTGGAGGTGGGAGGGCTGCAGTCGACGATAGATCACGCATTAATGTCACATAGGATGTATGATCGGCTAAGAGTGATGGGCATAGATGAATACAGGTCCAGAAGCTTAGGTAGTGATCACAAACGTATCAAGCTAAGTTTTGGAAGAGAAATAAAATTGGAAAAGCGGCATTAGGAGCAAACACACGGTGATATTTATTCAGAAAGGCTAATAGAAATAGCAACTAAAGAGGTTTAGAAGATAATCACCGAGAATACTAAAAAAGAGTGGATTTACACAAATATAACTCGATTGTTTGAGTTAGAGCTTGCTAAGGTACGAGTCAAATCAACCAGAAAAAGCAGACACAAAGCCAAAGGCTGGTGGAATTAGAAAGTTAAGAGAGTCATAGTAAGACATCAGGAAGCCTCCATGGAACAAAGGTATGCTAAACAGAGGGGTGAACCGGAACATGATGTCAAAATAAAATGGGATACCTTTTCGATCTGCAAAAGGGAAGCGTCCGATTTGACCAGTGACAAGATTAGAAGAAACGGGGCCATATGGATGGCGGAAGTAAACAAAAAGAATAGAAAGGTAGCTGCAAAGTTTTGGAACCATCTCAATTATCTCAGTAATAAGACAAGCATGAAACAGAGTTTTATTACTACAGTTCCAGGGGTCAGACTAGAAGGGGATGAGACAATGTACTATATAAAAACAATGATGACACAAAAATTTAAACACCAAGAAAGCGCTGCATGCACCGTACAGAATGAGGTTGGACCAATTAGCTCAGTGGCTCCACTCGGAAAACGAGAGTGAGAAAGGGCAGAGAAAAAAGTTCCTAATAGCACATCAACAGGCACCGAAAGCATCCCAATCATGCTAATAAAGAAACTAGGACCAAATTCTAAGCAAACACTAAGGCAGCAAGCAAAGCAATAATGAACGCTGAAGCTCCCAATGGGTGGAAACTAAGCAGGATGAGCATGATATATAAATGAAAGGGGGACAAAGCCGATATGAACAACTACCGTCCTATAACAGTGACACAAGTAGTTTACAGGCTGGTGAAGCAGATAATAAAGGAAAGACTACAGATATGGGCGGAAAATGAGGGGGTGCTGAGAAAACTACAAAATGGCTTCCGTAAACGAATGAGGTTGGAGGACAATCTGTTTTCATGGATGCAGTGTATTGAAATAGCGGAAATAGAAGACAGGCTCCTGTGGCTGGCATTTTTAAATATCAAGAGAGCTTACGATAGGGTGATTCAAGAAGACTTGTGGAAAATACTGGACGCACTAGATGTGGACGATGGAATAACTAATCTTATAAAGGATATCTATAAAAGTAACAAGGTAGTTATCAACTGGGGAAAACAGGTATCTGAACCTATAGAGATACAACGCAGCCTTCGACATGCATGTCCCTTTTCATCTTTGTTATTCATGCTGTATCTCCAGAGACTAGAAGCCAAATCAGAGGGTAGTCGACTCGGATTCAGCCTCTCTTTTGCCAAGCAAGGAACACACAATGAACAGTCATTACCAGCATTGATGTATGCAGATGATATAGTATCAATAGCCGACAACAAGGAAGATCTACCGAGAATAATAGACATCTGTGGTAGTGAGGAAGACAGATTAAATTTGAAGTTCAGCAGGGAAAATAGGCAATAGTAGTTTTTAAAGATAACAAAGGCAGTGAGCATAAGATAAAAGAAGTCACGCTACAAATAGTGGATAAATACAAATACATGGGTGTATAGATAAATAAAGGGGCTGAGTATCTAAGGGAGCACGAAAGATAGGTAATGACTATGGGCACGAGGAATGCAGCTGTGGAACTACACTAGGTATGACGTTGTGAGAGGGATTTGGAAAGGTGTCATGGTCCCAGGTCTGGCGTTCGGCAATGCAGTCTTGTGCATGAAATCATAAGTTCAAGCAAGATTGGAAATTAAACAACATGGCATAGGTAGACTTGCTTCGAGAGTACACGGGAATACCCCTAATCAAGGTTACAGGGAGACATTGGATGGACATCGTTTGAGAGTGGTTCTTAAGATAGAGAAAGGAAGTGAAAAGTGAGCCCCGCTATTGTCTGCTTCAGGAGCGACACCACCACAGGGCTCACAAGGGATGGGGGTGAGGAGGGATAAAGAAGAGTAGAAGTAAAGGCATAGAAAAGAGGAAGAAGAAGCGCCAACAAACTGAGGGGATAGGAGAGACAGGAAAGATGGAAAACGGTCACTGGAGTCCGAGGACGGGGTACACTTGCGAGAGATGTTGTCGGCGTCTGTAGATGGCGTAGAGCAGGTCCAGTAGGTCAGAGCTGCGCTGTCACCGAAGACCGTCGGTGACAGGAGGTGACGTAGGGCCAGCCCAGTCGGCCAGAGCTACGATGACGCCGAAGGTCGCGAGCGCGCGGAGCGCGCGGGCGCACAACCGGTCGGCACGAAATCCAGGGAGCGTCTGATCGTTTGAGTGCAGGGAAGCTAGCAGCAAGATAGAATTTGAGGAGCGAATCAGAAAAATGAGATAGGGGCGTTGGGCTAAGAAAGTTTTCAGTTATTTGTACATTAAGAAGGTCGATAATAAATGGAGGAAACGAACTCAAAAATTGTCAAGCAAGCATTTAGACAACAGCAGAATACCAAGCTAAAAGGAAACATCGGTTAAGAAGGTGAAGGAAACAGGGGACATGAGGAAGATTGGAATGTTTACGAAATCACCACTGGAGATCTACCGAACTTTTAAGCAGGAAATTCCAAGGAAAAAGATCTACGATAATTCTCGGGGTAGTTCTCTGCTCTTCTAGGCTAGAACGAGAGTATTGCGGACCAAGACGTACCGAACAAAATACGAAGGCACAGACACAGTATGTAGTGCGTGTGAAGAGGAGGAGGAGGAAACGGCTGAACATTTGTTAATGTTTTGTAAAGGGCTCCTCCTTATAGTCGAAGATAATGGCGCCAGATTTTCAAAGCTTTGGGGTTCAGGGACAGTGAAGGCAAAATTGACTTTAAACGGCTAGAAATAACTAGGAGGAGGCTAACTGATTCGTGGCTAGAATCGAGGCGCTAGTGAAATTCAATCCTTGAACACACAGTGACAGTACTTAACTTCATGGCTAGGTGGCGTGAGCCACTGCCCGATCTAAAGGGCACAGCCGGGTCCGTCCGTCCGTCCGTCCGTCCATCCGTCCATCCGTCCGTCCGTCCATCCATCCACCTACCCATCCATCCATCCATCCATCCATCCATCCATCCATCCATCCATCCATCCATCCATCCATCTATCTATCCATCCATCCATCCATCCATCCATCCATCCATTCATTCATTCATTCATTCATTCATTCATTCATTCATTCAGCAAGAACTCATGAGCGTGAGAATGCGTATGGGTGAGTGTGAACGCGAGTGAGTAGTCGTGAATATGAACGTCAGTGAGGACCAATGAGTGTGAGTAGGCGTGAGCTGAACGTGAGTGAGTATGTGAGTAATTACTCATGAGTGCAAGTAGTCGTGAGTATGAAAGTGAGTACTCATGAGTGTGAGTAGTCAAGAATACGAACGTGAGTGGGGGCTATGAGTGGGAGTGGGCGTGAGTGTGAACGTGAGTGAGGACCTGTGAGTGCAAAAGACGTGAATATTAACGTGAATGCATATTCATGAGTGTGAGTAGTAGTGAGAATGAATGTGAGTTTTGGCCTATGAGTTTGAGTAGACGTTAGTATGAACGTGAGTGCGAAGGCTGAAAAAAATGTGGTGAGTGTGTACGAATGAGCAGTCTCTCAAAATGCCAATGCCGGCCTGTGCTATGCACACACGCACGCAGAAGTAAAAGTTATATCATCGCGTGGCTCGTACTTATCAGATTGAACTTCACCGCACTCACAACGTATCCACTCACAGCCACGCTGCCGTCATGATACGTGCACCCCTGGTGGCAACCTGTCTTAATATTTCTCTGCAATATTTGAAAGAAGCGAAAAGGGCAGCACGACAGTTCTGCGCGTGCACCCGTGCTGCCTTCGAGAGTGGAAATTTCCAAGCAGCAGTTGATATACGCCCGCGAAGCGAGAGTGTCGCCACTGAAGCCCACTTTCTGGAGACTTAGTAACGATTTCTTCTAACCTAATGATTCGATTCTTTTTTTGGTAGACCACCGCATGCAATATAAAATTTGCAAGGAGCGCAGCCACATCGACATTTCCGCGGCTTTGCGCTGATTGGAAGCTTGTGTAAGCTGCACAGTATGTTCGCTTGGCGTTTATATAAAATGTTAGGTGTTTTATGCCAAGAAAAAGCACAGTCGGGGTGTTCCACGCACCTAAAGACGATCATGTTTGAATTTCGCCTGGCCTGCGACATCCGCAGTAAAACGTTACCAAGTTCTGTTCACGCCACTCAAGGCAGGCAGACAATACGGAGGATGACCACAACAACACATGGCGAGAAAACAGTGGCGCGTGGCGCTCCAGCAAAAACCAACACATCGTGACGCCGCTACAACGCCAGTAGCAAACCACGGGCTCCGGAAGGAAACACTTATCGGTTCAATCCAAGCACAAGTGCAGCGGGTAATGACTTCCGTAGCGTAACACATGAGGTTCTCACACATTCATTTGTTCCTACAGTAACGGCCGCCACCAAATATCGACGGAAACCTACCAAGTGCGGTATCTCGCTTCACCCTTACTTTTAAAAATGAGTATAGACCGTTTTTGAAGGGACACTAAAAGCAACTGTAATGTCGACGTTGATTGTTGAAATAGCGGTCCAGAAACCTAGTTTTGGGCCAAGAAAAGGCTTATTTTAAAATAAAATCACACTTTAGAGGCCCGCGACTGGTAAGCGCACTTCAAATCACCCGCCTCACGAAGCGGTCCGACTCCCGTCACTGTTGCCGTGCACAACGTTGCCGGACTTTACTGCGCGGTCGCCGACACTAGCCGAGAGAACGAAAGCAGTGAGAGCCACAGCAATAACAACGGTCATTGATCAATTTGCTGCTATTGACTCCGAAATGGCAGACGTGTTTTGGCTCAGCTGGGCCTTGCTAGATGACACATGTCCCCTGTTACCAAGCTAAAATTGAATTTTTGAATCACTCGCGCCATTTTCCATAGTAACGTCCAGCAGTTCTTTTTTCCGTGAATCAAACATAAACGAACAAGCACCCTTTTATTGCGTCTCTTGATGCATTGAAGGTTGTTTACTTAGTGCAGCTTGATTGATTACTAGTGATTAATTTTAGCCGGTTTTTCTCACGTCATCGGTATCATTTTGAAAATGTCCTACTGTGGTGCATGTATTATTGTGCATTTACCTAAATTTCTCGGTAGGTAGGGCACTGCTTAACGTTTAGATGTTGTCATAAATTGAGCTTTTACTATAGACCTAAATTTTATTTACCAACCAACCTTTTAGTAACCTTGGTGACGGGCTATGGACTGTTAAAAGATCTATTACCATACCCTTAAAAGAAAGTTTTTTTTTTCATTTAAATTAACCTCCTCTAAACAGGATAAAAGAAAGTGTTCTTGCTTTTGTTTAAATCAACGTTTTTTAAAAAAGTGAGAATAATGCATGTCTACTTTCGTTTAAAAGAACTATCTCTAAATAAGATAAAATAGTGTTTACCTGCTTTCGTTTAAAGAAATTTTCTTTAAGTGAAGTTAAAATACTGGTTGCCTACTTTCATTTAAAAAATCTTTCCCCAAAGAAAATGAAAATAACACTTGCTTACTTTCGTTTAATAAAGCATTCTCTAAAAAGAAGTTAAAATATTATTTGCCTACTTTCATTTAAGAAAACTTTCTCCTTAGTTAATATAATGTTTGTGTATACTTGTTCAAGGAAACTAAATAAAGTTGAAATTTTGCCAATTTTCGTATACAGAAACTTGCTCTAAAAATAGTTGAAATATTGTTTGCCTGCTTTTGTTGGAAGAAACTTTCTCTGGAGAAAGCTATATTATTGTTCGCCTACTTTCGCTAAAGTAAACTTTGCCTACGTTAATTTAAAGAACATTCCTCTAAGGAAAGCAAAAGTATTCTTCACCTACTTTCGTTTAAACAAAGTTTCTCTAAAGAAAGCAAAAACATTCTTCGCTTACTTTCATCTAAAGAAGGAAACTTTCTCTAAATAAAGTTAAAATAATGAGCGCCTACTTTACAAAAAACTTTCCTGATAGCCTGATAGGGGCATAGTAAATGAGGTTGGCGGGAAGGGGTGTTCAAACACTCGCCGAAAATTTGCAAATTTGCTTGCATATATATATATATATATATATATATATATATATATATATATATATATATATATATATATATATATATATATATATATATATATATATATATATATATATATATATATATACTGAAATACGACGGTTCAGCTGACGCTTTATTGAAGCAACAGCAAGATGGCGCCCGCCGATGATGAGGAACGGGCGAAGACTGATGATGGTTATTGACAGATGAGGAAGATGACGTCCAATGAATTCTTACACTAATTTCCGCCGTCAACAGAAGCGGCCAGCCTGGCCGCGAATTACGCTGTGGAACGCATACGATAGGGCTTGAGACGCGAAACGTGCACAATCTCTGTCTCGCGGCAGCGTTGGTCTGTGGGGACATGAACAGGTGTGACAAGGTAGTTCACCGGTGAGGTCTGTTCGACAACTTTGTAGGGGCCAAGATAGCGCGACTCAAGCTCCTCGCATAAGCCAGGCGTTCGCGCAGGAGTCCACAGAAGTACATCGTCGCCAGGGCGGTAGAGAACGACGCGGTTAGTGGCATCGTAACGATGTTTGCGATCTTCTTGGCTAGCTTCGGTGTTTACACGGGCAAGACGACGGCATCGAGCAACACGGGACAGAAACTGGTCGCAAACGAATGGTGAAGAGTTGACAGAACCAGAAAAGAATGATATGTCGAGTGGTGATGTCGGTTGGCGTCCGTATACTAGGAAAAATGGAGAATAGCCTGTGGTTCGTTGAACAGACATATTATATGCATACGTGACAAAGGGAAGTATGGCGTCCCGATTGCGATGGTCCGGTCGGATATACATGGACAACATGTCACACAGCGTGCGATGAAATCTTTCCGTTAAGCCATTAGTTTGCGGGTGATAGCTAGATGTTGTTTTATGAACTGTTTTTGATGCTTGAAGAACTTCACTGAGCGTGCTTGAAAGAAATGCCTTGCCCCTGTCGCCCCGGTCGCTCAAAAGAACACGAGGGGCTCCGTGACGTAGGTAAATAACATTCAAGAAGAAAGTTGCTACTTCCGAAGCAGTTCCTGAAGTGATCGAGGCCGTCTCAGCGTACCGGGTCAAGTGATCAACCGCGGTGACGATCCATCTCTTGCCGTCTGATGCAGTTGGGAGGGGCCCGAAGAGGTCCATTCCGATGACAGAGAACGGCTCTGATGGACAAGGAAGTGGTTGTAGGGTCCCGACTGGAGCAGCTGTGGGCCGCTTGTGGTGTTGGCAAAGTGCGCACGAGGCAATGTATTTAGCTACCGTCGTGGAAAGACTTGGCCAGAAGAATCGACTGCGGATGCGCTCGTATGTTTTGTAGTAACGCAAGTGGCCTGACGTCGGGTCGTCATGGGAAGCGCGCAGAACTTCAGTGCGTAGTGCTCGCGGTACGACGGGAACCCATCGGTGGCCTTCCGGGTGGAAAATGTATCGATATAGCACATTCCAACTTGAATAGTCGGAGTTGTTTCCGGAGCCTGGCATTAGGGGAAGATGAAGCGCCGGTAAGCCGACCGATGATGTCAGTGCAGTCAGAATCAGCTCGCTGGTGAGTAGTAAGTACTGACGGACGGGTGGATGAAGGTAGGGAAGAAATGGCTGATATCGACGAGCCGTCGTCCGTATAGCCAATTTGACAAGGGAATGTGACGTGCGCCGAAAACTGCGGCAAAGGGCATCGTGACAAAGCGTCAGCATCTTGATATTGTCTTCCAGTCTTGTAGATGACGTCAAAGTCATAAGATTGTAATCGGAGAATCCAGCGGTCAAGTCGTCCCGACAAGTTTTTGATTGTGGACAACCAGCAAAGAGCATGGTGGTCTGTTACAACAGTAAAATGTCGACCATGTAGGTACGGACGAAATTTTTGGATGGACCAGACAACAGCCAAGCACTCTTGTTCGGTTATCGAGTACCTTTTCTCTGCAGAGGTCAGAGTGCGGCTTGCATACGCGACAACTTTCTCGCGAAAGGCATGGTCGCGCTGGAGGAGTACGGCGCCGATTGCATGTCCACTAGCGTCAGTGTGTAATATCGTAGGCGCCCTGTCATCGAAATAACCAAGCACCGGTGGGGATGTCAGTGCCTGCTTGAGTTCTTGAAATGAGGCTTCGCATTGATCATTCCAATCGAAGGAACCGGTACTGGCAAGGAGCTTGTGGAGAGGAGCGGCAATAGTGGCAAAGTTGCGAATGAAGCGGCGAAAGTAAGATACGAGTCCAAGGAAACTGCGTAGTTCTTTGGAGCGAAAGGGTCGCGGAAAGTTGAGGACTGCGGAAATTTTGTCAGGATCGGGCTGGATGCCATCTTTACTAACGAGATGTCCTAGAACTTTTATAGCTGTGTTGCCAAAATGGCACTTCTTTGTGTTTAGTTGAAGTCCAGCATTGGAGAGACGTGTGAGCACTTGATCCAGGCGTTGCAGATGATCAGCAAAAGTGGAAGAAAACACGACGATATCATCGAGGTAGTATATATATATATATATATATATATATATATCCCTACAATCACGAACTCTTATGCGGACTGTCATATACAACAATCCGTACACAAAGGTGACCTGCTTATTTTCTACAACAAGAGTATATTGTTTTTGCAGCGCAATAAAACAAAATTTTTGGTCAGCTTTGCGTACGTGATAGTTGCAATTGTACATGCATTCATGTAATTTAACTTGTACAAGTTTTTTATGTAATTTCGGTTTGCAACAATAAGCTGCAATCAATAAAACGTAAATAGTGTATACGAGAGCAGACATGCTTTACAAGAAAGGAATAGTGTAAGGTCGTAAAACGTAATGAACCTCCTTAACCTCGTTAATATGATCAAGCAATCCTAAATAGTATTATGTAAAAGGACATGCGTGCAACCTATATTGTTCACATTATTGCATAGTTTGGAGTGGCGGCAAGAAATGGTAATTTAAATGCATTCTTAGCCTGCATGTCAGTGGAAAAATTTACTGATTATTCGAAAGTTTTGATGGCTATATGCTCCCTTCATTCAACAATATTTCAGTTAATCTTGTTTACCCCCGTCTGCCATTGCTTTCAGCGGCTATTTGCCATATTAGCATGCGCATTGCGATGTCTAAGGGAGAGTTTTCGAAAACAACAAAATTATGTGAATTATGTGAAAGCAAATCGCAGGTATTAGAGTGTTTAAGTTCTGGATGAAAGCTGTACTAATTTATTGCAAACATGCATCTTGCATATACCTTGGCTACACATAACGTTCATGGCTGTGTAGATAGTAAATTTATGGGGAATTTTATGAGTTCACTAGTGAACAATCTATTTGGTGTAGTGTTTGCAAACGTCAAATAAATCTCACGTCATATACACTTAACGGGCATACGTTAAGAACGGTGCAACTGACTTACACAAGATACACATTTAATGAACCATGTATTGCAATGCTGAAGCTTTATAGAAGCCTTTAACGTAGGCTGCCGAATTCACAAAACTTCTATTTTGTGTAGGTGCGTCGTTACTTGGTCGGGGGCGCTAATGCGCACGTGCTGCATCAGGATTAGCTTAAGCATTACCATGTGAATGCAATTACTATTTTGCGAATAAGGACTGGCATGATGCCTAAGCGAAACTATACGTTAGGTAAACAGCCCTCCGCGGTGCATCCGCGTATCAATTAAAACTGCTTGCGAACATATTCTTTCAGCACTAACACTGTGGTGCACTTATAAAATATGTATGCCGGTACATACCCACCAAAATGCACAATTACACTCTCGCGTATAGAGGCTGATGGACACCCAGACAATAGCTTCAATTTGGCGAGATATTTTCGGCCATGTGAGAATGATGGGAGTGCATTATTATTATTATTATTATTATTATTATTATTATTATTATTATTATTATTATTATTATTATTATTATTATTATTATTGTTGTTGTTGTTGTTGTTGTTGTTGTTGTTGTTGTTGTTGTTGTTGTTGTTGTATCTCGCAAAACGTCCAACGTGTCAATTCCGTACTCTGTCAATACTGTGTCGCTGTTATGTAAGGTTTATGAGATCAGTATCTTGATGTCCTTTTAGAAAAAAAATCATAAGCATTTACACCCATCGCGCTGAGCTGCTATTTCTTTACAAGCTAGATCAGGGTAAGATATCCTTCCATTCTCAGTTGCAATAATGTTCGAATTACGTGTAAGTTATGCAGAGGGAATCGGAGGAGGAGGAAAGTTTAAGCGGAAGGACAATGAAGTTAGCCAGTTCTTAGACCGGCTGGCTACCCTGTGCTGGGGAAAAGAGTGAGGGGAATAAAAGATGATAAGGAGAAAAAGTTTCGAATAAAGAGAGAGGGAGAGAAATTACAAAATAATAGCGACAGAGGAAAGGCAACATCGAAGAGTATAAGACACTAAAGTCTGTCTCTGAGGCCAGTTGTCTGCAAAAAGCGTAGCAGAGCTTTCATAGGCTTCTGGGCTGAAGATGGGCTCGGCCAATGACCCAGAATCCTTTGTTTCGACAAAGGCCGATCATGCAGTCTATCCAGAGCTGCAGTCAGTTCTTCTCTTGGCGCGTTGAAATGGGTGCACTCACATAGAAGGTGCACGACGGTTTCTTCGCAGCTGCAGTACGTGCATGTAGACAAGCTGACCATTCCAATGAGATAGGAGTATGCGTTCGTGAAGGCTACTCCAAGCCACAGGAAGCATAGAAGAGTCTCCTCAGCTCTGGATATCCCTGAGGGAAGACGAAGCTGCAGATCGGGATCAAAGTTATGCAGGCGCGCGTTTGTGAATTCTGTTGAGTTCTACTGTACCGTTGCATGTACCTGCCAGCTTCTTCTAACACTCTATTTTCCACAGAATACCGAGTCTCTCTAACCTCAACGTTCTTTATTCGTTGTTTTTCATAGTCTACAGTCATTTTTTTTCTATGTGAGGTTTGTCCTGTCCTAACGTAGATTTGCACATGTGCAGATTCTTATCTTTTCCGTCTTTTAGGAAGCCTTCCGCACAGTAGTGTATATTCCGCATTATTTTTCAGTCCCATTTCCTGAATAACTTCTTTTTTATTTATTAACGCGATAGCGTTAAAGAGCTCGTGTCGCAGAAAACCCGCCACTGGCGTCGGCCCCGTCGGTTGTGAGCGAAAAATCAAGTTACCGAGATAGCCGCGGGAGGCCGCTACTTGTCCATGCGTGCGCGCGCAATCACACTGAAAAAGCGACACATTCAAAGAAAAAAAGTGCTCAAGATCACGAGGCGTGGTAGTTTCTTTGCTTTACCACCCCTCCCTGCTTAGCTTCCAGCGCTTTCATCGGGACGAGAAAAGAGATAATGCATTTGCAGCATGCGACAAACCCATGTAGCTCCACTCGCACTGGAAGGATTCTTAAAATTTTTTGCGGCGTTAAATTCGTGAAGCAATGAGCTCTTCTAGTGAATTAATTCCACGGTTACTTGAAGAAGTCTTTCAAGGCCCTTTTAACGCATTTTGTTCGACAGGTGTCGTGACGAAAACGAGCCCATTCGACGACAATAGCGCACGCTGGTCCAATCTACTGTGTGCGTGCTTGTGTGCGTGCTTGTGTGCGTGCGTACTTATGTAAGAAAACATACGAATAAGTATGCACTAAGCGGTTGAAGGGTGCACTAGGGGCCAGATTTCGCTATAGCGTTCCACTCTTAAAGGCGAAGCTTAAGGGTCCCCCCATTTCTGTTCTCATTGTGCGTTGATTTCTTTTTGTCTAAGCGTTTTGCTTTCTTTATTGATTTGTTTTTCTGTAGACAGTCTGTATTGTATTGTTTCTTATAATTGTTTTATTTTGCGTGAGCCAGCACAAAAGACCCTATGGCTGTTCTTGGATACGTTAAATAAATCATTGATGATTGGTTGATTGAAAATTATTCTTACATTAAAAAATGCTTAAGAAATAAGATGAAAATCTGGCTGGAACGTGCCTTCGCAGCCAGAGTACGCGAAGCAGTGGTTGCAGTTTCACCGAATGCCCGTCTCGAAGGTCATGCACCTGCAACTTTCTGGGTCCGCGGGAAGACATAGGGGAGACCCGCTCAAGTTTGCCCGCCGACAACAGCGCTTGCCCTTCCCCTGCCAGAAAAAGCGCGCACTAGTAGCGTGACGATAGTTAATGCGCGAGAACAAAAACGACGACACAGAGACAAGAAGGACACGAAAGACGCTCGTGTCTTTCGTGTCCTTCTTGTCTCTGTGTCGTCGTTTTTGTTCTCGCGCAATAACTATCGTCATGTCTCTGTGTCGTCGTTTTTGTTCTCGCGCAATAACTATCGTCATGTCATACCAACTAGCCCAAGCTGCCACACTAGTAGCGTGTAGCGACCTTTCCGCTCGCGTTGGCTCCCACGCATTTGCGAAGCGTGCGCTGCATGTGAAGCCGCCCTCGTTTTCCGCGATGTCACCCCAACAGAAAGGGGGGAAACTATGGCTGTGTCGTCAACTATCATAATAGCCATGCAAACACGAAGGGTCGACTCCACCAGTGAAATTCTACCGATTCCCAAACCGATGGTACGAAAAAAGCTGACGACAGGAATCAAAGCAGTGCGCCGAAAAAAGTAAGAAAACAATTTTTAACAAAAATTAGCACGCGCACAATGCAATCAAAATAACGGGTTGAATTCCTGCTTTACCGTTCTTCTTATCTATCGAGTTACTGGGAGATGCACGTCCCCATCTTAAAAGTATATATTACCATAATACTTTCAACTTCCTTGTTTAGAGCAATGTTAAAAAATTTCGAAGAGATATGTTTATGCTGCTACTATTATTCAATATTTTTGGGGACGTAGTAGTTGAAGCTGTGTACACATGTGGTATTAGTGATGTGTGGTTATATATTTTTATATCTACGCAGCGCCGACAGAAGTGCGTGGTTGCCAAAACCTTGGACAAAGATTTATAGCAGACATTTTGTGAGAAACTGCAAAAATGACTCAAGTCTGCACCAATCTTATGTGCCGAGAGTGTTTCCAGCGGCTTACAATAAACGGGCACCTCACGCAGAAACGGTGCAGAGGTATGATAGGCAGTGAAGCGCATAACAATCTATGCATTTTAAAGCATTTTCTGAGGACTCTTGATTCCTGATTTCAAGATCAGTGAAAATTCGTTCCGCGTATGTGCAATTATCAAGCAAAGCTAAAATAAAAGGGTTTTGATCAAACATGACACTTTCACACCACCACATTTTAATGGTAAGATTGGAACGCAGTTAGTAACAAGCACATTGCTTTTTTATACTTTTCATACAAAGTAAAAATTATTCAAGCAACAGGCAATGCAAAATGTTTAATCAATAAGTTTTCATGCGTAGCTATCTCCGTGAAGTTCTCGTAAGAAATGTCTCTGTGCACACAGATGGACACAATTGCTAGTTTTTTTTAACGGGGCATTTTGCCATCATACATGTTTTCATAGAGTTTGATTTCATATGCAGTACTTGTTTTATTTTGCGAATGTAAGGCGTTACTAACAGAGCACGGGAAACCCTTGAACGCATACACATTTTCAGACTTATACATTTTATACGTGATGATGATAAAAAAAATTATTATTATCTAGTGCACTACAGATATGCTCAATCTTGACCACCGTAAAATATCTGAATAAAAAAAACTCCAACGTATGAACGTTTTTGTGAACGGCACGATCTAATCTCTGCCACAACCTTATTTTGCTTAGGTGGAAGCGTGATTCGGTTAGGGCAGCCAGATAAGCACAAAATTCCGTGGAGCAGGCTGTACCGCAAGGCATTGCTCAAGACGACCCAGCAATGCAAGATGAACAGACATCTTATTTCCCTCGATGTCTATAACACGCTTTCTAGTGATTTAGAATCGCTAGAGACGCCAGCGATGCAATTACATTTGCCGCTGGAGATGCGAGACTCCCGCTTGAGTGGACACGACCACGACAACTACGAAAAGAGAAAACAAGGCATTAGCCGTTGTTTCACGTCCATTGGCAGATGCAGTGAGCTAGTTGTTACTGAGTGTGCAGTGGCAGCCTGAAAAACACGGGGCATTTTCGATAGTGACCAAGATAAAATGCCTTTATAGCGATGTGCTCTTCCCCTGCAGATTAGACACACACAAAAAGAAAAAGTTTCTCTGAAAGCTGGGCGCTCATCATCATGGTACGCACGCTGTTCGTGAACTCGAAGTACGCACGATGAGAACGGTGATAATGCAAGGAAGGACAGCCGAGATAGATGTCAATTTTCGTTGTGGGTCAGAAAGAAGCCCCAAATAGACGATTTATTTTTGAAGTGCTGTGTATATTCCGCACGATGACTTGGGTGGGTGCAAGTAAACTAAGGTATCCCAACTAATAGCAGTCACAGCGCAAGAACCGCTTAACCTAAAACACGAGAAGCGGCCTTACCCATGCATCCAGTAACATACATAGTGCATAGTACACACAGTAAACCCAAATAAAACAGGTATATAATTATGAACGTACAGAAAGTTGTATTCACCTCTAACTCCACGTCGTAAACAGCGTCGTCTTTCACTAGCGAAACGCGATTTCAAGATCAGTGAAAATTCGTTCCGCGTATGTGCAATTATCAAGCAAAGCTAAAATAAAAGGGTTTTGATCAAACATGACACTTTCACACCACCACATTTTAATGGTAAGATTGGAACGCAGTTAGTAACAAGCACATTGCTTTTTTATACTTTTCATACAAAGTAAAAATTATTCAAGCAACAGGCAATGCAAAATGTTTAATCAATAAGTTTTCATGCGTAGCTATCTCCGTGAAGTTCTCGTAAGAAATGTCTCTGTGCACACAGATGGACACAATTGCTAGTTTTTTTTAACGGGGCATTTTGCCATCATACATGTTTTCATAGAGTTTGATTTCATATGCAGTACTTGTTTTATTTTGCGAATGTAAGGCGTTACTAACAGAGCACGGGAAACCCTTGAACGCATACACATTTTCAGACTTATACATTTTATACGTGATGATGATAAAAAAAATTATTATTATCTAGTGCACTACAGATATGCTCAATCTTGACCACCGTAAAATATCTGAATAAAAAAAACTCCAACGTATGAACGTTTTTGTGAACGGCACGATCTAATCTCTGCCACAACCTTATTTTGCTTAGGTGGAAGCGTGATTCGGTTAGGGCAGCCAGATAAGCACAAAATTCCGTGGAGCAGGCTGTACCGCAAGGCATTGCTCAAGACGACCCAGCAATGCAAGATGAACAGACATCTTATTTCCCTCGATGTCTATAACACGCTTTCTAGTGATTTAGAATCGCTAGAGACGCCAGCGATGCAATTACATTTGCCGCTGGAGATGCGAGACTCCCGCTTGAGTGGACACGACCACGACAACTACGAAAAGAGAAAACAAGGCATTAGCCGTTGTTTCACGTCCATTGGCAGATGCAGTGAGCTAGTTGTTACTGAGTGTGCAGTGGCAGCCTGAAAAACACGGGGCATTTTCGATAGTGACCAAGATAAAATGCCTTTATAGCGATGTGCTCTTCCCCTGCAGATTAGACACACACAAAAAGAAAAAGTTTCTCTGAAAGCTGGGCGCTCATCATCATGGTACGCACGCTGTTCGTGAACTCGAAGTACGCACGATGAGAACGGTGATAATGCAAGGAAGGACAGCCGAGATAGATGTCAATTTTCGTTGTGGGTCAGAAAGAAGCCCCAAATAGACGATTTATTTTTGAAGTGCTGTGTATATTCCGCACGATGACTTGGGTGGGTGCAAGTAAACTAAGGTATCCCAACTAATAGCAGTCACAGCGCAAGAACCGCTTAACCTAAAACACGAGAAGCGGCCTTACCCATGCATCCAGTAACATACATAGTGCATAGTACACACAGTAAACCCAAATAAAACAGGTATATAATTATGAACGTACAGAAAGTTGTATTCACCTCTAACTCCACGTCGTAAACAGCGTCGTCTTTCACTAGCGAAACGCGATTCGCTCTGACGAGGACGGCGTCGTCTGCTACAACTTGATTCGCATCGGCTACATGGGTGAGCAGACGCTGCCCTTTTACCAAATTGCTGCCACGAAACAAATCCTCCATTGCGGCGATCCTATTAAACGCGGAGAGATGCGTATACATCATAACCGCGCGCGAAGCGTACGCTAACTCTCAAAAACACGTGCAGGACGCGTGCAGCATGTGAGCAGTGCAACGCGTTTTCAAAGCAGGTTGAAGGGGACATCCGAGGGATCAACACTGGAGCAACCAGTTCCCCCCCCCCCCCATTGACTGACAGGACGGACGGACGGACGGACGGACGGACGGACGGACGGACGGACGGACGGACGGATGGATGGATGGATGGATGGATGGATGGATGGATGGATGGATGGATGGATGGATGTGGCTGTACCCTTTAGATCGGGCGGTGGCTAGCACCACCAAGCCGTAATACTTAATGAACCAAAAACTATATTTATTTTTTTCCTTGAATAGTGAGGTTGAGCATTCGTACTTTGTAGTGAAGGGTTTAATTTTCACTCGTGCCTTGACTTTAGCCAGCAATCAGATAACCTCCTTCTAGTTACTTCTACACGCTTAAAGTCTATTTTGCCCTCACTATCCCTAAACCCCCATGCTTTGAAAAACTCTGCGCCATCATCCTGAACTATAGGGTGAAGCCCTTTACAGAACATTATCAAGTGTCCGGCAGTTTCTTCTTCCTCTCCACACACACTGCATACCGTGTCTACCCCTTCGTATTTGGCCCGATATGTCTTGGTTCGAAATACTCCCGTCCTGGCCTCAAACAGTAGAGAACTACCCGAGTATTATCATAGATCCTTTCCTTGGCGATTTCCTGCCTAAAAGTTCGATAGATATCTAGTGCGAACTTCTTAATCATGCCCATTCTCCACATGTCTGTCAATCTCCGTTTCTTCACTTTCATCTTAACCGATAGTTCTTTTCGGTTTAGCCACCTGCTGTTTTCTAAGTATTTACCAGTCAACTTCCTGGTTCGCTTCCTCCATTCTGTATCGACATTCTTCATGTACAAGTAGCTGAATACCTTCCTAGCCCAACGCTCCTCCCCCATTTCTCTCGATCGCTTCTCAAATTTTATCTTGCTGCTAGCTTCCCGCCCTCAAATGATGTCCATCCCATATCACCTTGTACTCCCTGATTTGGTGTATTCCCGTGAGCTCCTAAGTCAAGCCTACCTATTCAACGTTGCTCAATTTCTAATTTTGCTTGAACTTCTGATCTCATGCACAAGACCGCATTGCCGAACGTCAGACCAGGAACTATGACCCCTTTCCATATTCTTCTCACAACATCATACCTATTGTAATCCCACAGTGCCCTGTTTTTCATTACAGCTGCATTACAGTTACCTTTAGTCGACACGTATATTTCGTGTTACCTTAGGTGCTCGGCCCCATTGCTTATCCATACGCCCATATATTTGCAGTTGTCTGTTATTTCTAGCGTGACCTCCTGTATTCTAAGCTCACTACCTTCATTGTCATTAAAAATCATGACTGCTGATTTTTCCTCACTGAATCTGAAATCTAACCTGTCTCCCTCATTAACGCATATGTCCACCAATCTCTGCAAATCTTCCTTGTTGTTTGCCATTAGCACTATTTCGTCTGCGTACATCAATGCTGGTAGTGCCTGTTCAATGAGTTTTCATTGTTTGACGAAAGAGAGGTTGAAGCCCAGTCCACTTCCCTCTACTTTAGCCTCTAATCCTTGTAGGTACATCATGAATAACAAGGGTGGGTGTGGACACCCCTGCCTAAGTGCCCGTTTCACCTCTGTGGGCTTGAATACCTGTTTTCCCATTTTATAACTACCTTGTTACTTTTATAGATTTCCTTTAAAAGATTAGTGACTCCATCTTCCACACCCAGTGTGTCTAGTATTCCCCACAATTCCTCTTGAACCACGCTATCGTACGCTCCCTTGATATCCAAAAATGCTAGCCACAGGGGCCTGAGTTCCTTTTCTGCTATTTCGATGCACTGCGTCAGTGAGAACAGGTTGTCTTCCAGCCTCCTGTGTTTCCGAAACCCATTCTGCAGTTCCCCAAGCACCCCCTCATCCTCTATCCATGCCTGCACTATTTCCTTTATGACCTCCATCGCCAGCCTGTAGACCACTGATGTCACTGTTATAGAACGGTAGTTGTTTATGTCAGCTTTGTCCCCCTTTCTTTTATAGATCATGCTCATCCTGCCAAGTTTTCATCCATTGGGAACTTCTCCATCGGTTATTATTTTGCTCACTGCCTCTTTCAAAGCCTGCTTCGACTTCGGACCTAACGTCTTTATCAGCATAATTGGAATGCCATCTGGGCCTGTTGACGTACTACTAGGAACCCTTTTCTCAGCCCTTTCCCACTCTCGTTGTGAAAATGAAGCCATTGCGCCACTTGTTTCATCCTTGCCTATTGTCGTGCATAAAGCACTTCTTTATGCACTTCTCTATTGTGGTGCATAAAGCACAGCGCCCGGCACTGCAGCACCTGCCTCGGCATGGGTCTCCTCCCAAAAAAACTCGCGTGACCGCACTGCAGCTGTTTGCAAGTTTGCAAGAGGTGCACACGGTAAAGAATGTAAAATGGCGCCTGTCAGAGGAGTGCGAAATTCGGGGAACGTTTTTCGCATGCAGCAGTAGGTCAACACAGCAGACAAGAAAGCGCCGCGGCCCATTTCCAGTAACGATGAAGAAAATAGTTTGCGCAAACAATCAGTCGTCTGGCAATAATATTGCGTCATTAATCTTAAGAAATGAAACTTCGTTCGCCAATGAGCTTAGGAAAATTTAGTTCCAGTAAAGCGCGTAGATCGTTGATCTCAAGGGTAACAATCAAGGTTACACAGTCAAGCCTGCAGTGTAACCATCCACGTCATTGTTGCTTTTTGCTCGCTGGAGTCATGGATGCAGTGCTGATCGAGTTTGGCACTTTTCATTCCTGTTGCTCTCATTTCGTGTTCAACTACTGCTCCAATTTACACAAGATAATCACGCCGCTCTCAGGAATCTACTTCGCTGTAAGTGTTCAACTACTGCTCCAATTTACACAAGATAATCACGCAGCTCTCAGGAATCTACTTCGCTGTACGTGGCGAAATTGTGGATGGACGTGGAAGTGTTTTCGTGTGCGTGTGTAGGCCTTTGAGTTGGCGATCAACTTTTCTTGCGAAAAAAATGGACACCACTGCAAGCTCTCCTTCACGACTTCTCCCAAAAACACTACGAACGGACGTGGTGGCCTCAAGGTGTAAATAGGCTATCTGGATTACCGGGATCCGTGAAAGACAAGTCTTGGTTAAATGTAAAGGTAATTTTATCATTTTCATTACCTAAATTCGCCCGTTGATCGCAAATATTAGGATAACTCTTAAAACATGGCGCATTGCAGGCTTCGTGATTGACCTTATAGGCAACTTCACAGTAATCGTGGTTACGTGATTAGGCTATTTTATTTAGGCGATACGACAACTCTTTTTTTTTCTATTTTTTCCAGGCAGGGCTCTATTTAATCAGAAACTCTATACCAGCAAAATATGGGTTTCTTGCTATTGTACTTTTCGTAAAAATGTTGATGTAAATATATTTGCTTTGTGTTTTTATAGTTTTAACGCTTGGGCAATTACCAAGGATAAATTACAATTTGCGCTATTACAAATGAAAAACAATTCCATATCTCCATCTTTAACGGTGTCATGAGATACGTGAGCCCACGTTTTAATTTGTTTTTCGTCGCCTACTTCCCCTTGTTCTTATAATTTTGCGTGTTTTGATAAGGAGACGCCGTGAAATTTTTTTCGCAAGTTTGGTTCTTCAAAGCAGGGTGCAGTGGTCACGGATTGAAACGTAACAACTTAGAAATAGCTCATATTTTGTTTCCACCATCTACCGTTCGGGTGACGTAAGTGTAGCTTCCACTGGAATGCTTACATCACAGCCAAAATTATCCTTACATATGTCACAACAGTGCGTGATTATCTTTAGGAACTGCACATACCCGTATACACAGTTACACAAAACAATGTGATGTCATGTTTTAATCCGTTAGCACAGTACACAATTTTAAGCAAGCTGACAAACTCGTCTGATGCATTAGGGCTTGCTACTGTGTAAAAAAAAAAAAAACTGTGGGACCAATGAGCTCCGTCTTTCAGAGTTGAACGCGATAGCAATATCCTGTTCTTTGTTCGTAATTCAACCACTCAGTGCGTACTTTTTATTCTATGATGCTACTTGAAGCTTCTTAATTGTTCAATAGTACTGTGTAATTGAGAAAGTTCAAAGTGCCTTGCCTGCCCCGCCGCGGTGGTCTAGTGGCTAAGGTACTCGGCTGCTGACCCGTAGGTCGCGGGTTCAAATCCCGGCTGCGGCGGCTGCATTTCCGATGGAGGCGGAAATGTTGTAGGCCCGTGTGCTCAGATTTGGGTGCACGTTAAAGAGCCCCAGGTGGTCGAAATTTCCGGAGCCCTCCGCTACGGCGTCTCTCATAATCATATAGTGGTTTTGGGACGTTAAACCCCACATATCAATCAATCAAAGTGTCTTGCCTCTATGAAGGTTTCGCACACGGCTGCGTTCAGGATAGCATAGTTTAAACTACGAGCACTATTATGTTATCTTAACTGAGTAGCACGAAAAAAATTGAAGTACGCACGAAAGACACCTGGACACAGCGCATACTAACAACTGAAACTTTATAACTCTATTAGAAAAAACAAACATATATATATGCAGTTACGAGAACACGTGCGGTGAAAGAAAATGATTAGATGAGCAGACAGATTGTATTAACGATGCGCTTTCGAAAAGCTACCTCAACGGCAAGCAACATAACCGAAGGCGCGACACATGAATCACCAGCTTTGCTTATGAAATACGCCTCTTCGATTTCCTGCGCTACCGTGTCTCTGAATCTAGCTTTAACTACCGTATCATCGAACAAGGGCGCCCAGCCACACTCTCTACAATGCGATGATAGGTTAGAGCATGGTTGTCCCTTTAGAGAAGCTTTGTGATCCATAATTATATTATTGAATCCATAATAATACATCCCACACGACAGCGGAGTGCCGTACACCGCACGATGCCCGCACGGTGAAAGAAAATGTTTAGATGTCTACTCATCTAATCACTTTTTCCCACCTCACGTGTTCTCGTAACCACATACATATGTCTGCTTCCTTCGATAAAGTTTCAGGTGTTAGTGTGCGCTGTGTCCAGCTGTCTTCCTTTTGCACTACAAATTTTTTCGCTCAACTCAGTTGAGATGTATTACCAACTCGCCCAGCAGACCGTGCTTCTATATATTATGTGCGTAAAATATTTTAGAACTTGCTATGCACCAACTACGCAGTCTTGAAGGAATAAGCGCAGTAACGTGCGTGTATTTTGTAATGGTTGGCTGTCTTTAAACCGCCAAGTCACGTTGTCAATAACGCGTTGTGATGCCAGATGGCAATGTACGCTTGTATCATGCAATATTGCTGCGATATTACATGTTGTGCTGTGAAACCTGTATACATGATGCGTGTGTTTGTTAAGCATGATAGGCATTTTTCCTGCATTTCAAACCTAGGAAGTTATTCACACTTTATTTCGAAGCAGACGCAAAGCTGTGTAGTAGAGCACTTGCCTGCCATGCAAATGGTCTGCATGGTATCGATCATCACTCAAACCAAAAATTTTATTACTTGTTTTATTTGCATTTTTCTCAATATTCTGTCACGGACAAGATGATTTTTCACTGAGAACCACCAACACCTACGCCGAAATTTCTGCGAAACGAGCTCTTTACCGCTGTTGCGTTAATGATGCAATATTTGCAGAACGGAAAGTGGGTTACGTCTTCAAAAGACATTTTTTCAGTGTCCCATTGGCAAGAAATATCGCTAATAGCCTCCGTTCCCACGCGCACAGAGACCTATAGACACCAGTTTCAGTGGTCCCGATATAGGTCACTCATAGTCACAATACTTGTACATCACAAGCTTGCTTACCAATCGCTTTTGACCGAACTCCATAAAGGTTGATTATAAGATCCTTTAAGTTATTCAATGAACACGCAGTTCACACGGTCAACAGCAAGTCAATATTTCTTTTTGACTCAATATGAACACTAAATTGACACGCCAAAAAAAGTTTTAAATGAATAAAAAATTGGCAGATCCCACGTACAGTGGGAATCGATGATATGCGAAGCACGAATGAGAAATGTTGATATGTCACTCCAAAATGAGCACAACGTTACGAGGTGGAGGTAAATGATGCCGTACATGACTTCCGCGCCCTGATTATCATGTTTGGATGTGTCATTTACCTTCGTCCTCTATGCACGTCACGTGATACTAAATTCAGTATATGTGGAACTAGTGAAATGACCACGAGCGCACTATGAGCGTAGTATGTTGTCATGTTCTTACATAACACGCGCGTCAGGATTATGTTTGCACCAGTCATATATTTCGTCATCCATTGCCGTCACGTAACACTGAATTTGGTATATGAGGAGCTAGCAAAATGACCGCGAGCGCATCATGAAGGGCCCAATATACTCCAATAGGGCGTTGACGCGCGCACACGCTAGGCACAGCGACGCTACGTCAGCAAAACGCGAGCACTCTCTCCTGACGCCAGGCGCGACCAGCGTCCGTCGGCGCGGCCCGACGGCAAATGGCGCGAAATGCGACATGCTACATTTCGCGTTCATGCGCTCCCTCTTTTCGTGATGGAGGGACGTCGGACGCGCTGAAGCGCGCATGCGTCAACGCAACGCAGCGCGGCGCGCGCCTGCGAGTGTATGGCAGGCCCGGCGCCTGGCGTGGCAACGCTGTAGTGACGCGAAGAAATGAGCGCCGGCGAGCACGTGCACCACGTCACGTCGAAATGTATTGGCGCCTTGACTTTGGCGTGTAGTGATGTTCTCACACGACACGCATCTCATGATTATCATGTTTTCACCATTCACACACCTTCGTCAACCTTTGGCGTCACGTAATACCAAATTTGGCATATGTGAAGCTAGCGAAACGGCCGTGAGCTTATTATCTGTGTGGCATGTAGTCATGCTGTTACATGACACGCACGTCGTGATTATCATGTTTGGAAGTGTCATTTATCTATGTCATCCGTTCGAGTCGCGTAATGCTCAGTTTGGTACATGTGAAGCTAGCGAAACGGCCGCGAGCGCATCAAGAGCGCAGCGTGTAGTCATGTTGCAACATGACACGCATCTCATGTTTATCATGTTTGCACGAGTATCACACCTTCGTCACCTATTCATGTCCCGTAATACCAAATTTGGTATAAGTGAAGCTAGCAAAACGGGCCCCAGCTCATCATGAGCGTGGCATGTAGTCATGTTGTTACATGACACGCACCTCATGATTATCATGTTAGGGTCTGTCGCTTGTTTCGCCATGCAATCATGCCATACCATACCAGTTTTGCGACATGCCACGTGAATGAAACCACCGCAAGAGCTGCAGGACCATGAAATGTAAATTATGCCATTCTTGACATACATGTCATGATTTTCATGTTCTACATACAGTCATGTTATGCCACACCAAGTTTGGTATCGATACTATTATCGAAACGGTCAGGAGAGCTAAACGTCGTAGGCGGCTGGATAGATAGATACGCTCAAAGTCACCGAAGTTCGCTAAGAAATGCTTCGCATTTAAAACAACGCGGAAAATCTCTTTACGAAACTCAAATTGCGATTTAAGTTCTTTCATGCTATTTATCATTGTCAAGTCGGAATCAATAAAGCGAAACACTTACTTGCACCGTACTATGTCTCAGACCACGTTGACCATAAAATTAAGATAAGCGCATGGAAGACTGACATCAATCAGTGAATAGAACCAACTGCTTTCTAACACCCTCCCCGCGCCGTCAACATCCTTCCTTGCACGAAGTTCGAGCTGCCCTTCTGAATATCAAGCGCAATACAGCACCAGGGAAAGACAACACCCAATACTCTTTCATACGAAACCTCAACGATGAAGATCTAGAACAGCTCACAGATTTTTACAACACTCAGTGGAAATCCGGAACGTTACCCCAGGAATGGATACATGCCGAGATAGCACTAGTCCCCAAGTCCGGCAAACCCCTAGAGCTTGGAAACCTGCGACCAATCTCGTTGACGTCTCGCTTCGGTAAATTAATGGAGCACCTCGTGCTCCAAAGACTGCAACCATATCTTGAGGTCCAGGGATTTTTTCCGGGCACACTGTTTGGGTACCGGGCCCATCTTTCCACGAAAGACGTACTTCTCCAACTAAAATAGGAAGTAATGGACAGGCTCAGTTCTACGCAAACAAGAGTTCTGCTAGCCTTGGACATCCGCGGTGCGTTTGACAACGTCTCGCATGACCTAATACTGGATAATCTCGCGTCGACACGTTGCGGACGACGAGTTTACGACCATGTGAAAGCGTTCCTAACAAACAGGACGGCAACCATAGAATTAGGCTCTCTTCGCAGTGACATCATCATGCTCGCGGGTAAAGGCACGCCACAAGGATCGGTGTTATCCGCGACACTCTTCAACATCGCCATGGCTAAGTTACCGCCTCTACTCGCCACCATTCAAGGCCTGCGACATGCTTTATACGCGGACGATGAAACTATATGAGTGACCAAAGGCTCAGCTGGACAAATACAAGATGCCCTCCAAGAAGCAGTAAATACAGTTCAAGCATACGCACGAGCAAGGGGTCTAACGTGCTCTGCAAATAGGTCGGAACTTCTACTCATTCGTCATCCCCGGCGAAAGCCCGACAACAGTCCGCAAATCGCAGTCACTTTAGAGGACCATGTAATTCCCTGCGTACAGAAACTCCGCATCCTTGATCTTCATATATACAAGCTGATCTCAAGGAAACGCACACCATGAAAATATTAAAACAGCAAATTTCTCAAATCACGCATAAGATCCGCCGCATCACCAACCAAAGGCATGGACTTCAGAAGCAAGACATTCAACGTAGAGTTAATGCCTGCATAGTAAGTCACATCACCTACCACGTCCCTCATCAAACCATCAAACTCTAACACTTGCACAAGAGAGAAGACTGGACATTCTCTTCTGTACAGCCGTCAAGGCGGCGCTTGGACTGCGTACGTACGCCTCCATCAACCGTCTCCTAGCCATGGGTGTACACAACAACCTGAGGGAACTAACCGAAGCACAATGTAATAGTCAGCTACGAAGACTCCACAGCACCCAAGTGGAAGAGCGGCTACTCGTCAGGCTAGGGTACCCCCCGAATCGATGTGGATACAGCACACCAGGGAAACAGCTACCCACTGACCTCCGAGCAAGAATTACAGTCGCGCCACTTCCACGCAATATGCACCCTGAGCGCAACGCTCAGCGGCGGCGGGCAAGGGTGAAAAACCTCACGCGCCTCATCAATCAGTCTCCTCCAAACACTCTCTTATACTGCGACGCCGCTAGATACCACTCCCGCAGTTTTACAGTTGGAGCAGTGGTGAACAATGATCATGACGTAGTAGCCTCAATCAGCGTACCTACAAAGAACATATCCGAGGGCGAAGAGTGTGCCGTCGCTCTGGCGAATTCCCACGCTGCCATTCCTCCCACAAATGTTATTCTAATCTTTACAGACTCAATGGATACCTGCCGTGCCTTCACACGGGGTATTGTCTCAAAGCACACACACCGAATTTTGAACACCGCCTTCCACACGCCACACAAGTTCCAACTTGTCTGGACCCCTGGGCACGCCTCTCTCCCCGGTCATGACTGCGCTCATGCAGCTACCCGAGCACTCACTAACCGGGATGCGGAGGAAGAGCTGTCCAACCCATTTGAAGAGGACACAAACACGAAACTTCTAGGATATCGAGACACTCTCGATTACTATAGACGAGAACGCATTCCGTACCCTCCAACACACCACACGCTCACACGAGAAAATGCAACTGCAGTGCGTCAACTGCAGGCGAACACATTTCCGAACCTACATTTCCTCCACATCCTCCATCCCACTTCTCACCCTGACAAATGCCCTGGCTGTGGAGCGGTACCGACGTTATGTCACGTAACGCTGGGATGTCAGCGTCCGCCTGCCAGGCGCTCTGCCAACTCCTCTCCTATTCCTACCCTACAAGAACGGAAGGCCATGCTGCGTGATGAAAGCCCGAGTGGCCAGCGGGCGCTGGTTCTTCGGGCGCGGGACGCAGCTGCGGCTGTAGGAGCTCTAAACTGAGAGCCCCACCCGACATTTTTCTATGATTGAAATAAAAAGTTTCTCTCTCCCTTATCCGCTGATTCGCGGCGCCATGTCGCGTTGTTGATATCGCGCGATAACCCGGTTTTCTCAGATTTGGAAACCGTCGCCCACGAGCCGGATGTGCTTTGAGGAATTTGCCATCAGCCCACCACGGTCCTCAGTCCGGCGAGCCATCTATCGGCAAACGAGAACATAATAGGTACTCCCCGCCAAGCACTCGCTTTGCGACGTTTCTTGAGTATTCTTGCACCGTAGTTTCCACGCCAGCGAACGAGTGCGTCCGGCGGCTCACTTCGGCGGCCCGCGTGCGTCGCATCGAGCTCCAACGGCTCAGGCAGGCCCGTCAGGGCTGCGCCATCCTGTCTCGTTTTGGCTACCCGATTCCCCAAAAAACCCGCACAAGTACTGCGACATAAACTTGCTTCTACTGTCCGCGCACTCATCAAAGTGCCTCCGATTCCACGCAATATGAATCCCTCCCGCCACGCCGGTCGTCGACGTGCCCGAGTTCAGGCTATGAAACGCGTCTTTGGTGATGGTACCTCAGACTTACAAGTACTTCACACTGATGCAGCACGCTACCCAGAGAAATCAGACATGTGCTTAGCCGTGACAGATGACACAGACGCCCTTGTGGCGTCTGCCACACTTCGCACTACAGACAGTGGTCAGGCAGAGGAGGGAGCTCTTGCTCTGGCAATTGTTCATGCTACGACACTGTCACATGACTCCCCTGTCGCTATTGTAACAGATTCACAAGCTGCTTGCCGTGCTTTCGCTCAAAGACTTGTGGCTGCACATACGCACAATATCCTCTCTTCTGTCTCACCGTCCACATCACGTCCTGTGCGTATCGTCCGGACTCCTGGACACGCCTCTCCCAATGGTAATGAACGCGTTCATGCGGTTGCCCGAGAGTTGAACGGCCAAGCTCCATTAAAAGAGCTGTGCAATCCAGACAACGCATCGACAGAAGCACTAAACTACAACGCTACGGTGGAGTACTACCGACAGAGCCGTTATACGTATCCTCCCCCTCATCCTTCACTTTACAGAGCAGATGCTGTCGCTTGGCGGCAACTACAGACCAATTCATTTCCTTGTCTTTATATGCTAAATCGCTTTCATCCGACTTTCTATCCCTCCTACTGCCCCTTCTGTGGATCCGTACCGGCAGTGTACCACTCCACGCGGGAATGCTCTGCCCCACAGGGCGTTCCTCCCATTACCAACCCCACCTCTTTCTCTTGGGAGTCTGCACTGCTCAGCTTGCGCCGGCAGGAACAGCAGCAGCTGGTCCAGCGGGCTCGCAGGGTCGCGCAAGGCAATGGAGCCCTGGACTGAGGGCCCCACCTACAGAAGGCTCAGTGTGCATTTGTTAATGATAAAAGTTTATTCTCTCTCTCTGTTTCTCTCTCTCTCTCTTATCTCTCTTTGTGTAGACATGAAACAATGGTTCATTCAACTTAACCGATGGCGAGGCTCTACTGTACAGTCATTCTTAGTCCTCAGCATAGCATACTATTCAACTTAGAAGTGCCGATGACAAGATGTATGACGAACTCGGCCGGTAAGCTAGGCCTACATTCGCTGGGAGTCGTAGGGGCCACGTTTAGTTGGGAGCGATCTCGGCGCAGAGGGCACGCGAAGATGTGAGCATTCTGCAAGCCTCTCATTCTTGCATTAAAGTCTATACCAGGTAAGCAAAACTCTAAGGATTGCTAGAGATGCGTTTGTGTTGTGGTTGTGCCGACCAGCATTGTTTTTCTGGCATAGTAGTACACACTGCTGCATCGTAATTCCGATCAGGCGTGGGGTCGTAACGTTCGTAGATTATCTCTCGGCCAGCCCTGCTGAAAGATCGTCCTAACTGCGTTTGTCAGTACCTAACTACAACTCCCAGGCTTGGCCATAAGTCACTTTATTGCATTGAGCCGATATGACAGAATTCTAGCTGATTATTGGAATTTATTAATGATAACGGCATCGCATGCCATGTAGTTTTATAATGAAAGGTCGACGGGCCTACAGGACAGCTAACGATCACGAGATACACATGGTAGATGTATATTTGCTGTTCAAACTGCGCAACAGCATAGAGCTTCATACAACTGAATGAAACTCTATGGCACAATAGAAATATTGCGCCACCCGCACTAAACGGGGGCTAGACATCATGAGTACAAATACCGGTTGTTGTATAAATGGTTGTCCCTTACGCGAAAGGTATGTGTTCGGTTTTACTGCTTCCTGCATTGCGTACGATTCGAATGCGTTTGCCGGTGTCCGTACTGTACATCTGACATAACATTAAAGCAATCTATGTAAATCAGTGCTTTACAGCGAAAGCTGTCATGAGATCAGAACACGGGTCACGTGAGGTGCCGTCGTGGAAAAAATAAGCAAACTCAGAAAATAAAGAGCACTAAGGAGACAATAGGACTCGAACCCGGATCCACTGCATGCCAGCCCATTGAAACGCATTTCAATACTGGCCTTAGACAGACTTTATGTCGGGAAAGGAATCGCGTTAATACGAGTAATACAGCTTTTTAGAACATCAAAAAAAACAACAAGGCGTCACACAATGCGAATTGCGTAAACAGTGGGTCACCCCATATAAACTCTTGTTTTTGTTCACCTATTAACTGTGGCACATACCCACTTCAGCCATAATTCTTCATCGTCGTCAGCCACTGCATAAATATATAGCACAATATTCCTAGCATATCTGTAGCGGATACCACGCTTCTCCGAAGAGTGATGAAGTATAGCGTAGTGAATTCCAGCCTGCTAACCAAAATCGCATAGTGGGTACCCAGAGAGTGTCCTTGTAGCAGTCACTCAAAGAGTGTTAAAAAAGTTCTGAAAGGCCACTCTTCGAGCTTTCTCTGTGACCGTACTGCTCGTTCCGCGCAGGCCTGGCGTTTTCAGATAATGCTCGACACATTTTTTTTAGACCTTAGGACAGCAGCAGTGATTCAACTCTTCGAGCGAGTTGATGCACTCTAGCCCGACCAGATAGTAACACTATGTGAGAGAGTAGCGCAACTGCAGCAGAGAGTGTTTCAACTCTGTTTCAGAAGCGTGTCTGTACTTTGGCGATGGAGCTTGTTCACTCTCGTTCAGCCAGGGTAACGGCACTCTGTCGAAGAGAGTGTGCCTACTCTGTGCAGCACAAAGTTCCCAGCACTCCTGAGAAAAGAGTGAAACATGGAACAATTTCCTTACTCCCACAAAGAGAGTTGCAAGCACTCTCTTGGGGCTGTGAGTGTAGGCGCTGATTTGGAAAGTTTGCATTTGTAGGCACTTATAAGCACGAAAACCGAAAATAGCCATCTAAAGGCACTATAAAAATACTATAAAAGGCCTTTTATCTCCTAGTTCATGCTTATACATCAAAGTGGCCCGACAGGAACGCCAGGAACAAAATAGGCATTTGCCGAAAATCCGGTCTTTGTGATGCCTTTTGGCCTACGCCTGCCAGAAGCGATGAAAAGGATGGGCTCTCTGTTTAAATGAACAACTGTAGACATGCACGCGTTCGAACAGTCGGGAATTTCGGCCCATTAGACTGGGTTGTGCCGGGACCAGGGCGTCAGTTCAAAGGGCGCTGCGGGGACCAGGGCGTCAGTTCAAATTAACTGTAATTTCGTACAAACAGCCTTCAACTGTATTACTACATACCGCAGTGGCATAGCGATCAACACGACAAAGAGGGCGACAGCAGATAGACTTGCGCCAGCTAAGCTCAAGTAAACAGTTTTAACTACATATATTTCCTCAAGTCTGCACCTGCTGGGTCTGCCTTCTCTTAACATATTTGGTGAAGCTGTGCGATCCCCGTCCTCGCCACAGAACTCCACAGTAGGCGCTCACTTGCAGCCATCAACATGGCCTCTCAGGACTCTACTTTTCCGGTCGTCACACCTCCTGCCCTGCCTGCCAACCCACGGGCAGCAACCACTTTTGTGACACTTCCCTCCATGAAAGATCATGGCGAAGTACTTTGGTTTGGGCTAGCTGGTTCATAGTACTCATTTTCTGAGGGCAGCGCAAAGACACGGGTAAAAGAAAAAAACAGTGGAGAAAAGAGCGCTGACTAACAAATGTTCTTTTCTTACCGCCACCTTTGCATATATATGTACCCCCCCCCCCCCCAAAAAAACGCGATTGATAAGATGGTAAAAGCATGCTGACAAGGCTGGTTTTATCCAGTCAAAGTAAATAAGAAACCGAAAATGCTAAAAGCCTTTTAAGGAACAGACGCATGCGTGATGAATGATCTTCGTCATAGCCTCCCACTCATCCCGCATGCGTGAGTTCCTTAAAAGGTTTTACCGTTTTCAGTTTCTTATTGTACTTCACTGGTTAAAACCAGCCTTGTTAGCAAACTTTTAACCTCTTCCCAATCGCGTTTTTGGCACATATATATCCACAGGTGACGGCAAGAAAATATCAGTTGTTAGCACTCTTTGTCTCTACTGTCTTTCTTTTGCACGTATTCTTGCGCTGCCCCTTGAAAATGAAAGATCCTGGCATATTCTCTGACCGCGAGGGGTCTGACGTCGACAAATGGCTACGCCTCTACGAACGCGACAGCGCCACTTACAGGTGGTATCTCACACTTATGCTCGCGGACGTCATCGTTTATCTCGACGGAACCCCTGGTGTCTGGTTTGACAACCACGAGCAAGACATTACAAGCTGCGACAGCTTCAGGAAAAAGATCCGTGAGCTTTTTGGGAACCCCTTCGGTCGTCGTCAAGCTGCGAAGAATCAGTTGCCGACCCTCCCACAAACTTTCACGGAGTCCTACATCAGTTACATTCAGGCTGTCCTCACATTATGCCGCAAAGCTCACGAAAACATGGCCGAGCCTCACAAAGTTACGCATGTTCTAAAGGTTATCGCCGACAATGCATTCAACTTGTTGGCACATCATCTGTTGATGCCATAATTCAAAAATGCCCCGAGCTCGAACAAGCGAAAAGCAAACGCATCTCCATGAATTCCAGCGCTTTCCTCTTACAGTAGCAACGTCATTGTACCTCGACCACTTCGTCCACCTGACACCTGTGACAACTCGGCTCGTCAGGCATGAACTTGAAGCGGCCGCCCCTGCTACAGTGCCACCAACGTCACCTCACTGCACACCTTCAATTCCATTGGCCCTTATTCAAGCCGATGTATGACAGGAAATTGCCCGAATTGATCTATATATGCTTTATTTTGGCACCTTCCCATACAGACTGCCAGCAACCTTTCACGTCTGCACGCCTATCACCGCCTGGCTTTCCATCGACGTTCCATAATCCTTCCGCATGGCGAAAACCTGATGACAAGCACATATGCTTCTCTTGTCACCGTATTGGGATCATTCCTTATCGTGGCAGAACTTGTGGAGTCCTGTTGCACGACCGTTCAAGCACTCCTTCAATGCACGACCTATTTATCGTACGGAAACCAGCCCCAACCATTTTGCATATCAGGAACCTGTGACTGATCGCCGCTACTCCCGCTCTACCTCCCTCTAACGTAGCCGAGCCGGTCTCGTTCTCCCCAGCCCCGCCAACCACCTTCCCCCACCTACCCTCAACGTTCCCTGACGGAAAAGCCGTATCGATTGGACTGACCGAAAACCTCTATTGACCATACAGACAAAACAGAACCTTATCGACGTGCAAGCAGACGGTGTGCCTGTGACTACTCTGGTGGATACTGGGGTTCAACTTTCTGTAATGACCTCTTTGTTCCGCCAGCTTAAAAAAGTCCTCACGCCTGTGACGACTGAGTTCATCCGTGTTGCCGATCGCGAAACTGCATCTGTCTTGTCCCAACGACTGATGTGTGCAACTCATGTAAACATCGCTTATCGCCGCACCGTTGCTCCATTCGCCGTCCTCGAAAAGTGCCCACACGACGTTATCCCATAGGTCTCGACTTCCTGTCGACGCGTTCTGCCCTCATTGACTGCTACACCAGTACACTCCATCTCCGATTGTCCATCACCAACCCCGCTGAACAACGACCGAGTCACCTCTGCACTGCTGGATATGCTCGTATTCCACCTCAGACCTACGTCGAGTTCATATCAAACCCACCAGTTCCCTACGGCGACTATGTATAACTCCTGTCGCCTATGTCCTCATCAGCCGCGGTATTACGTTACCGCACACCATCGCGTTTGTCCCAGGGAACTCGACGTGCCTCCCAGTTGTCAATTTTAGCTGGACGCCTCAGGTGCTGCCGCACGGCATCACTTTGGCACTGCTTTTCACCGTAGAAAAAAATGCATTGCATGTTTTCACCGTAGCCACTCCTTCCGACCACTCTGCCCAGCCTCAGTCCACTCACTGCCCGGACAGAGCAATTAGGTCGATGATTGCTCCTAAATTAATAGCGCAGCAGACTGAAGAGCTCCACTGCTTACATCGAAGTTTTCGAGCTCGGCGGCCGTCCATTGGAGAAAGCTACTGTAGTGACCCACCGCATAAACACTGGTCCATAGGAGTCCTACCGCATGTCGTTGACGGGGCATCAGATTATCCAAACTAATGTCGACAAAATTTCGAGCCATTCTGTCATGCTAGTCCGCAAGAAATGCGGCCCATGGCGTTTCTGCGTCGATTATCGCTATTTAAACAAAATTACAAAAATAGCCACGTATATCTTTTGCCACGAATAGATGATGGTCTTGATTGCCTTTATGGTGGCCGCTATTTTTCATCCATGGACCTATGTTCTGGGTACTGGCAGATTGAGGTGGATGCCATGAATTGGGAAAAAAAGCATTTATTATACCCGACGGCCTATGTCAATTCAAGGTCACGCCCTTTGGCCTCTGCAACACTGTATCCACGCTTGAACGGACGATGGACTCTCTAATTAGAGGCTTTAAGTGGTCAACCTGTTTGTTCTACCTAGACGATGTCGTTGTTTTTTCACGTGAATTTAAAACTCATATAGAGCGCGCATCAGACATCTTAGATATTTTTCGTCATGATTGCCTCTAGCTGAACTCAGCAAGTATCACTTTGGACACCACCGAATTACAGTTCTTGGCAATTTAGTGAACGCTAACGGCATCAAACCCGACCCAGCAAAAATCAGAACAATCGCAAATTTTCCTGTACCACGATCTTTAAAAGATGTAGCAGCTTCCTCGGACTGTGCTCCTACTTTCGTCCTTTCATCAGCAATTTTGCGGACACAGCGATGCCTCTTACGCAGCTCCTGAAGCAAGACGTTTCATTTTCTTGGGGTTCCGAAGAGGCATCTGCGTTCTCGAATGTAATCGCGCGCCTTACAACTGCTCCAATTTCAGCCAACTTTGACCCTGACGCAATTGGCCATGGTATCGTCGCAGTGCAAGCCCAACAATAACGTGGCCACGACTGCGATATCATCTATGCCAGCCACCTCTTATCCGCGCCCGAACGCAATAATTCCATCACAGAGCGCTAGTGTTTGGCTATCGTCTGGGAGGTCACCAAGTTCAGGTCATACTTTACGGACGCCCATTTTCGGTAGTTACAGAACACCACGCACTCTGCCGGTTGACTTTGTAAAGATCCCCCAGGACGCCTAGGTCGCTAGGCTTTGCACCTGCAAGCTTTTCCTTACTTGGTCGTGTACAAGTGTGGCCGCCTGCCCCAGGATTCTCATTGCCTCTCCCAGTACCCCGTCGACGATGACAAACCTGCTGACCCCAACACGAACACGTTGTACTCTATCTTTTCCTTGTCCGACCTCATTCACACTGGGGAAGAACAGAGGATCCACTCCTGCATGACATCACCAGCCCCACGGAGTCTTCCCGAACAGACGCCCTCATCCGCCACTTTGTGACTCAAGAGGGCGTCCTATACAACCACAGTTTCCGACCTGACGGGCTTGACCTTTGTTGCGTTTGGCAGGCCACCCTTTTACCGCCGCCGCCAGAACAGAAGAAAGGCAGCCGTCTCATTTCGTGATGATAAGGAGCAGCGCCAAGACGCCTTGCTGTTTACATGTTCCTGGGCGCTGAATGTCTGAAATTGCTCTACGGAACAACCCCTTTTTTCGGGTCCGCGCAGAGATGCGACACGTGGCGTCTTCGTGCTGTTAGGACCGGCGCCAGGTCTGACAATGGATCGGCGTTCCTTTTGATGTTCCTTTTGAGTCGCCCAACGGGTTGGCGGCCTGTGTCCGCCATGTATTGTTCCCACCTGGCCGGAGGGTGCGGCGTCCTGCCGCCGCGGCGCCGTGAGCAGTTCGGGAGACCACCGGTGCAGCTTCTTCTTTGGAAGATGACGGCGGCGGCGGCGGCCGGGAATCGTCCCGCTAATTGAACGAGTCGTTCGGCACCCTTTGAAGCTTGTTTACGGCGGCCCTTTCGATGGATGCAGTCATCAACTCCAGACCCCTCGCCCAGCGACACACCTTGACGGGGGGGGAGCCGCGTTCGTGCCACATGGCCGTGCGGTGACCACGCTTCAGTTTTGAACGTTCGCGTGGACCGTGCGTGCTCGTCACCCTCGCGGGTAATGTGTGGTCCGTGATTGGACGGTGCCATCTGTACGCGGTCCCCGATCTAGGGATCTGGGGAGGACAGACCCTTTATAATGAGCCCCCACGGCTCATTCGGTGTGCTTTTTCGAGTGGAGAGCTCGCCATGTACGAAGAACGCCACTATATATCTAAACTTTCTTATTGACCTCTCTCTAATGTAAATAAACGTCTGTTCTCTGTTTTCCCATATAAGCATTGCATCTCGCTATAAGGGACGAGTCCGATGGGAGCCAGCTACCAACGACGAGACCCACAGGACCCAGACCACAACAACTGGATGGCAGCGGTGGGATCGAGCTCATCGACCAGGAGGCAATGCTGAGACCTGCTGTCTGGAGGACCTAGAGTCGGACAAAACTGCTTCGTGGCATCTCTGACAACACGGGAAGGAACGCGTCCGAATTCATGACTGCATAGGGTGAGTGCACTGCTTTTCTTTGCTGAGATATCACCAGGCTTTGCGTAGGATTGTAAACAAAGCAGTGATTTGGTAACGGTTGACGGAAGTATTGATAGTACGTCAAAGTTGTTTAGTTAAAAGAGTTAGCAGCACCAAGGACCGCCATGAATTTGAAGGGACTAAAAAAGCCAGAGTTGTTAGAGTTGGCCCGAGAGCTGGGCCAGGTAATTGCCGAGACGAAAAGAAAGCAGGAGATCATTGACGCCATCGAGAAGATCGGGGCAGATGACGATGAGCTGAGCGAATGCTTGGAGGCTATTACGCAAAGGAAAGAGGAGCAGAGGCTCCGTGAGGAAAAAGAGGAGCAGAGGCTCCGGGAGGAAAAAGAGGAACAGAGACGTCGTGAGGAGAAAGAGGAAAGAGAACGTATCGATCGTATGGAAATGAAACGCCTAGAAATTGAACTAGCAAAGGCTCAATCAATGAACGGAGCTAGCGCAGTGGCACGAGAAAGAGAGCGCCGAATGACAGATTTGATGCCATCCTACGCGGTAGGAGGGGACATGGGTCTTTTTCTGGTGCACTTTGAGCGCACGTGCGAGAGGGAAAATTTTGCTAAAAACACGTGGCCCCAGCGCTTGCTTACGCTGCTGCCGTGTGAAGTAGCTGACATTATAGCCCGTATGGGTAAAGAAGACGCAGACGACTATGACAGAGTCAAAGCGAGTCTGCTCAAAAAGTACAGACTGTCAGCGGAGGCGTTCAGGCGAAAATTTCGTGAGATCGAGAAAGCCAAAGACGAGTCATACCCAGAGTTTGCGTACACCTTAAAGGTAAATCTGGAGGAATGGCTTAGAGAGGAGGGTGCGCTTGGCGACGCGGAAAAGACTCTGCAGTGTTTTGCGTTGGAACAATTCTTTCGGCGTCTACCTGAAAACATTAGGTACTGGGTTCAGGATAGACAAGGAGTAGATACTATCACGAGAGCGGCAGAGCTCGCAGAGGAGTACGTAAATCGCCGTGCCCTCGAAGGCAAGGATGTCCCTAGGAGGGAGATTAGTAAATATCGGGCCGACAAGCCTCCGCGATGGACAAAGTCGGGTCGGTATATGCCGAAGGAGGGTTTAGACTCCAAAGGAAGCGGTGATGAGAAAAACAAGAGAAAGGAAGAAGCACCCGAGAAAAGGGCGGAAGGGCAACAGAAAAAGGCGTTCGAGGCCAAGAAGCCGATAGTTTGCTATAACTGCCAACAGACGGGGCATATTTCTTTGGGTTGTAAGAACCCGAAAGTTGTGTTAATGTCACTCTGTAGTAATGACGAAAACATGAAATTGCTAGAACCATACATCCGAGACCTAGTCGTGAATGGCCAACCGTGCCGCGTGCTCCGCGATTCGGCCGCCACTATGGATGTAGTGCACCCGTCCTATGTCGAGGAGAGTCAGTTTACAGGAGAATGCGCGTGGATAAGACAAGCAGTAGAGACAAACAGTGCATGTCTCCCAGTAGCAAGAGTCCGCATCGAAGGCCCTTTCGGTGTTCTAGACACTGAAGCTGCCGTTTCGGCACATCTCCCAGTGCAATACCCGTATTTGTTCTCAAATAAATCAGAGTACTTGCTGCGACAAAAAGGAATTGGGTTCAGTGAGGGTATCGTACAGGCCTTAACTCGATCCAAAGCAAGGGAGCTCGCCGCTCAGACAGTTTGTAAAGATCCGGTGGCAGACGAAACAGCTTCAGCGGCAGAGCCTTCTTTACCTGGCACGAAACTGGACCGCCCTATAATGGAGCCTCAAAACACAATATCTAAAGAAAGATGTAAGAAACCGGATGAATCCGAGGCATCTCGAGAAGTAGAATGCACTATAAAGCTGTTAAATGTAAGTCCTACAGAACTGATAGTGGAACAGGAAAATGACTCCACTCTCCGTAACTTAACGCCAGACGCGAAGGAAGGGGTGGCTAAGCAAAACATTCAGTTCACCAAAAAGGGGGGCGTCTTGTACAGAAAGTACACGAGTCGAAAAGGAGTTCGGTTTAATCAGCTAGTCGTACCGTATCCTTTCCGCAAGGAGCTGCTGCACCTGGTCCACGGAGGTTTGTGGTCAGGGCATCTCGGCATCAAAAAAACAAAAGAATGTTTGTTACGGGAGTTTTACTGGCCCGGCTGCTTTCGGGAGGTGGAGGCATTTGTAAGAAGCTGCGACACGTGCCAACGCGTTGGCAAGCCAGGGGATAAGGCTAAAGCACCTATGAAGCTGGTCCCCATTATCACAGAACCGTTTCGCAGGCTAGTTATAGACACAGTGGGTCCACTTCCTGTAACGCAGTCCGGGTACCGGCACATACTCACAGTGCTCTGCCCGGCCACGAAATTCCCGGAAGCAGTACCGTTAAAGGAGCTCAGCTCGGAGGAGGTAGTTAAAGCGCTTTTATCTATCTTTGCACGTGTAGGCTTCCCCGCAGAAATTCAGTCCGACCAGGGATCTGTTTTTACAAGTGCACTAACCTCGACATTTCTAGAAAAGTGTGGCGTTAAAATCATCCACAGTTCAGTGTACCACCCTCAGTCAAATGCTGTAGAAAAGGTACATTCAGTCATGAAACGGCTGCTACGCGCCCTTTGTTATGAGCAAAAAGAGGATTGGGAGGCTTGCTTGCCCGCAGCTATGTTCGCGCTTCGGATCGCTCCTCACGAATCAACAGGGTTTTCGCCTGCGGAGCTTGTTTACGGACGTGCTCTTCGCTCCCCACTTCGCATTGTTCGAGAATCTTGGGAGGGCCGGGCGGACGACCCTTCGGTAGTAGCATACGTGCTTGAGCTGTTAGACCGACTTCACGCAGCTCAAGAACTAGCGGAGCAGGAAATGCGCAGAGCTCAAAACAACGCTAAGCGCTATTATGACAAGACAGCCCGGACGCGAAGCTTTCGAGTAGGGGAAAAAGTGATGATACTGAAACCCTCACTGAAGAATAAACTTCAGGTCCAGTGGGAGGGACCTGTTGAGGTAGTTCAGAAATTGTCAGACACAAATTACTTGGTTACTGGACTGGGAAGGCGTAAAACGCAACAGGTGTACCACACTAATCTGCTCAAACCGTACCAGCAGAGGCATGCCGTTGTAAACATGTCGCTCAATCAACCGGAAGAAATGCCTATTGATTTCCCGGAGTTAACAACAGAAAACAAAGACATTGGCGAGACTATTAGTAACCTGGTAGAGCAGGCGGAGTTGGAGCCAGATCAGAAAGCGGAACTGAAGGAACTATTGTTTGACTTTAAAGAAACATTTTCAGACACACCTGGCAGAACCAAAGCCCTAGTTCATGATATTGAGCTGACATCTTCGGAACCAATTCGTTCTAAAGCTTACCGCGTTTCCCCGAGGCAACGGGAAATAATGGCCGCAGAGATAAACCGAATGCTCGAGCTAGGAGTGATCGAGCCAGGAGAGAGTGATTACACCTCGCCTCTGATCTTGGTTGAGGTCCCAGGGAAAGAGCCGCGACCGTGTATTGACTATCGGAGGCTCAACTCGATTACAAAGGACCAAACTTATCCAATTCCGCATATTGAGGAAAGGCTTGAGCAAGTCAGCAGTGCCAATTTCATCTCGACTTTGGATTTAGTCAGGGGATACTGGCAGGTGCCTCTCACTGAAAGGGCTAGTAGGCTTGCGGCGTTTATTTCCCCGATGGGAACATTTCGGCCGAAGGTCCTTAGTTTTGGATTAAAGAATGCCCCTTATTGCTTTTCTGGCCTAATGGACAAAGTGTTACAGGGTATGGAGGACTTTGCCCTCCCGTACCTAGATGATATAGCTATTTTTTCTTCTTCCTGGATAGACCACATGAAACACTTGCGAGCTGTGCTATGTCGTCTGCGTGAGGCCGGCTTAACAGTGAAGGTTGCGAAATGCCAATTGGGGCGCGCTGAGGTAGCTTATCTAGGGCATGTAATAGGCCAAGGCTACCGCCGGCCGTCAGAAGTAAAGCTGGCCGCAATAGACAACTTTCCCCAACCACGAACCAAGAAAGACATTCGGTCGTTTCTTGGATTGGCCGGTTATTATCAAAGGTATATCCCGCGTTACTCTGACATTGCAAGTTCCTTGACAGACGCTCTTAGAAAGACCGTAAAATGGGATGGGGCCAAGGAACATGCATTTTCTACGCTAAAGAAGGCACTAAAAAGTCAGCCAGTGTTGAGCGCGCCTGACTACTCTAAGCCGTTCATTCTTCAGTGTGACGCCAGCGACCGGGGTATGGGTGTCGTGCTTTGTCAGAGGGGAGAGAACGACCAGGAACACCCTGTACTGTATGCCAGTAGAAAGCTTTCTGTTCGTGAGGAAGCATACAGTGCCTCAGAAAAGGAATGTGCCTGCGTTGTTTGGGCTGTGCAGAAGCTAGCTTGCTACATCGCCGGTTCTAGGTTCACAATAGAGACTGACCACTGTCCCCTCACATGGCTACAGTCCATGTCATCGAAAAACGGCCGTCTTTTGCGCTGGAGCTTAGCTCTTCAACAATACACCTTTGATATCCATTACAAGAAGGGTAAACTCAACAGCAACGCAGATGGTCTGAGTCGTTGTCCCTAGTACCCCGAGGGCTTCAAAACGATTTTCTGCTTTCTATCCTCGATTTGAGGCCCACTAGTTTTCTGTATTTATCCAAACATGTGTCAAGTGTTTTGTTTAATGTCTTCAAAAGTGGCTGATGTGGTGTTGCGACTCGGCGGGGGCCACAGGAATAAAGTTGAGGTAGAAGGAAATGACTTCCACAGGTGAATCTAAGTCTGGTGATTCTGAGTAGGGAATTGCCGTGTGCTTGCTTGTGTGTGGGTGTGCTTTCGGCGCAGTTTCCGCAGTTCCTCATTTGTGGTGGGCGGAAAATATGGTGGAGGGGGGTCACCTCATCCCTGCGAGCAACGCCCTCTTGGTCAATGATCATCGGATCCAGTGTTCGGGACAAAAATAATAGAGGAAGAGCCGACAAGCTGCAATACAGATCCCGCTGCACAGTACCTGCTGGCCACTGCACCTCGGGATCTTCTTTCCCCGGCGGAGAGGCTGTTAGGACCGGCGCCAGGTCTGACAATGGATCGGCGTTCCTTTTGATGTTCCTTTTGAGTCGCCCAACGGGTTGGCGGCCTGTGTCCGCCATGTATTGTTCCCACCTGGCCGGAGGGTGCGGCGTCCTGCCGCCGCGGCGCCGTGAGCAGTTCGGGAGACCACCGGTGCAGCTTCTTCTTTGGAAGATGACGGCGGCGGCGGCGGCCGGGAATCGTCCCGCTAATTGAACGAGTCGTTCGGCACCCTTTGAAGCTTGTTTACGGCGGCCCTTTCGATGGATGCAGTCATCAACTCCAGACCCCTCGCCCAGCGACACACCTTGACGGGGGGGGAGCCGCGTTCGTGCCACATGGCCGTGCGGTGACCACGCTTCAGTTTTGAACGTTCGCGTGGACCGTGCGTGCTCGTCACCCTCGCGGGTAATGTGTGGTCCGTGATTGGACGGTGCCATCTGTACGCGGTCCCCGATCTAGGGATCTGGGGAGGACAGACCCTTTATAATGAGCCCCCACGGCTCATTCGGTGTGCTTTTTCGAGTGGAGAGCTCGCCATGTACGAAGAACGCCACTATATATCTAAACTTTCTTATTGACCTCTCTCTAATGTAAATAAACGTCTGTTCTCTGTTTTCCCATATAAGCATTGCATCTCGCTATAAGGGACGAGTCCGATGGGAGCCAGCTACCAACGACGAGACCCACAGGACCCAGACCACAACAGTGCCCTGGTAAAAACCACAATGCCAAGCTTCCGCCGATTACCGACATCAGACCACCGCGCTGTGCGTCAGTACCAGATGTCCAGGTATGGCTCCTCGGAGGAGCCTGGGCTGCGATCGCGGTTCGGCAAAGTGAAGTGAAGTGAACTTTATTGCCACATATATCAAAACATGTTTAAACAACATTGATAGTGGGATAAAAGCTGCATGTAGACAGGTTGACTAGTCCCACTTCCCAGAACAATAACAGCAGCAGCAGCAAACATTAACAAGCATTCTTAACTGTCACAATAGTAAAATAGAAATACATAAAGCAAAGCGATAAGAGAAGAAGCAAGAAAGTATGAAACGAACATTCTCAACAGGCACAATCATAAACAACAAAACATTGGTGTTTACAAAATTAGTTAAAGCATTCTGATTGATTGATTTGTGGGGTTTAACGTCCCAAAACCACCATTTGATTATGAGAGACGCCGTAGTGGAGGGCTCCGGAAATTTTGACCACTCTGGGGTTCTTTAACGTGCACCCAAATCTGAGTACACGGGCCTACAACATTTCTGCCTCCATCAGAAATGCAGCCGCCGCAACCGGGAATCGAACCCGCAACCTGTGGGTCAGCAGCCGAGTACCTTAGCCACTAGACCACCGCGGCGGGGCGGTTAAAGCATTCTCTTTTTGGAAGTATGACGTATGTTGTCATCACTTAATTTATATTTGTTTAGTATTGTAGGAAGGCGGTAGGAAAGTGCTTGAAAACCGTAGTTTGTGCGTGGTCTCGGAACTACCCAATGTTCGGTGTGTCGGTTTATGAGATATGATTGATTTATTGACAAGTTAGCGATGTTCCTCATATGAGTACTGCCCTTAATCGTTTCAAGTTTAAAAGAACTTATAAGCTGATACTGATAAAAGTGGTCAAGTCGGATAATTTTGAATTTCAAAAGTAGGTCACGCGTGTGCTCATTATAAGATACATCAGCAATAGCCCGTAGGGCTTGCTTCTTTAGTGTGACTAAATTTTCTAATAAATGTTTAGTGCTGTTTGACCAACCGCGGTGACCATAGCGCAGATGTGAAGCAAGGAGTGCATTATATATCATGAGTTTCTGTTGAATTGGTAAGAGTTTCTGGCATCTGCGCAGCATACCTAAGGCCTTGCAAAGCTTAGATTTTAAGTGATCAGTATGGTGGTCCCAAGTTGCCAGTTCGTGAAAGATGACACCCAATGTTTTAGCCGACGCAGAGAGTACTACTTTAGAGCCATTTAGCGTAAGACACTTTGTATGATCGATCGCAAGGCGTAGATTTTGCTCTAAAGAGTACTGCTTTTGTCTTCGAGCAATTGAGCTGACGTCAGTTTTTCACCGACCAATTATTTATTTTTCTTAAAATTTCATTAGCCAGCTGTATAAGTTCATCATCCTTAGTTCCTGGAACGCAAAAACTGGTGTCAAACGCGTAGATAATGTAGCTAGCTAAATCATCCACATTCACAATATCATTTATATTGTGAGCGCAGTCACCAACTGTTCTTTATCAATTGGACGTGTCATCATCATTTGTATAATTTCCTCATCTGTAGATATCATCATCAGTGTGTGCCAGCTCCAGCTGACCACGAATACTCAGCGAATACTCCTTTCGGCTCCTGGTATACCTCAGCAGGCCCGTTATCCGCACAATTTTTGTCTCGCCTCGAGCACTGCCGTCATCTGGCCCGAATCAACACCGGCATCTCTCAGGAAGCTCGCAAGTCTCGCTACGACTCAACACACCGTGCTGTCACCTTTTCTACAGGAGACGAAGTTCTTCTGTGGACTCCCGTGCGTGTGCCCGGCTTATGTGAAAAATTCCTGTCATTTTATAGGGCCTTATACGGTGATTGAAGAAACGTCCCCGGTTAATTACCATATCTCACCACTTAACGCTCCCTCCGACCGCCGTTGCCGTGAGACAGAAATTGTGCACGTTTCTCGGTTGAAACTGTATACCTAACGCAATTCCTATTATTGTCTCTCGCGCGGCCAGGAGGCCGCTTCCAGCGTGACGGGGAATTAGTGTGAGCGCAGTCACCGACTCTTCTTTATCAATTGGACGTGTCATCATAATTTGTATAATTTCCTCATCTGTATATATCATCATCAGTGTGTGCCAGCTCGAGCTCGCCTCGAATAAAGCTCTTCCTCATAATATATATAACAAATAAAAGTGGGCCTAGTATGCTGCCCTGAGGCACACCTTGCTCAATTGGTTTTAACGAAGAGTGATGTCTGTTTATTGATACACATTGCTTTCTATCGGTTATGTAACTTCTAACTAAATCTAGGGTAATTCCGCCTATGCCGTAACAATTTATCTAATATGGTTACATGCTGTATTCTATCAAAAGCTTTTGAGAAATCTGCAAACACTCCCAGAGTTAGTTTCTTAGCCTCAATACTGCTCAAAATTATTTCTTTTTGCTTAAAAAGAGCAGTTTCGTTTGAACAGCCTGATCTGAACCCGTGTTGTGATGATGTTATTACGAAATGCTTGTGAAAAAAAGAGGTCATTCTGAGTAGGATAACTTTTTCTAATCCTTTAGAAAACAACGAAAGAATTGATATTGGTCGGTAATTGCCTAAATTATCTCTTTCACCACCTTTGTGTACCACAGTTACCCTTGCAACTTTCATCCGTTGTAGAAAAATGCCAGATGTTAATGCCAAGTTGTAAATGTGAGTGAGGCAAGGTGTGATCAGGTCGATAACATGAAAGATTGGTTCGGACTTTAGCCCATTTACATCCTCACTTTTGCTCCGCCTGAAATTTTTGAACATCTTTAGAACTTCATTATCATCAGTTTCAATAAGATACAATGAATGTGTGATGGGGTTGGGTAAATATGTCAATGCATCTTGATCATGAGTGCTTTCAGAGAATGATAGAAAATATTCGTTAAATTTATTTGCTAGGGCTTCATTTTTAAAGCTCTCGTTTCCTACTTTAAGCTGATTAGCAGTAGAGGCGGGCCGCGATCGTGACAAGACAGAATTCAGCTTATTCCACATCTGCTATGCATCCACAATGCCATCAAACATGTAATAATAATAGTCATGTTTTGCATGTTTAAGCAAGTTAGTCGGGTGATTACGGAATGTTTTCAACTCTTTCAACACGTCAAGGTCACGAGTTGACACGAATGAATGATACAAAGCATTCTTTTTCTTTATCAATTGGAGTAGCTTTAAAAAATCCATGGTTTGCGAGCTTGTTTTTTTGCTAGTTTATATGGAAAATGTTTATGATATACTGAGCACAAAGTATCAGTGAAGTGATCATAAGCCTTTTCAGGTGAAGAACAAGAGAGTATGTCATTCCAACTTAACAAGCCTATTTCTTCACGAAAGCAAGAAATAGACCGTGGATTGATGTCTTGAAAGTATATATGCCTTTCTTCTGAGTGATATTTTTTTGGTTTGTACATTAGTAATCAAATAGATTGGCAAATGATCACTAATCGTAACGCTAATCGTACCATGATGTAGTATATCAACAGTGTTTCTTATAAAAAAAAAGCTTGTGTGGTCGGCGCGAGCGACGAGATGACAAACACGTTTCACCCCGCTCGCTGGAAGCAAGATTCGCCGGAGTAGGCAGCATCACCGGGACCATACACGTGTTTGGTTTGTGTATGTGTGTTTGTTGGGGGCGGTGCCGGCATATTGACACTCGTGCGTGCTGCGGGACATGTTATTGGACAGTGCCGTATGGACCTATTGCCCGATCTATGGATCTGGGGAGAGGAGACAGTATTTAATTAGCCCTCACGGGCTGCTTAGTGTGGTTCACGGAGCTTGTTCAGTAGACAGCCTTTTTCAATGTAGAGTTTCAATGCAGAGCTTCAGGCCAGAGAGCCCGTGCCATGTAAATAATGTAATAAACCCTTTCTACAAAGTTCCACTTCCTCCTGCCTCGACATCTTGATCCCGGATTTCCTTTGCCGCAAACCACGGTCGCAACACCTGGATCGCAGCGGTGAGATGAGACTCAGCGACGGAGAGCGACACGGACCGGGGGTCAGCCGAAAGCCCTAGCTCTGGAATTCGGCGGGATGAAAGCAGCGTTCCACGACTGCACGTAATCGGCTGAGTGCCTGGCTTTGTGCTTGAGATGTATCGAGTCTTTTAGCCTACACCCGTTAAAAGACAATATGACGGACAATTGCCTAGACCTGTGATTGTTAGTAGAGCACAGAGCAGCACTCGATTTCTATCTCAGCAAGTAGGTTAAGAACGAAAGCTCAGATAATTTAGTAGCAACTTGTGAGTTTGTCGCAAGTTGCAAGGGTACGTTGCGGGAAAGTTGGAAGTTGGAAACACGAGGTTGGAAGTTAGCGCTCGTGTCCTTCGTGTCCTTCTTGTCTCTGTGTCGTCGTTTTGTTCTCGCGCTAAACCATCGTCTTAGACACCGCGTGCAGGATCCACAGTGGTGACACTCTCTCGTGAATCCAGCTCACATGTCTTGCAGCTGTCCACAACTACTACTCCCTGCACTACTTCCGTACACTGTGCTGGCCTAATGCTGGTGTTCTTGCCTAAGGGTCGGAATCTGCTTGGACTCCGCAGGCAAGATCCAATATAGGCACACTCTCACTTTGTGTCTGTGCCAGGTGGTCTACAACTATCTTAGCAGTTTTACTAGAATTTCCCTGGCACAGCACCTCGCCGCGTTTACTCTCGCCTTCGGCGATTTCGCCTCTAACAGCCGCTTCTTTTGCTGCTGTCAACCGCGGTTCATTCGTGAACCTACTGCTACCCTCGTAAGTGCTAGCTTTTTCTATGGCTCCGATTTGCACCGCGCTCAACTGCTCTTCGCATTTCTCGTAGGCTACCTGTACCGATTGACCACTCCTCTGCTTCGCATCTAGCTTGCGTTCTAGTCTTTCACACTAGCGTTTGAACCTTTCCTCCTCCTCAGAAATTTCTTGCATCGCCTTCCTGTGTTCTTCCTACCTTATTCTCGGTTTCTTTATGCATTCCTGTTCCAATAAATACATATTCTCGAAGTGCTCAATATCGGCCCTCTTACTTTTACTTTCCAGATTTACCTCACGGAGTTTAGATGCAGGCATATCATGCTCGAATTCTAGGTCGAGATCCCAACGCAGGTTTAGCAGGTTATCTCTCGTCAATCTCATCAGGTCCATGGCGACTACTTTGCTTTGGCTCAGAAGTGAAAAAAAACACAAACCTACCAGTGTTTCGATTATGGGTCTGGAGAAATTGAAGCCTGGTAAACCCCACTACGGAGACCGAAAGCATAAGCACACGGGTAGCACTATGTGGCCAACCTCCCTCTCTACACATTTCCCATTTCTTTTGCACTGCTCTGCTCTCTTCAACTTCCCACAACTTTCCCGCAACGTACCCTCGCAACTTGCGACAAACTCACAAGTTGCTACTAAATTATCTGAGCTTTCGTTCTTAACCTACTTGCTGAGATAGAAATCGAGTGCTGCTCTGTGCTCTACTAACAATCACAGGTCTAGGCAATTGTCCGTCATATTGTCTTTTAACGGGTGTAGGCTAAAAGACTCGATACATCTCAAGCACAAAGCCAGGCACTCATTTGATTACGTGCAGTCGTGGAACGCTGCTTTCATCCCGCCGAATTCCAGAGCTAGGGCTTTCGGCTGACCCCCGGTCCGTGTCGCTCTCCGTCGCTGAGTCTCATCTCACCGCTGCGATCCAGGTGTTGCGACCGTGGTTTGCGGCAAAGGAAATCCGGGATCAAGATGTCGAGGCAGGAGGAAGTGGAACTTTGTAGAAAGGGTTTATTACATTATTTACATGGCACGGGCTTTCTGGCCTGAAGCTCTGCATTGAAACTCTACATTGAAAAAGGCTGTCTACTGAACAAGCTCCGTGAACCACACTAAGTAGCCCGCGAGGGCTAATTAAATACTGTCTCTTCTCCCCAGATCCATAGATCGCGCAATAGGTCCATACGGCACTGTCCAATAACATGTCCCGCAGCACGCACGGGTGTCAATATGCCGGCACCGCCCCCAACAAACACACATACACAAACCCTCGTCATGCCATACCAACTAGCCCAAGCTACCACACTATTAAATATCTAAGAGGATTTCGACGCGCTAACCAGGAAGACCGGGGTGAATGCAGAAGATGGATCGATAGTAAATATCGCTGAGTATCCCGCAGTTGTGAGCAGCTTTCTGGAGTGCGAGCAAGCTTCTTCGGAAGAAAACAGCTGCAGTGTTACGAGACGTGTTCAGCTGTACGCCAGTCTAGAGAGTGAGGGAGAAGATTATTTGTGTTCAAAGCGTTCAGACTGTGCGGGCAAGACAGCTAACGAAACCAGCCCGAGTGCTTGCGAGCAAAAGAGGAAGGGTTAGAAATGAACCCCAAAAAAAGGCGTAGGCAGAAGCGGCATCGTAATGGCAGGAATGCAAAAAAGAGCACAACACACTTGAAGGAAGGCAATAAGCGTTTAAACGTAGTGAGCCGAATTAGGCGTTTGTTGACGGCGCCGGAGTTGCTCCACCTGTGTCCCAGCCACCGGACGAAAAAGCAAGGAAAAGTGCGTTCAGTGAAAATGCAAACAGAAGGAAGGAGCCTAGTAAACAGAATGAGGTCCTTTTCATCCGCGCCGAAGTTGGTTTGCATGCGCCCGAGCCGTCGGACAAAAAGAAAATGAAAAGCACGTTGGGGGAAAATCCAAAGAGAAAGAAGGGTCCGACTTCTGTAGTTCTACCGACAGTACGTTTGATGGGCCAGGGGTGCGCAAGGTCACTGGCTCGCAAGAAGTGGCCGAGCGAAGGGAACGATGCAGGTCGCCAGAGGCGAAGCGAATGGGTGTTGCAATTGTTCTGTTTTCGGTTCACCAAAAAAGGCCCCCAGGGCCCAACCGCTATGCTTTCGTCTCAAAATTGAGTAAAAGTCATAAGCATTTGAAACTGGTCACTAGCGGACTTGTTTATTTTGCTTTGAAGTTTTGCTTGACTGTTTAAAATGGTTTTGCTTTTGGAAAGTGTTTTGGGTATTTCGGCTACGAGCTAGCGTTCAGGTAACGAGTGCTAGGTTGTTTATTTCTTAAGCTTTGTACTTTTTGGTTTTAAAGGTAAGCGTTGTGTGGTTGCATAACGACACGCCTAGCAGCGTTTGTCGAGTAGGAGCGACGTTAGAGATCAATTTTGTGCGAGCGCGGAGACGCAAGGATCTTGTCAATTTTTTCGTGGTTTATGCTAAAGTTTTCTTGTTATTTTTGTTTTGTTCGCATGCCTCTGGTTTGGAAGTATGGAAAGTTAATTCATAAATTACGTGTACGTTTTAGCAGACTAGTAACCGCAAGGCAGAGCTAGTAGCTCATCCGCGCGGTAGCACTATAGCGTGAGTTTGCGGACGTGTAATGTGGATGTTCCTGATACTCGTGCAGCATGACAGTTACCTCTTTGTCGGCTCAAAGGAAATTGACGACTAGCTTTGGCGGCACAAAATTTTGGGGACTAAAAGACCACGTGAAGCAAAAGGCTTTATTTTAGGAGCATGAGGTCTGGTAGGTTACAGGGGATTACTAACGCTGGCACACAAGTACGTCACGGAGAGCGCATCAATTGGGAGTTCATTTTCTTGGGAGCAGTTTAATAGGACAATTATTTTCGAATAGAGATTGGGAGCTGCGGCAAAAGCTCAGAGAAACGCCTTGATTGCTGATTTGTGCATTAGTTTTACTGTTAAAGAAATCTTCTTTTGACATCATTTTTCGGACTCGATGTGTCTCACTGCGGGCAGGGCGCTCTTCCGTGCCTGTGGTTGTCTGTATTTCTGTGAAATCCCAGGGAGGAAAGGCCCAAGGATGATTGAACAATGCCGTCTTGAGGCATCGGCAGTGGCCAGGATGACGCCACCATAGAACGACGCTTCGGGAAACCTGTACGGCTGGTCACCCTCAGGTCTATTTTCCCGCCGGCGGACGAGCTGTTGCGTTTGGCGGGCCACCCTTTTACCACGGCCGACAGGACGGAAGAAAGGCAGCCGCCTCATTTTGTGGAGATCAGGAGCAGCGCAAAGGCGCCCTGCTGTTTCCATGTAATAAGCGCTGCGTGGCTGAAACCACTCTACAATCTCATCCGCATCATACAAGCGTTTACGCTCTGCCACCTTTTGTACTCGGTGGGCATGCATAATTGGCATGTTGCAAAGAGGAGTAAGCTCAATTTCCTCATAAGAAAGGTCTTCAAGCTCGCGCTCGGCTTGCATGTAAGCACTCGCACTGAAAACCTTTTCAAGCTCAGTGTTCACAATACACTCGAAGAGATAATCGAGGCGCAAGAGCGCCCACAGCAGCTCAGGCTCTCCGGAACCAAATCAGGCCACACGATACTCGATGATTTGGGCCTCAACTCTATTGACCAGTGCCCCGATTCCATGCAGATTCCAAGAAACATCAGGTCTCAACTGCGCATTGAACCCATTCCCCGCAATATGCACCCTGCGCACAACGTCGGTCGACGTAGGGCCAGGGACAGAGAGCTCTGCTCGAGCACGTCCGTAGCAACCCCACTGATGCAAGCTTTGTGGATGCTGCGCCTTGTGTCCTACAAGAGGCATTCGCTGTTTCCATCGTCGACTCAAATTCCAGGCACACTTGCACCGCCACGGTACGCACATCGAAGCCCGTGATAGCCGAGCAGGTTGCAATCGCGCTGGCAATGCTAGATAGTCGCAGAGAGTCAATATACAGCGTCTCCAAGGCGGCTATCAAAGCCTACGAAACAGGCATGGTAGCCCCTCAGCCTCTCCGCATTCTCCAAAGCGTCAAGAGTATCACGCCCCATTCTCCCACTTGGTTTCCCGCTCACCCGTTATTGGACATGTTGTTCGACAGTGCCATATGGACCTATTTCCCGATCTAGGGATCTGGGGAGATGAGACATTATTTATTCAGCCCTAGCGGGCTGCTTGGTGTGGTTCACGGAGCTTGTTCAATAGACAGCCTTTTTAAAAGTAAAGCTTCGGGCCAGAGAGCCCGTGCCATGTAAATAAACCCTCTCTACGAACTTCAACCGGCTCCTGCCTCTACATCTTGATCCCGGATCTCCGGTGCCGGCAACCCCGGTCGCAACACCTTCTCTTGTCGTGTCTAAGCCTTTACGGCGCAGCGTTCTCGCTGAACTTCACGATGCGCCCGCAGCAGCACACCTTGGCATATCTTGCACGTACGAGCGCGTACGGCGCTGTTTATACTGGCCAGGCCTTGCTCACTCGGTACGCCAATACGTCGCCACGTGCGAGTTGAATCAACGCTGCAAAACACTATTGCGGCAACCCGCTGGCCATCTCCACGCAATCGGAATACTCACTCAAACATTTTAACGGGTCGCGTTAGACTTGCTTGGTCCTTTTCCTGAATCCACAGTAGGAATTAAGCGGATAGCCATGGCTAGTGATTTTGGCCACACGCTACGCTATTGCTCGAGCTCTACCAACGAGTTGTGCGACCGACGTTGCTGAGTTCCTGTTAGGTCACGTTATATTGATTCATGGTGCACCAAATCAACGCTCCCCAACTGTGGTCGTACATTTCTGTCCCAAGTCATCACCGACATCCTGCGTTCCTGTTCGAAGCAGGACAAAGTGACCACAGCTTACCAGACGCAACCCAACGGCCTTAACAACCGCTTTAATCGCACTTATACAGATATGCTTGCAAAGCACGTATCACCGAACCATCGCGACGTGCCCTACCCTAGCGACGTTCGCGTACAACTCATTCCGACACGACACAGCAGGTTGTTCACCTTTCTATCTGTTGTATGGAAGAGTGCCGACGTTACCCTTAGACACTATCATTTCAAGCACCTCGTCCCCCAGCGAGTATTGATTGATTGATTGGAGTTTATTGGCATGAAATAAATACATAGCGATTGCAAACACCATATGGCCCCTTTGTCAAAGGATAGTATTGCGCCACAGGGTGCATCAGTGCAACGCCCTCGAAGTTTGGGTGAAGGCCGTCTGCAGCGAGGACGCACACCGACGGAAACAAAAACTTCGAGGGCGTTGCACTGATGGCTGGCCACATCAAGCAGCTGTGTTTCCGGAACGCAACGGACGCCTCGTCTTCCTCTTGGCTAGACCACATGCCCAGTGGTCCCATGAAGCAATCCTCCAACGCCTACCAACCTGGTCCTGTGTCCTCGCCCCACTCATCTTCACTCCAACGCCTCCAAGTGCCCGAAATCTACACCGAGCCACTTGCGCAAGAAAAGTCTACCAACGCCACCATTGCTGCGAAACCAAAGAACCAAGGACTCTCCAATCGTGAAAGGTCTGGAAACATTTCTTCGTCTCACCGGCACCCTTTAAGAAAATGCAATCGTGAGAAAGCCACTGTATCTTCAAAGACTTGTCTAGTACCGACCTCATTCGACAACCATATTCACATTGGTGACTTTCTAAGAATTAGAAAAAATGTGGAAAAACGTGTGAAATACAAACTTCACGCATCTACGCTAAACACCTCTTTAAATGCCTTGACTGTACCAAAAGGACTTGTGATTTCGCTCAAACCAGCAACTTCCCAAATGTCACAACGCAACGTCAAGAAATGGAACGAAACGTTAAAGAACCCTTGTGTTACTCTGGTCTCCGCATCGTCGGGCGCGCCCATCTGAAAAACGTCTGTGTCCTTACAAGGGACTTTACCGTGTATTGCGGCAGGTAACGCCTGTTATTTATGAGATTGGCCCCATGTCTTCGTCGACATCAGTTGTGTCTGATGAGATTGTTCGCGTGTCACGGCTCAAGATCTACAACTCTGCTTCTGAAAACGGCCTATAAAGCTCTGGGACGGTGCTTCCGCCACAGTGGTCATGCTACGTATTAGTGGCATAGCGATCAATACGATGAAGATGAATACGGGTGTAGATAGACTGGCACTAGCTCTTAGTTATGGCAGCTCAGTTCAACTCATTATCACCATCAGCCTGACTACGCCCATTGCAGGGCAAAGGCCTCTCCCATGATCCGCCAATCAGCCCGGTCGTGTGCTTTCCGTTGCCCCGTTATGCCCAACAACTTTTTATTCTCATCTGCACACCTAAGCTTCTGTCTCCTCTTTGTGCGTTTGCTTTCTCTGGTAATTCAGTCAGTTATCCTTAACAGCCAGCGGTTACCCTGCCTACGTGCTACATGCCCGACCCATGTCCATTTCTTCTTATTGCTTTTAACTATGATATCTTTAACCCCGGTTTGTTCCCTGACCCACTCTGCTCTATTCTCGTCCGTTTAGGTTACACCTATACTTTTCATTTCCATCGCCCGCTGCGTTGTCCACAATTTCGAGCTGAACCCTCACTGTAAGCCTTCAGGTTTCTGCTCCACAGGTAAGTACCGGCAAGATTCAGCTGTTATGTACCTTCCTTTTGAGGCTTAGTGAGTGGCAGATCAGCGAATCGCGGGTTACTAAGATACTCTCCATTAACTCCTACCCCAAACTCTTCCCAATCTATAAGGTCTTGAAAACCTCCTGCAAACACGCGGTTATTATCAATAGGCAGGGAGACACGATCTCTCCAAAGCTGAAATAACCAGCTTTAAATACATATATTCCCTCGAGTCTGCGCCTGCTGGGTCTGTTCTTCCTCGTAACAATATAGAACATTCACTGTTCAACTTTTCTATTTTCCTAAAACAAATGAGTAACAATGCTGCGAGTTACTTGTAATTCTGTGAGCACGTACTGTCGAGTTACACCCTATAGCGCTGCATTACTGCGTCTAACCAACCATTCGGCGCCTATTTCGAGCGAGCACATAAGCCTGTCACAGTATCTATTGTCACAAATTCGTTTTTGAAACTTTTGCCAGCAGTACAACTTCTTTCCTCATTTCCTTCGTTCTTTCTTTCTTTACTAGTTTATTAAGAACAATCACAAGATTGTCAAAGAAGACACAGCTAAAGGCAAAGATTGCCTGACTGGGCCGTGCCAACCATACAGCAGCAACAGAAAAAGACATTTACAAATACAAAAGCATACATGAAAATCAAATACAATACCTCAGATCAATAATATACATGCACACTGCACTAAAAAGGAAAAAGAAAACATAAACACAATTCTAATGAAAAATGCGCGCAATTCTCTCGAGCAAAAAAAATCACATTATAGTAATTCACACACAAAAAAACAACCTGTAGGGCTCACATGCCACATGTGGGAAGAGAAAGAAAAAGAAAGAAAAATCAAAACAGTAGATGACAATGATAAAAAAACGCAATTCTTTTATTTGCTTTCGTCCTCTGAAAATAATGATTATTTTATTGTTTCTGCATATGCTTGCTTCGTAATGCCGGATTAGAGGAGATTTATCGTTAAAAGGGTGGTGTCACCAAATTTCGAGGCTATCCGAAGCCTGTTGTGGGTTTCCCCTGCATGCAAGGACTCTCCAAACGTAGAGTCGGACACAACAAACGCGTAGAATATATTCTAATTCACTTACAAAAGTGTAGCTGAATGCTCACTCTCGCGATCTAGGCAAATCGCTTGCGCAGCAACACTGACTGATATGCGTGGTTTAACGTCCCGGAACACCCATACGATTAAGAGAGACGCCGTAGTGGAGGACTCAAGAACTGCGCAGCGACACTGACGTTTCAGAATAGAAAAAGCAACGGCAGTTGTCGTGACGTCACGCTAGATCTGCAGTGACATGAGTAATGGCCAATTCCACTGGTAGATCCGGAGCGGCCGACGAAATCCTGGAGCGAGCACTCGGACTGCGCCAAGCCAGATCTGCGAGTGGAACACGGCCCCGCCTGAGGTCGCGCCGAAAGTTGCACATACGTCACTAAACCAGTCCTGAAAATTTCCTCGACATAGCCAATTATTTTCGGTCGAGACTTCGGTCATGCACACGGCGAGAAAGCACGTGCAGCTCGTCTTCGCTGCTGCTACCAGTGCTCTCGCTCAAAGGGAGAAGCAAACCAGCAGCAGAACGTCCAACAGCATCAAACAATGCCATTTTAGAAATGTAAACCAGTGCGGAGGACACCGCCTCGAAAAGAAAAACAGAACGCTCAAGGCCGCTGCAGGCAACAGCACTGCCCGACTGACGGCAATGCATGACGTCAATGCACATGACGGCAATGCAATGTACATGACGGCAATGTACATGACGGCAATGCATTCTCGGAGTTGCGGCAAAATCCGTCTTTGCAAGACGGAGCACGCGGAACGCTCTGTCACGGAGTGAGTTGCGCCTAATCTGCCAGTGGAACACGCGCACTTGCTCTGAATCTATCAGTGGAATGCAGACTCTCAGCTCGACGAGTGCAATTCGCCATAACCTTCTCCGAAACGCACGTAGTGAACGAGAACTCACGTGCGTGAAGTTACGAGTGTGCTGGCGTCCCTTGCAGAGGCACTCTTGCAGAGGCGTCTGTCAAGGACACTGGGTGCTTTCGAAGTGACACTCGACGCGACCAACAGCGGGGCATCCCCCTCCTTCTTCGGCGGCTATAAAACGTCGGCGCATATAGCGTTGGGCGGCTTCTTCGTCCACATTCCGAACATACCTCGTTTCCTTCTGGCTGTCTTTTGCCTTGCCACTGCAGCCTGGATGCTACTGCAGCTGGCCATGTCGCCTGTCAGCGCGTTTGTTTCGCTGTCGCTTGCAAATGGGAGGTGGGGCTAGTCAAGCTGCTATAGCGCAGCTTTTTTCCTACTTTCCATGCCACAATTGTTTCTTGTTTGCGTAAATCACGGTGTATCGTTGTGGTGAAATAAAATTTCAACTTTCAACTTCAACTTGTGTGGCACGTGTATTTCATAGCAGACGAATCTCAGCACGATGTGCGTCACAGCCTTGAGTGCTCACGTGACCAAGCCACCTATGCATTGACGTCACTGCTCAATTCGGCACCGCGAAACCGAAGATGTCCCACATAAGTAGAGCAAAACTAAAGTATTTAGCGAAAATACAGAATCTTGGTGCGTGCATCATGCTTCTTGGAGAGGGAGGAAACGCTTAAAGCAAACAACACACATGCCACAAATTTGGTGGCACCTCCCCTTTACGGTATAGTCCTTGAGGTGGTTAGGAATTTGAACAGCAAGTTTTTGTTCCCCGTAATTTGTCCTACTATGTGGTAAAGCCACAAAACTATTTCCTGTCGTTTTCACACTGTATTTACTCTGGAAAAAAAGTTTGTCAGATTTATATTGTCCCATAATTTCGGCGAACTTAGCTACATGGCTTCAAGCAACACGCAGGTGATGCACATAATCTGGCTGGGAATCGCAAGAACAAGTCGGCGAACTTGGTGGAGAGACCTGGTGTTATTTAACAACCACATGATATCAATAAATTTGATAGCGCACCAAAACGCTTCAATCACAGATTGTTTCAAAGACCTCCGAGGACGGCCTGAGCAACGAATGGATCAAACAAACCAATCTATCAATATCAATAAAATTTTTATTTCCAACAGTTCTTTTACAACACGCTGGGGGTCTCCCAGGCCAAAAGCTGTTGCAAACGGCTTGAGAGCACCTGAAAGCCCTTCATGGCAGCACTATACATTTAATTTCAGACAATCGTGCCCAAAATTTCGTCTGTTAATCACGCCTCATTTTTCTGCACTCCTGCGCTCTGCTCGCAAGTGCGGACTTTTTAAAACTTGCGCCATCCGATGGTTTCTCAGCGTTAGTAACCCGCAGAATGCGCTTTTCGACTCGGGAGCTGACCACAGAAATGTGAAAATTTTATCCGAGTGAATCCCGAAACGCACCAACAGGTGCAGTGCGTGAAATCTAGTGGACAGTTCCAGTTAGCTCGTTGAACGTATAGTTCCATCTCCCTTCTCACCCTGATCTTTGACCATTTTGCGTGATCAGGTCTGCCAACATGAATGGAACCCATCCTGTTGGGCCATATGCTGAGACGCGCGCGACGAAGCAGCTTCCAGCGATTGCCGTCGGTCCCGCTTGGTGATTTGTGGGTTTGCTAACCTACAGCAATCAAGCGTATTCGCGTTGCGTTATACCGAATGACAGGATGGCACCCGTCAGCCGCTTCATGTTGGACATCAAGAGGAAACAAGCAATTAAGGTCGCTACACAGGGCTACAGATTCGCTGCGGGTCGCATCAAATAACGTCACGCGAATGGTTAAATTTCCGTTAAAACACTCAAGAGACGCAACGGTGAGGGGCACACGGGAAGGTATACGCCAACGCATTCGTGCCGTGCGGCAGTTGATTGATTTGTGGGGTTTAACGTCCCAAAACCACTATATGATTATGAGAGACGCCGTAGTGGGGGGTTCCGGAAATTTAGACCACCTGGGGTTCTTTAACGTGCACCCAAATCTGAGCACACGGGCCTACAACATTTCCGCCTCTATCGGAAATGCAGCCGCCGCAGCTGGGATTCGATCCCGCGACCTGCGGGTCAGCAGCCCAGTACCTTAGCCACTAGACCACCGCGTCGGGGCAAGCCGTGCGGCAGTGTTCCCACACAGTGTTCCTACAGAGTATACCGTCACCTTAACTGACGGCACGACTTGATGATAGCCAAGATATAACGAGCTTTATTGAGTCGTTTTGTGTCACACGTAATCGTATGCACAGCTAAAGGGAGATTAGATGCCGTATTCTACTGCTGCGTAATAACAATTACTAAAATTAAAGAGCGTGAAACGAATCACTCTTCCCGTCGGTGCGATCCGAGCCCACGAAGTACGCGTCCGATGCTCTATCACCAAATAAATAAGTGACCTGCTTGTGCTTGACACCGGCTACGCCATTTCCATCCTCAGAAGCGATATCTCTACGGGGGCGATGCTATCGCAGAGGCGAAGCGCCCAACACACGATCACGGACCCTTTATTCAAGAGAGTCTTGCCCCGCCGCGGTGGTCTAGTGGCTAAGATATTCGGCTGCTGACCCGCAGGTCGCGGGACCGAATCCCGGCTGCAGCGGCTGCATTTCCGATGGAGGCGGAAATGTTGAAGGCCCGTGTGCTCAGATTTGAGTGCACCTTAAAGAACCCCAGGTGGTAGAAATTTTCGGAGCCCTCCACTACGGCGTCTCTCATAATCATATGGTGGTTTTGGGACGTTAAACCCCACATATCAATCAAATCAATTATTCAAGGCAGTCTACGCATTTCTGAATTTCGTCTACATTTTGGCTCATTGAAAAGCTCACCCCTTCAAGGAACGCTCGTTCTTCGGTCGTATGAAAACATAAAGCCATCAACGATGGAGTATGATTACGCAGGATCGTGTTATCGCGCTCGATATGGGCCCGATAGCTTATCAATCGGCCCTTCATACGGCGGCACCTAGCAACCTTGCCCCAGCAAAACAGCTGACGGCGCCCCGACTTCCTGGAGCGTAGAAAGAGAAACCAGTGAGTCTGATTCCCCAAGGTTATCGTTAATAAACGAGCGCGCACGGTGAGAGTGGCGGCGGCGGCGATCGAACGAGCTCCTCCGCGGGGGAAAAGAGCGCACGCACGCGCCGAACGGCCCGCCGTCATCGTCAAGCTAGGCCTAATGAACGGTGTCGGCGGCCACTGACTGCGCGCAGCAGTGCGCCTCGCCGAAGCCCGATCGGGCGTGACGACTCTCGGAAGACACAAGCACGCACGCAGGGCTTACGACACCCGTTTGCATGGCTCGATTGTGCGCGGTCGACAGGCCGTCTGCTGGAAGCGAAACTGCGATCGCGCGCGGAGAAGGGGAAAACACTCACGTCGTCCCACTTGACGAATTTGTTGCCGTCTTGCAGGCTCTTGGGCACACTGATGGGCTTGAGCTGCAGCACGTGAACGCCCGATTTCGCGCCTGCCATATTCCTTGTAGTTCACATGTGTCCCCGGTCGTATGGTTTCGGGCCAGCACAACACAGTCCGCCGCTACCGCACTCAATTGAAGCACACTCGCCTTGCCGGTCACTACTCGTGCCCCCACAGCCTGAAAAGAGCGTGGCGCCGCCCTGTGACAAGAGCACCAACCACTCAACTGCAGTCAGCACTCGCAGGCGGGCGGTGGCGGCACCAGTCAACACTTCGATCTCGCCTCATTTTTTCATTCGTCAAGATAATTTGGTCTGCCCTGCTCTCATAGGCGAGCGCACGAAGACGGGGGGGGGGGGGGGGGGGGGGTTGAAAGCAAAGCTAGCTCCTACATTGACAGAATGGGGAAAGAAGTGGGGGTGCTGTGAAGAACATTCGTTCCTCCCCCCACCTGAAGGAGAACCCTGTGCGCCTGCGCTACCGTCATCAGAACGCTCAATAACATCCATGCCAAATCAACCATGGTTTTTCTAAACTCCATGAATTTGGCTGAAAAAATTTCCACGTGTTTCTCGAAGTTCGCAACTAAACCTGCGGGTTTAAATCCATTGCGAAAAGTCTTCCCGCTTATTGTGAGAGTCTTATTGTAAAATATTTAGCGCAACCTTGACTCTGTAAAATATTTAGCGCTACATTGACTTTTGCAAACACTCACGCAAGCACCCACACATCCATCCGAGTAAGACACACGACACTCAGCACTCATTTGTCGTGGACGCGGACGGCTAATCCGCGGATGAACCGCTTGCAGGCGCATCCACACTACGGACGGTGTCCTAGGAGAAAACAGTTGGATTAGCCTCGACCGCGGGTTCGGCGCTCACCAGTGCCCGTTGAAAGCAGACAGGTTTGAGATTATTCAGCATGGATGCCCGCAAGAAGCGAAGCTTGACTGCGATATCTGTGGCGTTGTGACAAATGAACAAAGAGTGTTATTCTTTCAGGAAAAAAGGGAACTGCTGGCAGAATGTTCTTTCAACTACATTGTTCCCCACTTGTAAAACTTCTGAACGCGTCTCCCATCGTTTTTTAGAAGCAGCACGTCGCCGGTTGCAGAAGTTAGAATATTTCACCACCATGACGGCTAAGAATCTCGCGTGTCAAATGACGGCGGCGACATTTCCCGAACCACCAAAAGTGATTTCTGCGTATTTATTCACCTGAGAACAAAGCCCCCGGAAACTAAGTAAACCTTGCTCAAGCGTAGATGATGCCGACCAGTCATGGAGCTGTCCGCGAGCCATGGAGGACGTTGCCACGAGCAGACGAAAAGTGTATTGGTTTCCAGAAACCCCGAGCTAATCCGCTGAAGTATCGGCTTTCTCCCTCCAGAATCCCGATGTGGGAAACAAACAGGTTGGGTTCATCTGTCCGCAAGCCGCGCGGACGAGGGGAATCACTGAAGTGAGGTCACGTGACGCGCCGTCTGTCCCGCCACATCCGGATTCGGTCTGTCGTCTCAATGCACCATAAATGACCTTCTTATATACGTACATGAAAATGCGCAAAAGATATAAATCGAACAGAGCTGCGAATGTGAAAAGCATTCAACAAGCGGTGCATGAAAAAGAAATACGAAAAGCATATGAACCAGCTAGAAGCTAGAAAACGAGCTAGAAAATGGGCGTCAAACAAACAGGACTTTCTAAAAAGCTCCATGGAGGTCTCGCGAGCACGAAAGTCATCATGGCTAAAATCGAGTGGACAACCTCATTTCCCACACCAGCACTGACGCGTATCAAGCCGTCTCGCATCTAGAAGGGAAACCAAGAAACGAGTGGAAGAGGCCGTCCAGTCCACATGATGACGAAAAAATTGAGACATGTTTTCCTAACCGCCTTTGACATTGTTTATATAAATCTCATTATCAATGGTAACGATGTTAATGCATTGGCTGACAGTGGTGCATCTGCGATAAACCACGCCCTTGTTAAAGATCACGACATAATTAGATGGGGACTGGTGCAGTTGCAGAGTTCTGACGGGGCGAGACAAATATATATGATGAATGGCCGAAACCAATTGTTTCTTACCAAGGCCGTAAATATAACATCGACGCCCTTGTCACGGAGGGGTGCTAATATAAATTCCTACTTTCCAGACCCAATATGTAGACACTGAATTTGAATTTTTATTGGAACGAGGAAGTAACTGTGGAATAAGAGACATGCGCGTCATTGAACGCGTTGTGGACCACTTTGTTATGTGTGAAAACGACGTACGTGAAAAATTTTCTGAAATCGTTTTTCGAGGCGACTATCCACCTGCTACAACAAAATTTACTGTTCCCTTTAAGCTTAGCGATATAACGCCGGTCAGAAAAAAGTCTTACAGCATATCCTGCGAAAAGAAACTTTGGTTGAAAACTGAAATCCAAACTATATTAAATGCTGGAACATTACGGCCATCGGTGTCTACGTTCACCTGGTTTATTACTTTGGGTTCTAAAGAAGTGTGAGCTTTGTGACTGTGTCCTGATTACCAAACAGACATTCTTTTCTATGACGCCCAGGATTTACGAAATAATTGCACGACCTGGAGGTAGCAATGTATTTTCTCGCATCAACCTCTGCAAATAATTTTGGCAGATGCCGTTGGAAGAGAAATACAAATTGTACGCGGCTTTTGTCACCCCATTCGACGTGTACGAATATAATCGTTTAGCTTTTGGATAAAAAACAACAGCGTGGTGTGGTTTCAAAAGATGATGAATAGCGTTTTTGAAGCCATTCCTTGGAGTATTGTGCAGTGTACTACAACGTGTACATGTATACATCATTGTCTATTTTAAAGATGAATCATCACACGCAGAGCACGTGTACCTGACATCTGTTTTGATGGCATTAAGAGACGGCAGACTGAAAGTGAACTTTCAGAAAAGTGAAATTTTTAAACTGAAGATTACATTTCTCAGACGCATTTTGGATGGATATACAAAGAGTACGATTGAAGAATCCCTACGACGTGTCCGACTGGTGACGAAGCCAAACACGCATTCGGAGTTTTTCTTGGCCTCGCAGGGCATTCTAGAAGTTACATAAATGATCTTGCAGCACGAGCGAAGTGACTGAACAACTTGCTCCTTAAAGACAGAGATTTCATCTGGACGGAAGTATGTGAGAGGGCGTACAAAGATTTGGTATTAGCCATATCACCAGACCCTGTACTCACACAACCGGGCTTCATCCAACCGGGCTTCAACCGGGCTTCATCCGCCTTAGTTTTATGCGCCCGTTGTGAGTTCAAATGGGCTTCATCCATTTGAACTCATAACGGGCGCATCAAACTACGGCGCAGGTGCTGTACTGTACCAAAGAAGAGGCACGAGTAGAAGCGAAAGAAGACGACACATGATAAAATATTACTCCTATACTTTCAAGAAGTGGGAACAAAATTACACTGCACGACTGAAAAACGCGCATTCGCTGTCATACTGGCGATTAGGTATTTACGATCGCGCTTGGAAGGCATGAAATTAAAGCTGTTAACTGACCATCAGGTGCTTACCCATTTGCTAAATGGTTCTCAACCGAAGGACCGAGTTGCTAGATGGATGGGCAAAAATTGGAAGTTTAATTTCGAGGTGGCACACAGAAGTGGACAAGATTTTGTATACGCTAATGCCCTTTCTCCACTTGTCATTGTCATGAAATGTACGGGTGACGAGAGGGTGAACTCACTTGAAGTATGGCAGTGGTGCAGCCAAGGGAAGGAAGGGGGTCTGGGGGGGGGTTCAACCCCTTTCCCAATTTTCCGTGCGAACCCCCCTCCCCCCGACACTTACCCCCCCCCCCTTTTTTTTCGTCGCTTCCCGCAGACATGACTTGGAAACTAAGCGGTGCTACTATCACAATATCAATCCTGAGCGCTTTTAAACAGAAAAATATCTGCACACGGGAAAACGTGTCGTGGTGTTTGTCAAAGCATCGGTGGTTTGAAATTTTGGGCAGGAATCGCGACCGCAAGCCTTATAAATTTTTATTTATTTATTTATTTATTTATTTATTTATTTATTTATAATACCCTCAGGGCCAACAAGGCATTAAAGAGGGGAGTGGGTAAATACATGAAAACTACAAATAAAACAGTGCAATAAATACAAATAAACAATACAATATTTACAAATAAAACAATACAATAAAAGACAGATATTACTAACATTTCCGCAGAATGTATAAAAAATAGTTATTACTAAATATACAAAAACAAAAGCAATAAGCATAGGTAACAGATTTTCTTGGTTATACAATGTTAGCTAATGTTTCGTGGAAAAGTTTGAAGTCAGTAATGGTTGCGACATTCAGGGGAAGGCGGTTCCAATCATGAGATGTGCGGGGAATAAATGACTGAAAGAAAGACCTAGTGTGACATGATGCGATTCCTACCTTATTGCGATGATCAACACGGTTTGAGATGTACAGAGGCTGGAGTTCGGCAATGGTAATAATGCTGCAGTGGTGGTCATGCGTTTACCCACCGAAACAGATCTCGCCGAAGTCGACCACTACGATAATTTGATAATTTTCATCTAGTTAGAGGTTCGTTTTAATGGTAAAAGCCAGACACAGTTCCAATGTATGGTAAGCCACATTCAAGCATGTTCCAGTGTGACCCTTCTTACGTGTGCTAAGACATACTCAAGCCAGAAACAATTATTTATGTTTATTCGCACGTTTTGCTATTCTGCTAACATCTAAACACAAAGACACACATGCGCGCACACACGCGTGTGCACGCGCACGACAGAATATTTGGCTTATCCCCATAACGTCGCCTGTATGCAAGTGTACAATATATCGATACCTGTCCTCACTATGGGCTAAAGGCACTCCTCCCAAGTGTTGTATAATGACAAAGGTGCAATCCAGGCAAAAATACAGGCCAGCCACTACTGTAGAAAGACCTACTAAACTACACGGCATGCAACTTAAGCTCATAAATGAAAATTGGTGCTCATAAACCGAATGAATTCGTTTCATCTGTCCCTTTACATCGACAGAACTAAAAGGGCACACCGAGCAATTTTAGCAGCTAGCGACATAACGCGCAACAGAAAATGCGCGAAATGAAGAAACATGGATGGACATGTTACATCTAAAATTAAGAACAATATACAACGTAATATTATTTTTTCAAGAAATGAAATGAACTTTGTTCAAGCAATGTTTCACGTAGCAAATAGACACATCACCTAACGAAATACTCTTGATCATTTTTATCAATTGACAGAAAGCTTCCTGCGCATTACTTGTCATATTATATCTCGCTAGCTGTGTTACCCACAATTTGCGAGAATTGTTACGTGCGAACTGGGCTTGTTGCATTGCCGTTCCCACTTTTCGTATTCGCTAGCCACGTGTGCAAGTGAAAGGTGCCAAGAAAAGCAAGAAGTAGGCATCAGGAGAGAATGGAATCACTCCGATATGGCGTGAAAGTGATTTTCAGCAGTATATCTCAATCAGTTGAACTTGTACACCCGAAGACAAAATTACCCAAAAAAGGAGTAATGGAGCCCACAAGGCGCGCACGATGAACGAATAAACCGTTGAGGAGCAACCACAGAGGGAAGCGTGCCGCGCGAAACCACTTAGTCTCCAAACACGCTCCAAAGAGATGAACCGCCCGGACATTGCGGGCAGCGCGAAAGGCGTTACCAAGGTGACCAACCCTCCTTCTCCACAGAACAGATGTCCTTCTCCTCCTCTGCTGGCTTCGTCTTTCCCCGTATTTTGCCGGCGACAGTACGCGTTGCGTCGCGCTCGGAGTGCTCGACCACAGCTGCCTAGATTCTACGATCTAAGCATTACGACGTGGTGCTTGTGTGTACGCTTGGATGAGCGTGGGCTGCTGCTTTTGCGTTTCGCTGCAGCCATGAAGTCTGGAGCAAGCCTCGACACGTCACTAAGCGACGCTGTATATCTCTGGCTTCAAGATAGTCACGACCAACACACGACAGCAACCGTTGGGAAGGTCAATATGGCGGCCGAGAAGACAACAGGCCTATCGGATATATACTTCAGTCCAGCTCAGGGCAGGAAACAGCGCTGGATTCTAAGGCAAGTAGGTTATTATTCTTTATTCTACTCTACTTGTTGCGTGTGCAATACGGATCGCGCTTGCCGGCAACGGGCTCGGTCGTGTTGTATATCGCACGCACGAAATGCGTCAAGAAGGTCAGCTTCGGCGTTTGCAGTTCGCCTGTGTTTTGCGAGCGCCTGGAAATTGCCCGCCATTGCCGTCGGCTTCCCCCTACGCTCGCTCATCGAGTGCTCGCCTGTCTTCACCGCCGCGATGAGCTCCGGGCTGACGATATTGGGCTGAGACCTCGTCGCTGTGTTGGGAGTCGTTGAAAACACGTTGCGGGTTCTCGTAAAGATCTTGGTTGTAGCACAGTCCCTTAATACCGTTGCATTGAAGGACTCTGGTTGTAGTATGTCGCGCGCTGTAAGTGCACCAGCACAGGCAGGCGAGGCTTTGGCTAGCGTCAGAACTTACTGAAAATTGGTCGCCATTACAGTTGGCTTTCCCGTCAGTCGGTCGCAAGAAGTTCGGCGCCGTCCACTGGCCGCGGCGGAGGAATCGCGTTTGCGTGCTGCACTCGCTCGAGTCTGTGGAAAAGGGCCGCATTACCGTCGATTTCTTCGGCGCTAGCTCCAAACCAGCACGGCGCTGTTCGTGGTGGCGGCCAAGCGTACGCTCGCTCTCCTGTTCGAAGTTCGCTGGCAGCAGACACTCCACGTGCAACGACGTGTTTGGTCTCGCGTTCGCTTGCTCGAGCTGAACGACGTCGCTCGCTTAGGACTCACCGACTTGTTAGCGGCACGGAGGTTCACGAAGTTGTGGCTGCGGCCGCCACTCCTAAGCTGTTGTGCTACGGGGATTACGGGGATCGAAATGAGTCTTTGACGATGTGTGACATCACGGTGAAATTAGCATGTCATATCTCACGTATGTTTTCATTTCAGCTTGCACGTATTTCTCATGTGCATTTGTATTCATCCTCTGTCACGTGTGACTCCCTATTTTACATACTTATTGTGAAGCTGTGGGCACACACCGTGCTAAAGACTGTGTGCGCTGGCGTCTGCAATGCCTGTTATCCTTTTCTTTCGTCAGAGCAGCTTCAGAAGGACTGAGCGAGATGTGAAGGTAAAGCTATTGTGTGTCATATTTCAACGCTTGTTTTTATAATAACGTGCACGTACTTGCTATATGCGTACATATTCATCTTCTGTCACGTGTGTCTAACTATTTTTACTATATTATTGTACGTGCAGCCGTGGGAACACAACTGGCAGAAGGCTGCGTGCGCTGGCGTCTGCAATGCCTGTCATCTATCGCTTCCGTCGGAGGAGCTCCCCAAGAAATGAACAAGATTTGACAACGAGACTGGACTTGTACACTTCACCATTATTTATTTAAAAGAATGGAGAAACTTGATGTGTACGTAGAAAAATATAAGATTTCGATGTCTCATTTTTGTCTTTCGTTGTTGCCGTGACTGTGAAAGCAGTTACACATAGGTGGCTAACTACTTTTTCGTCGGTTCTTTTCTGCGAAATTTGTTGATCACTGCGCAGAAAAACAGGCGAAAAAAGTATTAGGCCTGGTGGAAAATAAACAAAAAACAATGTTTGAACTGGGGACAAAAAGTCCATCTGAATGGAGTATTTGAGTGGATCAACCGTTCGTCTGGCAAGGTGCAACTGTGAGAACTAACGGTCGCCTGGTAAGGTGTAAATGTGGGGAATAACAGTGGCTCTACAAAGTGCAAATGTGAGGACTAAATGTTCGTCCTTAGAGGTGAATTGTGGGACTAACGGTTACTCACTAAGGTGTAAGTGTGAGGACCAAACGTTAGTCCCTTGAGCTCATCTGTGTGGACTAACTGTTCGACCCGGTGCCGTTAGTCCTTGAAGAGATTAATGGTTGTGGCAGCCCCATTAGTACCCAAAAGGACGAACCACAAACCACTTTAACACCGTTTTGCATTGGAGTGTACCCTTAAAGCTGGATGAAAAGTAGTGCATGGTGATTTTACCAAATTTGTTTGTTTTACTACTCACCACGGTGGTCTGGTGGTTATGACGCTCTATTGCTGACTGGATAGTCATGGAATCGTATCCCTGTCTTATTTTCAATGCAGCTGAAACTGCTTGCTGGGCTGTGCACTTTCAGCTAGGTACACGTCAAAGACACAAATTGGTAAACTTTGTTGGGAGGTTTGAGCGCTTTAAAAGTCTCATCGTCCTGTAACTGCTGGCGTCCTTGTCAGTTAAAACCGCAAACACCAAAGCTGTTGTCAAAAATCGAGGTTTTCGTGCATGCATCATGCCCATATCGGTTTTCAGGAGTTCTTTCTGCACATGAGTCGTATTAAGACAAAGTATAACTACAGCTGTGACCCTCTTCTTCCAATGCGGTAGCTTTTTCGCCAGTTGTAGGGCGTGTACTGAGAGCAGCGTCGCCTTTCGAAAAATGATCGTTAAGCGTTACTATACGGCGTTTCGGCGCAGTCATCCAGTCTCAAAGAAGGGCACTGATTGACACAGAACAACACTCTAAAAAATGTCTCAGTTTACAAAAGATCTCGCTGGTAAATTGGCGCCCGAGGATTTCTGTAATTCAAAGAACAACAGGCTCTATTTCACAAAGGCTCTGTAAATTCATTTTTTGTATCGCCACACACAGCAAGCTTCTGTTATTACGTGTACGTGATCTGTCTGTTCCTAAACATGGCTGTTCTGCTGTCCTTAGCACAGAATACTTTTGTAACTCAGAATACAAAATTTCCGTTACTTGAAAAACAAAAGACAAGGTGGTTGCCTCAGAACGGGCTGCCCATAAATTTTAATAATATTGAATGAAAACATAGCTTTTCAAATCTTCTGTCACTTTAGGGGAAAAATTTAGACACAATACGAAGCATAGGAGGGGAGAAACATGATGCTATTTTCTACTGCTTGGTGGTGCTTAAGCGCCTAAAATTTCCCCAAGTTTTGTGCCAACTATTTCATCAACAAGTTCTCCGAAGTGCTCATGTCTTACTTTTGATTTCTATGACATTTTTGTCGTCACTCAGAGTGAAAAACAAGTGGCTTTGTATAATGGACATATCTCTACTTAAATTGGCTTTGTTTCTTTTTCATTATATTAAAGGAAATGTTACTGTTCCACAAGACATTGGCACACGTAGTTTTGGAGGTAACCTAATTTGGAAAAATTAACGAAACCTTTTGCTGAATTGTGGACAGGTGGGGAACACAAGTACTGTGAAAATGTAAATGTTTCACAAGACAGTTGATGATTCTTATGATTTGAAAGCAGGATGTTTCATCATACTCAATATACACAGCAAGAATTGATGTTCCATATCCCATGAGTGTTTGTACGTTTGACATTGGTGTTTCAACATGCAGACAGCTTTACAGTGTAATAAAGCTGTCTGCATGTACTGTGCACACATCACTCATGCTGCTGCAGGCCAAATACATAATGGCGACCCATTCAACAACACAAGGCTTCATTTACTTGAACAAAATAAACAGATGTCGTTAACTGGTTTGTGACATTTTGAAGGTCTTACACTGCCGCTACCGCACTCGGTTTATTCCTGAAAAGAATGTAGAAAATAAAACTTATCAGAACATTTCCGTTAATCAACAACGTACACACTCCTTATTCTTGGCGTATATACGTGGCTCTTGCTCCGCACATTACCATAATTTTGAAAACCAGGGGCAGTGTGCTACAGGCGTTTCCCGACTGGCTCTGATCACGTTTACAGTCAGAAGCATCATTTCCAGAAATTCTTGTTTGTATCATAGGGAGGATATACACTTTAAAAACATGAAATCGCACACGCTAGAAATCATTATCGTACGTGTGTGTGTGTGTAGCGACCGGTGCACAAAACATGGTAATACAGAAAAAAAACACAACCTAACAAGCAGCAGCCGCTAGCGTTTTGTTTGCTTGTGTTTTGTTACTTCTCGCGTCCATTCTGTGTGCAGCTTAGCAAAGGCATTATACGATTATTTGCCCCCACGTGAACGAGTTGGCGACCTTTGTGCCTGTATAGCATAGGCAGCTGTCCTACCGAACTAGACAGGCTCAGGTACACCTTCTATATCAGTGCATTACACACTTCGTGATCCTGACGGCTGCTTGGCGCAAGCGCTGTTTCATATTTGACAGTCGTAATAAGAAAAAATTGCCTTTAATTACGACTACCAAGGGTTTCTTAACGTGCCCTCAAAATCGACATACACGGGACTCAAGCATTTGCACCTCCGTTCTAAATGCCGGGATACCGCTGTCGAGCCCCATAACTGCTGGATTCGGTGGCAGACCGGTAGTCATACGACAAGTCATACGACGCACGCGCTATTCATGCGAAACACGCTTCTTGTCAGTTTTTTTCGCAAATCGGGTTCGCATAAAGCAAGTAAAAGCGAGTGATGGGTGCTTGGTCGATTTCGAGCTTTTGACGTTGAGCGCTTCGGTCAAACACACACAGCAACGCACGTGTGGATGAACGGCGGACGTAGCAGCGCCGGGCGCACCACGGAAGGCGCCTTTTCAGCGCGCGAACGTGTCGCTCCGCGAAGGTTCGACGACGACGACCTCCCACATGCATACGTCAAAAAGGTCCACTCCCCAGGCCCCATACCAAATTTTAGTCAGACAGTGGAAGTTGCTGGGTGTCCGATGAGGAACATTTTTCACAATTTTTTTTAATCCGTTCATAACAAGCGGAGAAAACTTTTTTTTGAAGCGGCACGAAACGAGGATGAGAGGAGGTGAGCTCGAAACCCTTGCCGCTCCTCCGCGTAGCCTTCGCTAGCCAAATCTCTTCCTCGCCCTCTCAGGCATCCCACTAAGAGGTCACGTGCGCATGACGTGCCCAAACAAGTCAAAACCCCGAGCACGCAAGCGGCATTGCTTTGTTGACCAGCGTTATTTTGTTGTCTTCTGCCTGTTTCTGCGGTTGGTTTGGAAACGCTGCCTTATACGCGGTAGAATAGATGAGCACAATGAGTGCGCGAACGCGTAGGAAGGAGCGTTCCACGGCGGTCGTCGGCTCAATGCGCTGACCGCGGGTACGTGAACACATGCGAAACGCCGACACATTAGCCCCGCATCTCGATGCAATTCACGCGAGAAAAATGGAAAAAAAGACGCTAACATTCCCTTATTGCATCTCATTATTTATCTAGAGCTTTGTTAATCTCTTCAAGCAACAAATTACATAAACTACGCATGCCATGTTAAATAATTTTCGACATGTCACGTGACACTGTTTGCAACGTCAGAGCAGAGTCGTCTACCTAGAGGACCAACGTCACTGCATTGCCGTGCACGTAGGGCCATTCATACGTGCACGTCATGCCCTTATTCTCTGGGCGTGCGCCGGAAGAAGGGAGGGGGAGCAGCATTCATCTTGAAATTTGACCCATTTCCGCGGCGCGTAGCGTAGCAAGTTTTGGCAGACGTAATCATGAACGCCTCGTCTACGCATTGCGCTTGTCAGCCCAAAACTGCCAAACCTGGTGAATGGCCCTTTAAAGGGCCAGTCAACAGGCTCCGAAACGCGCAGGATAAGCTCGCGCATTTTTTCCTGCGCGATCCAACCTCCTTCAACGCGCAATGACGTCTACTCGGCGATCGGCGACGTGTCGTAGCACGCAGCTCGTCGATTGGTCTAAACCAGGTATCAATTAGTCAACGTCGCTGATTGCCGAGTTGGCATCACTGCGTGTGGATGAAGGTTGGCCAGGTGTACGAAAGAGGCATGAGCTTTTCCTGCGCGTTCCGGAGCCTGTTGACTGGCCCTTTAAGAACAGAAAGCGCGGAATGCGGCCAGTGTCTCCAACAGACGCATCTAGTGTCTCTTGTAGGAAGGCCAGCATGGAGGGGGGGGGGGAGATAGCACTGCGCAACGCGTAGCTCGTTCATAATAGTATGTACTCGCCGTATATACTGCTAGTAGTAGTAGTAATAGACTTTTATTCAGCGAAATTTACAGGCCGAGCATTTCGACCACCTGTGCGATCAGCCGACGCTGTTCTTCTTCCCCTTCACCGCCGATCCAGACGAGCCAGGAGGTGATGGAAAGGGATGGGGGAGGATAATAGCTGGATTGCTGAGGAGTTGGGCAGTAAAACAGGGAGTGTGACAGGTCAGCGTATGGGGAGGGACAATTAGGACAGCAGGAGTTAGACCTATATTTATAAAGCAAAAGGCAAGAGGGGGTTATCAGGCAGTTCATTTGGATGTGCCGTAGAGTTCGAGCCTCGAGCGCAGTGAGTGATGGATGAGGGGGAGGGTAGAGACGCTTGTCGAGCCGGAGCTGGAGATATACCTCCTTGATAGTGTGACGCAAGGAGATCTGCCCTTCGTTATTCGCGGAGCTCTCACTGTCTTTCGAATTTGTGGGCCAGGGAATGAACGGTGCCCGGTGCAATATATTGCAGGCAAACTGATGAGCTAGCTCATTGCCGTTAATACCCGAATGCCCAGGAACCCAGCGGAGGAAGACAGTGGAGGGTTGAAGAGCAGAGGCCGCTCGCTCGACCTCCTGTTGAAGAGCAGGGGGCAACGTGCTGTTCTGTATGTGACGGATGGCGGCATGAGAGTCGGAGTAAATCATGTACTCGGGGAGAAAAGGGAGGGAGGAAAATGACTGCATGGCGTGGACCATGGAAAGGACCTCGAGCGAAAGTACATTTGGCGGGTGTAAGTATGGCCCGCTGGTGTGCGTGTCAGGTGCCGAAAGGTGTGGATGGTAGATAGCGTAGCCACACGAGCCCCGAGGAGCCATGTATGAGGCATCCGTGTAGGCAACTCCCTGGGTAGAGAGAGGAGGAGAATGATGCTGTGCTGCCGCATGACGCCGACCGGCGTGAATAACGGGAAACATATTGGATGGGAGGGGAAGGATGCGAAGGTTAGAAGCAGCGGTGCTAGCAGCAGAAGGCAAGGTGGAAACGGAAACAAGAATGTGAGGGATACCGGCTTGGGCTAATAGCCATTGGCCTTGATGAGTGAGAGAAAGACGGGCAATCTGAGAGTCGTGGTGCAGAGAAATAAGAGAACGTAATGTATGGAAGAGGCCTGTGGCAAAGAGCTTAATTATTGGTAGAGGTAGTGACAGGGGGGTTTAAAGCTGCCTTGTAGAGGCCTAATAGAGCTCTTTCGAGTGTGCTGAGTTGCGTTTGAGTGAAATGAACATATGGTACAAAGTAAAAGAACTTGTTAAGGGCAAGCGCATGTGCAACCCGGCACGCATGAGCCTCGTGGAGGCCCGACTGCCGAGTGACAACGCGTCGCAGGAGGTGGGTCACCACGTGGCAAGTCCTCACAGCGTGATATAGGGCCTGCGCGTTCTTTGTCGCGTGCAAAGGGAAGCCAAGAACTTTGCGTTGCTGAACAGTGGAGATGAAAGAGCCAGAAAGATGTAGGGAGATGAAGGTATTGTGGGAGCGCTGGTATGCGGACCGGTTTAGCAGAAGTGGTTCACATTTCTCCGGTGCAGGGGACAGGCCAGCAGTAGCGAGAAATGGAGCGATAAGGTCCAGGCCACGTTGCAAAGTATCCTGCACGTGGCTGGGACATCCAGACGTACACCAGAGAGGGATGTCGTTTGCATAAAAAATTTGGTGGAGGTCAGGTATTTGGGACAGTTGGGAGGCAAGCGGGGCCATAGCCATATTAAATAGAGTAGGAGATAGTACGGCGCCTTGAGGAGTGCCGCGGGTGAGGGAGTGTGGGTTAGACAAATGAGTATCGGCTCTAAAGTGAGCAACTTGATTGGAAAGAAATGATCGGATGTAAGAATACATACGGGAGCCACATGACAGCGAGGAGAGCTGAGCGAGTATGTGGTCATGACTCACGCCATCCAATGCCTTCCGTACATCGACGGTTACAAGCGCATGGATCTGACTACAAGAAGGTGAAAGAAAAGTATGCTGAAGAACAAGGAACATGTCCTGCGCACAAACGTGGCGTAGAAAGCCAATAAGAGAAGGAGAGAAAAACTCTTTCGCCTCAATAAAATCAGACAGTCGAGTCAAGGCCCATCGCTCAAGAGTCTAGCCAACGCATGACGTCAAAGAGATAGGGCGAAGGTGAGAGAGAGATGGAGGTTTGCCCGGCTTCGAAATCATGCAAATTAGAGATGATGTCCAAGAGCTTGGAAGACAGCCGCTGTTGCATGCTTCGTTGAATGTTTGTAAGAGAAATTCCTTCGCGTTGTCGGGGAGATTACGTAATGTAGTATATGTTATCTCATCCTCACCGGGTGCCGAGCGGGTAGATGGAGTGGCTAAGGCAGCTTCCAGCTCCCTGAGCGTGAATGGGCGGTCCAGGTCTGGGTTAGCTTCGCCACAGTAATCTGGGTAGGAAGGTGTGAGGGGGGTGGGAGATACAGAGATTTTAAATTTTCAAACAAATCAGATGGAGTCCCTTGAGCGAGAGCTTTAGCTAGGGTGGAAGCAACGGCAGGCTTGGTACCTAAGAGAGACCTAAACAGAGACCTTGTAGAGTGTGAGTGCAGTGCGGAGTCAAGGCCGTCACACAGCGTGTTCCAACGAGAGTGCTCGAGAGAAGTGCCGTAAGTGATAATTTCAGCCCGCTGAGCATCAATTCGGAAGGAAAGTTGGACGTTGTGTGGCTGGGAGCGGAGAGCGCGTTTCAAACGTTGATGACGTCGCCATAAACGGAGGAAGTGAGGATCAGGGTCAGGAATGGGGAGTTGAAAACGAGCGCGGCGACTACAGGATGTCATTGCTGAGGAGATCTGCGACGTCCAGTCGTCGTAAGTTTTAAATGAGTCAGACAAAAGGTTATTACGGAATGCTTCCCTGTCAGTGTGAGCGACTCGTTGTTTCCGCCTATTGTGGGAAAGAGGGGGCTGATGTGCATGATAAAGTGATCACTGAAAAGATTTCCAGCGGGCACCTACCAGTGAAAAAGAAGGGAACTCCGAGAGAACGTGAGATTGGGTGTAGTGGAACGCTGTGAAACAGTGCCCGCTCGAGTAGGGGTGTCAGGAGTATTAAGAAGGGTGAGATGGCATTCCTGGGCGAGGCAGTGTAGAAGACGACCTGGTTTGAGTGTTTGGGGGTAACCCCAGAGCCTATGAGAAGCATTAAAGTGACCCCCAAGGAGAATATGGGTGGTCGATAAAAGAAAATGCATGAATTTGCCAAGAGCACTAAACAAAGAAGACGTGACAGGGGGGTTGTAAAAGGACATCAGAGCGAGAGAAATACGGGTAGATGGTTGGTAATAGACCACACCAGCTAAATGTTTCAGAAGGGGAGGGGGTACGTCTAGTGGTTCAACGAGAACGTCATTGCGTACATGAATGGATGCAAGTGGCTTTGCCGTCGTAGCGTGATATGCACGGTAGCCCGGGACGGCCAGGGCCGCCCGAGTCTCCTGTACAAGAAGAAAATGGGGTAATGTTTGGTGGGTGAGAAGATATTGGTGGAGAGAGGTCCTATTATGACGAAAGTTGCGGCAGTTCCACTGCAAATTATTGAGGTCCTTTTCACGCGCCATCTAGGTCTTTGAAGTGGAGGAAGTGCCTACGCGTGCGCGTTCCTTCTTTTTTGTCGGGGGAAGCGACTCTTGCAGGGAGTTAAGCATATAGGTGAAAGATTCCAGTTGCTTAGATTGGGTTTCGAGGGTCGTAAGAATTCGGACAATTGAATTTTCCAGCTGGACCAAACGAGTGTGATGTGCAGTGGTGGTGGTTTCGACCATGTCGGCCAATTTGGTTACATGGGAGCTGGAGGTCGGGGTGGTGAGTGTGGTGAGTTGCTTATTTAGCTCCGTGAGTTGAGAGGTAAGAGAGGATGTGGTAGTTGTGGGTGTCTGCGTCAGTGCGAGTATTTTCTGTTGTAGCTCATCTGAGACGTGTTGTTGCTCGTGCTGGTTGCGCTGCAACATAGCCAGTCACAGATCGAAGGAGCGGCTCTCGTTACTTAAAGATGGCGAAGGTGTGTTTGATGAAGTGCACATGGGAGGTGTTCCCTTAACCTTAGCGGCGTATGAGCCCAGGGGGATGCTGCGGGAGGTGGTAGGAACTCATGCGCTGAAGAGGAGGGCGGCGAAGGCTGAGTGGCTCGGCGCATGGCTGTGCGACGGAGAAAAGCTGCTTTGGCGCAGTCGCGTTGCTTAGCTAGAAGGTAGGAGTGTGGCAGCTTAGGCTAGTTGGTATGGCATGACGATGGTTATAGCGCGAGAACAAAACGACGACACAGAGACAAGAAGGACGCGAAAGAAGGTAGGGCAGGTGGAGTCGAGAGATGAGTGGGTGTTGACTTGGCAATGGATGCACCAGGGTTGGGCGCAAACGTGAGCAGCGGGATCTGCTGGTAGAGGAGACGCACAGCGGTGGCACTTGGCCGGAACGCTGTGTTGGGGGCATTGATGAGCACGGTGCCCTATAGCAAGGCACCGAGTGCAAGTAGGGGGCTTAGGTTTATGTGGACGGCATCGGAAAGAGACGCTTTTAAGTACACAAAGCGAGGGATGATGGTTCCAGCAAATGTTAAGAGGACGGATTCAGTGGAGCCCATCATACGTGCAGCGAGTATATCTGATGTAAATGATTCGAGGTCATGCAAGAGCTGAGATGTTGTGAAGTGACCACCGACGTTGTGTATGACGCCGAGACATGATATTGGATGACTGGGGGCATATGGCTTAATGGTGATCGTCTTACCATTAAATTCCAGACTTGTGAGGGAGAGTAGGAGGTGGGCAGTGAGAGGTGAGTGCGTTTTCAGAAACACAAGGCTCTGAGCAGGTTTGGCTTGAAGGGTGACCTCCGCACTGGTCTTGGGAGAGCGATTTGCGGTGGCTATGATGGTAGAAAGCAGGTCGTAGAGAGGCAGTTTCAGCGTGAGTGTTCCAGGTGGAAGTTGGATTCCGACGGTGATGAGCTCGGAGCGGGGGCGGGCGGTCGAGGCAGGTTTTCGATTGGCACTAACGGTGTTCCAGCTGCCTTCAGGAGATGGCGTATTGTCTTCTTTGACGTGTGATGCCGTGAAGTCCATTTCTGTCGATAAGTCGTCAGCTGAAGTGATGGAAGGCAAAACTTCGGCGATGGAAGGAACAACGCTCGTCGAAACGCGCTTGTCGACAGTCTCGGAATTTCCAATGGGTAGGCCAGACGCAGATAAGGTGGGGAGAGCAACAGGCGTGGTTGATTGCAACGCCAACGCTGCATTACGGCTCCCGGGCTCCGGCGTTTGCGTGGCTATCAAGCTTAGAGTAGCAGAGACGCCACCAGCGTTGCACGCTGCTGGACCGTGCGCGCTTTTGAGGAACGCTGCCTGTTGCTGTATTGTTGCCCCGCCGCGGTGGTCTAGTGGCTAAGATACTTGGCTGCTGACCCGCAGGTCGCGGGTTGAAATCCCGGCTGCGGCGGCTGCATTTCCGATGGAGGCGGAAATGTTGTAGGCCCGTGTACTCAGATTTGGGTGCACGTTAAACAACCCCAGGTAGTCAAAATTTCCGGAGCCCTCCACTACGGCGTCTCTCATAATCATGTGGTGGTTTTTGGACGTTAAACCCCACAAATCTAATCATCTATCTGTTGCTGTATTGTTGTCGGCGCGGGGCTGGTGCCATTGCCAGATGTTGACAGCGGAGGCACGGCTGTATCAGCGGTACGACCGGAGGAGGCTGGGCTTACCGACAGGGCGTCAGTTGTCGTTGGTGTCGAGTGCTGGGCGGGACGCTGCATCGTGGAGGTGCAGGCGCGGTGCGTTAGGGTTATTGCGGCGCCGCGCCGCTTCATACTTTTCAAGGGGCCTGGAGGGCCAGCCTTGGGTTGGACCGGGACCCGGATGGTGTCGGCGTCTCCCGGAAGTCCTCTAGAAGGAATAGTGAGCTTGTCCAGACAAGGACGGAGCCCGGTAACGGGCCAAGAACACGTGAAAGCGGAGCACTGTATGCGGCAAAACGGTGCCACCTGGCGGTCCCCCTATACTGCTAAATGAAATGTAAAAGCACACGGCGACCGCTCGGCAATTGTGCTGGCAAAGACGCTGGACGCGTCCCAACGGCTGTGGCTGCGCCCTCCTCCTAGAGCGTCTCAGCGCCTATAAAACACCGGTGCATCTGAGCGTTGCATATACATGTTTAGTACCTACGTTGTAAATACAAATGTTTCGTTTCCTTCTGGCTGCCTTTTGCCTTGCCACTGCCTGAATGCTCCTTGCCCGGCGTTGGCCCTCGCGACACGCTACCCAAGAGACTGCTGCGACCTTTCTCTTCGTAACGATACTGTGATAACAACGGACACAAGAAACAAGCATTCACGAAAAAGAAAAATCGAGCACGTGCCTGGAACATTCGTGATGACAGGATCACTGACCACCAGCAATGGCGCGAAATGTACTCCACAGCATAGCAGAGCCTCGATCCAACAATTTTCGGGAGCACACAGCCGCTCTCTCTCAGAAGACGCCTTGCTAACACACAACGGACGAACGGCATCTTTGATCACACCGAGCCCAAAAGCAATCACATGTATAAGTTACCGAATCACTACGCGTAAAAAAGAACCACAAAATAGTGCACGATGCCCCACCACCGCAGGCGACGAGTAAAAAAGTGTCAACGGCGTTGCTTACAGCTTAGCGGATGCTAGCGCACCACGTGACAAAATACATCAGCTAAACATTATTTTCTCTCCTTTACGGAAGGAGCACTGGAACAGAAACTTGAAATGCCCGATTACGGTTTTGTCCACCGTTTTTTTTTTTGAACACAGCACAAGAATGTTGTTGTGTGTCCACTTCCGCCAGTTTTCGAGAAACAAAACACAGTCTGTGATTTTCACGGTGAGTTCCAACGGTGAAACACGAATATTTTTTACAGTAAGGAATTGCCCAGGAATACGTATAGGCATAGTATTTCGAGGGGGCGACTTCGGATTGTTCGGACAGTGACACTCAATGCGAGAAACGGAATCTTCAGCGACGATGCATGTCAGCTGGTGAAGTCCCGCCTTGAAAATTAACGCTCGTTTGTCTCCTGCATGCCAGAAATATTCGTGGAAGTACATTTCCTCTGCTTCTCTTCGGGTGCCGGTAACATCGTGCTCGCCCAGTATCTTACTCCGCGCACGAAACGGCTCGCGTTTGTAATTGCGCCACTGCGGAGGGCTGGTAGTTACTGTTGCGTTGTGATCCCATACTACAAACCTATGCGAAGGAGTTGATGCCAGCAGTGCAACTCCAGCAACTCGCATCGGAATGCCCAAAACAGACACCCGACAAGAATGGATGGTACACAGCGTAAAGAAACTCGTGTTGCATGCACTGCCAGTTCTCGTCGGAGTTCACGCGTTCTGAGAAATTGATTATGGTGCACTCTGGTCTGAACCAAACCGATGTTATTCTTCCATTACTAGTGAACCAATGACTCGAGATTTTGTGTGGTACGAATCTGCTCCTGTTCGCGCCCGCGTAAGATCTGCAAGCATGAATGCACGTACAAGTTAGAAGATTGTATGCGGCATAGCTATGCTGCGTGGTGAAATATTCTATACAGTTCTGTATCTGTTGACATGAAGAAAATGATAGCTATACGCTTGCAAACAACGCAAGGCACCTTATCGCAATGCTATTGTTCCAGGGAGCAGAGCGATGAAATCTGCGAAAAAGAAAACGAGAACCTTACGCATTTTTGCGCGTCTTTAAGTTTTCTATACGCTGTGAAGATGCTATTTCTATGTGAGTAGGTATTATATGGTCCCAGGTGCAGTTTTGATTGAGACCAATTGAACATTTCTCAAGAATGGTTACCATGCCTTCGCGGATTGCACAACAAATCGTCTATAATGGGAGTATTTCATTGCTATCAAAAGTCAGGGACTGTAATGTCAAGCAAGGGTGTGAGAAAGTCTGTCTGAAAAATGACGCGTGCGAAATTGTGCGGCACATGGCAAGCATACTTACAAAAAAAAAATCTCATAATGCATATCGCAAGCATGCTTGCATACGTGCAGTAAATTAAAAATTTTTGACTGAAAGCTATGACTGCGTCATGGCTCCTTCACATACAGAGCTTAAAATAAAAAAAATTCCTATATGCATGCGGTCACAAACATTGACAGTAAAAAATTATTCGATCAGCAAAGTTAGCGAACCAGAAATATAATTATGAATGCGCAAAAACACATGCTGCATATACCTCTCATTCCTTGTAGTAAGCGGAGCCGTTGACACTTCGCCACGACGAGGACTACGGTGTCTACGCTTATAGAGATGAACAATTAACGATGTCTTCTCTGATTGGGCGGGTCATTGCAACGATTCGTTTTCGAAAACTAGTCCATTCAATGGTGCAACGAGTGGCTGTTGCTCTAAACGGCCGCTCTACCTGTCGTTTATTGTATTTTACTGTGATTACTTTACTAAGAACACCAGCATCACTTTATTACAAAAGAAATGAGACGACAAGGACTTGCAAAGTTACAGGCCGATCAGTTTGCTGTCTTTTCTTTGGAGAATATTTACAAAAAAGCTAATGAAGTTAGGGTGACATTAGAGTTCAATCAACTGAGGACAAAGCAGGATTTTGTTCAGGCCACTCCACAATAGACCATATTCATACTATCAATAAGACATAGGCGTATAAGCCGAGGGGTGGGCAAAGGGGGCACCAGCCCCCCCCCCCCACTAAAAAAGGGTAGGGGGGCTGAGGCCTTCCCCCACTTCTGACAATGTTGGCTGCAGGCTGGGGAAACCAACAACTAACACGATGTTTCCTTTAACTACAGTAATTGTTCAGGTATGATGGTACGAGAAGATAAAAATATAACGATAAAATGTTACATATGATGGAATATTTCTAGCAATTCTGCTGTGAAGATTTTCCTAGTATGTTTTTCGCGGTGCGGACCACTGTACGACGCTTTCACGCCTTGTGCTGTAGCAATGCCGAGCAGGCTAGCCCTGAACAGGGCCATATGGGATTGCATCATTGGCTCATGCTTTTATTCTACTGTGCCTGACTGATGCAGCTACAGATAGAAATCAGCAAAGTTTTTATGTACCAGTGAAAGCACTCGCTGTTTTAAAGAAAATAGTTTTCTTCCGTAAAGACGGAATAGCATCACCGCTGCTTTGTCGAAACTGCTGTAAGCTTATGACTGTGATGAATTCTGTTCAATGTTTCGTTCGCCGTACTGAAACAGCAAAAATATAAAAAGGTTTGGGCTTCGCTCTCCGATCAGCCTAATCCATGATCAGATTTGCCTTGGTACCTTGCAACTGGGGCAGCAGCTTGCAAAGTGGCGACGAATAAAGCAACAGATTCGTGCAGTGGGATGCTCAGCTTATAATTTTTCCCTGATACTTGATCCTACAAACCAGGGGTGATAGTATAAGATCATGTTGTCTTTTGCACTAAGCAGACCTAATCAAGAGTCGGGCTAGTTGGTTTTCATTCAAACTTGAATTGAGTTTGCACATACAACTCTTAGAGCAAAGAAGCACACACGTGCAGAGCTTCCTCTATCTTTCTAGGCAAAAATGAGCTATTTATGCAGAGAGTTGTGAGGTGATGCATAAAAAAAATCACCGCCATATCCTCAAAGTGATGTTATGTTAGAGGTGTTTGCTCGGAGATGATCGCGCAATCCACGAATCCGCCGTAAACATCTCCCAGCATCATATATATACGTGACAACGTTGGTATATATCGCGTGGAGCATTGTTCGTTTGCATGTCTCTACGGATACGCCATACTTGTAGTGAAAAACTGCGTCTTCCTCACAATCTTTTCATGCAGTCATGAAGATATCGCACAAATGACTATGCTTATTGATAGTGACACGATATATGCCTATATTATGACGATAACAGTTAAGCGCATGTTGGGAGACCCCCACCGTACTGATCTATTTTAAAAATGCATTCTTGCATGTACACTGTATTGCCTGACGAATACAGGCGCTCATGCAGGCACTTTGAAAAAAAAAACATTTTCGCACGTTCGTCCTTTTTCGACGCCTGCACACACACCACACACACAACACACACACACAGATATATATTTATTTATTTATTTATTTATTTATTTATTTATTTATTTATTTATATAAGGAGCAATAGAGTACGACGCACGCTGGTTTTGCACGGTATATTCTGACTGACCTTTCGGCTGGTGGGACCAGCCTTTGTCAAAGTAACAAGTACTAGTCAAGGCGCTTGCTTATAAATACGATTCACATGGGATAATAAAGATCGAAGGCGTATATCAGCGATTAGACAATTCATAGCGTAAAGTGTTCATGACGGTACAGTTTAGATATCATGCAGAAACATAAATAAATATATATACATATATAAAAATGTAAAAACACAAAGAACAGAAATCACTTCTTCGTGCACATAGCATAACTCTGTGAGAACCGCAGATAGATAATGATTAAAGCAACAATGAAAGCATGGATATCAAAATATCAAACAACCGCGGGATATTACAGTCAGATTGCGCGTCATATACACAGCTCACTCATTGTGATATGAGTAAGATGAGTAGTTGAGGCTTTTATTGCACGTGCGCGTTCAAATACAGTCTTGCATCCACATTCGTGATAGCGGCGGCAATTAATAAACTCAAGTGACTGTAAACATTAGATACACAAATATACACAATAACAGAAGCATTAGAGACGGTATCCAACAAGCTTAACCGACCACGCTATGGGCCATGGGTTAGGCTGATAATGCTTGGTGGGCACACTAGAAAGCGTGCCTGTACTTTCGTTAATCCCTGATGACACGGTGTTGAATTTGTAGATGAGGTACGATTCGCGGATTTCCTGATCGTGGTGAGAATGAAAAACCTGATTCAAATATAGTGACCCTAATTTTATCCAACGAGTGCCCTGGTAAGCGAATATGTTTTGAGAGCGGGAGGTTAGGTTGCGTATTGGTATGCGACTTATGGTTGTTAAAGCGTATTCCAAACGTATGTTTCTGTATGGCCAATATACTGTTCTTGGCAGACGGCGCACTTGAGCATGTATATGACTTTAGAGCTATCGCAATTAAAGGGGCCATGAATTTAAGCGTGAAATCAGACGAGCGGTACTAACGGCTTCCTTGGTGGTTTGCATATGTAGGCAAACCTTGCAGCGTGGTTTGTTGCAAGGTGCACAGCCAGATGTTGTTGGTTCATTAGTTTTGACGATGTTAGCATGTCGCGGAGATTCTGAGAGCGCCGGTAAACTACGTGAGGTGGTTCAGGAAGATATTTTTCAGATGTTCACTTTGGGTAAGGATGTTGTGGAGGAGTTCAAGTATAGAAAGAACCTTTGGCACTGATGCCGAGTAAGTTAATACGAGATTAGTGCCAGCACGTTGTTCAGGCAAACGGTTTGCGTTAAGAGTGTCGGCTGTATTCAATCGGTCTGCTCGGTCTATAGCGTCATCGACCAAGTCCGCTGGATATCATCGTTTACTGAGAGCGCTTTTAAGTTACTCGCAGTTAGATAGGAAGTCTTCGGGACCGGAACACAATTGCCTAAAACGGTGAGTCTGACTATAAGATATACCTGTCTTACAACGTCGCACATGACTGCTCTGAAAATGAACAGGCTGGTTTCTACCAGTAGGTTTGCGGTATAATTTTGTGAGCAATTCTCCCTCGGAAAGCGTGACGGTGACATCCAGAATGTTGACAGAATTTGTCGAATAGCTGGGGCGAAAGCTCGATTGACGGATGGAAATTATTGAATCCATCTATAAATTTTAAGAGCGTGGCCTCTCCATGTGTCCAAATTAAGAATATATTGCCGCATTCAACCTGCAGAGGAGAGCTCGCGCAGCCAGAGAGGAAGACGAAGCTCTTGACCGGTCTCTTTACGAGCGCTTTTCATTTTAATTAAAGTGAGCTATTCTATATCGGAACTCCTGCTGTGTCTGCGTCATGACACTGGTGGAGGTGCTGGGTATAGTCCAGGGACACCTTCCAACAGCCCGGAATCTAGTCCACAATGACTTCCACTCGTCGAAACACCCGTCACCGCGCCAGCCACCACTGTTAGGCCTGAGCCCGAGTTCGGTCCTAGGACGGAAAACATGACCGTGGCTGGGAAGCAGTTGCCCCTCCATGACGAGCCCAAGCATGACACAGGTGACCCTAAAACTCCTGTGGAGTTCCATGGCAACACATATGAGGACGCAGATGACTGGCTTGAGGAGTTCGAGCGCACAGCTAACGTTAACGGGTGAAACGGCCGCACAGAAGTTGGGGTACGTGTATTTCCCTTTTCAAGACGGGGCTCGCACATGGTTCACGAATCGCGTGTGGTCAACGTAGGACGAGTTCCGGCGGAAGTTCCTGGACACCTACGCAAACACCGAAAGGTGAGAGCATGCACAACGACTCCTCAAATCACGGATTCAAAGGCCCAACGAGTCTGTTGCTATGTTTGTTGAGGCATGGCTAGTCTCTTTCATCGAGCCGATCATGATATGTCCGAGAACACAACGATCAGCTACCTCATGCGTGGTGTTAAAGAGCAGCTGTTTGCTGGTCTCGTACCAAACCCGCCTTCAAGCGTCGACGAATTTTTCGAAGGAGGCGACCGCCATCGAACGCGCACTACAGCTACGGTACCGCCAGTACGACCGTCCAAACAACAGCGGACAAATCAGCGCAACCGCCGTGACCACTGTGACACCTGACGAGGCGTTCTTTGCGTGACCTGATACGCGAAATTGTGCAAGAGGTTGCTATGACCGTCGTCAGTCGGCGCCATGCTGTCGCTGAAAAGCGTAGCCGGGCCGCGCTCCCACGCCTGGAACCCCAGTTCTCTCGGAAGCAGCGTCCAGAGCTGACGGAGGAGTGGCGCTCTTTTAATCCTCAAAACAAGTAGCCGACTGGCCGGTTGCCTATGCCCGCCAGGTATTGTCCCTGCTTAGCCGGAGGATGAGACGTTGTGTCGCCACGACTCCGTAAGCCGTTCCAGAGAGGACAAACAAAGACAGCGTCTTCCTTGGAACAAACCACGGCCGCCACCACAAATTGCCCTGCTAATTGAGCGGACAGATTGGCGGACCGTTTGATGTCTGCTGTCAGGAGCTTGGGACCCCCTCGACCAGCGGCACACACACGACGAGGAAGAGCCCCTCTGGCACCACCTTGCAGTGCAGTGATCACGACTCAATATTGCATGTTTACGTGGGCCGTGCATGCTCGTACCCCTCGCCTGTTGTGTGTGTGTGATTGGTGTTCCACTCAAGAAGGAGAAGCCCGACAGGGCTTATAACGACGCCGCAGAGTGCGGGACGTCGCTCTGAACCATGTAACGGTTCAACCACCACGTTCTTGGTTTGTGAAACTCTCAACCTTCCTATGCTGTCAATATTTCTAAATAGTGCCATCAACCTGTTTGTTTTTCGTATCCCCATCTTGTGAGCGTTCGTTTCCTCAACCCGAAGCTACACCACGCTACCACAAAAGACCGGGCAGCCCCCGATCTGCAACAACTGGCTCCAGCGGTGGTATCCACCACAACGGGTGATCAGTGCTGTGATTCGGAGCGACTACTGGTGAACAGTGCCGAGAGCCGCAACAAGGTGAAGAAGCTCGCCGCCACACCGAATGACTGCGTGATTGCGTCGGTCACAGAAGTTGTTCGCCAAGAAATAAGGCAAGCGCTTTCACTTCCCGAGCCGAACACTGAAATAGTTAGGCCAACATATGCAGATATTCCCCGTCGACAGCCTAGATCTAAACGTGCCGCCACTTCAGCAGTACCACCAGCAACAGCCGCCGACAGTGCCTTGGTACTACAGGGAAACGTCGACGCCGACGCGACCCCCACTTCCGCAAAACCGACATATGGCGTACCCCTAACTACAGGCCCCTGTGCTTCCATTGTGGGGAACCAGGCCACATCGTGCGGTATTGTCCTCATTGCGTTGCCGGGTATCAAGGATTTCCGTCTACTACCCCTCGGCGCTATTTCCGACGGAAGACGCAACGTTGAAACGAGCACGACGATCCCGCGGGACGTTTCTCCTGGGTTCCGGTCACGCTCGCCCTCCCCAGGTCGTTTTCCCCAATCTAATAGAGGTAGCACCACGGACATGGCAAGAGGAATATCTCCCAGTCCACGCCGGGGAAACTAAAAGCAGCGACCTTAGGGGGGAAGGTTGCGAATCGCCGAAGATTGAAATCCCCTATTACTGCCGCACGAAGCACCGCACATTTCGAATGAAACAACGAAAGACGAGATTGTCACCGCCGACATTACACTTTCATTGACGGTCACGACGTGACCGCACTGGTCGACATTGGTGTGGACTTTTCAATAATGGGTGCGAATCTGGCCGACCAACTCAAGAAGGTAAAATTGGAATGGACGGGGCGCAAATTAGAGGAGCCGGAAGGCCAGCTGCTGACGCGTACCGGAAAGTGCACCGCAAGAATCAAGATCGAGGATTCATCATTCGTGGCAACCTTCGTTATTCTTTCTGAGTGTTGGGTAAACAGGCCATCTTGGGTATGGATTTCTTGCGGGAGTACGGTGCCTGCATAAATATACCGGACGGTGTACTGACCTTCTCAGCGGACCATAGCGCAGCGCTGCAGCGCAAGCCTATGCGCGTGATTGACGACGTGACCATGCCACCGTTGTCATGCCGGCTCGTATCTGTCACGTGTAACACACAGCATACTAGAGAAGGTGTCGCGGAAGAAATATCGACGCTTTTACTCTTCTCTAGGAATCGCTATTGCCAGAAGTCTCGTCAGTGTAGTGCCTGGGCAAGCAGAGGTCCTGTTGACAAACTTCAGCAACAAACGTCGACACATTACAGAGGGTACCACAGTTGCATACTTCGAAGAAATTGTAGATTCCGCGAGTGCTTCGCAGTACAACAGGCAGAGATGCCAGCCGCTTCACACACCACTGCACTGTCGACGTGAGCACAGATTTATCGCCAGCGCAGAAGGCAGAGTCTTCTTGATATTCTCGGCCAGTTTGAAGATTGTTTTTCGTCGACCTCGGAGGGTAAATCAACGTCACTGACAGAGCACCGAATTATAACGGAAGTTGACGGCAAGACCAATTCAACAAAACCTATAACCGCGCGGCACCGAAAGAACGTAGGAAGCAATCCAAGAACAAGTCCAGAAAATGCTCATTGATGACATCATTCAGCCGTCAAAAAGCCCTTGGGCATCACCGGTAGTGCTAGTTAAGAAGAAAGACGGCAGCTTACGCTTCTGTGTGGACTACCGCAAGCTGAACCGAGTGACAAAGAAAGACGTATACCCCCTACCGCGTATTGACAATTCACTTGACAGGCTGAGGCATGCACGCTTCTTATCGTCGATGGACCTGAAAAGCGGTTATTGGCAAATCGAGGTCCATGAGCGGGACAGAGAAAAGACTGCTTTTGTTACGCCTGACGGGCTTTACGAGTTTAAAGTCTTGCCCTTCGGATTGTGCTCAGCCCCAGCAACATTTCAGAGACTGATGGATACCGTCCTATCAGGCCTTAAGTGGCAGACGTGTCTGGTATACCTCGACAACGTCATTGTTTTCTCACCAACATTCGAGGAACATCTAAGACGGCTGCTGTTAGTATTTCGAGCAATACGGTCCACTGGCTTAACGCTGAAACCTGAGAAATGTCATTTCGGTTTCTAGGAACTCCGATTCTTAGGACATGTGGTGAGCCATGAAGGTGTTCGTCCAGACTCCGACAAGATCGACGCCGTTCGAAAATTTCTGGTGCCAACAGAAAAGAAGGCCGTAAGACGTTTTCTTGGCCTTTGCGCCTACTACCGCAGGTTTATCGCCAATTTCTCGCACATAGCGTCGCCCTTAACGCGCATAACGAGAGACGATGTTCCATTTTTATGGGGCGAAGAGAAACAAGCAGCATTTGACGGTCTACGACAGTGCCTGCAGACACCACCTGAGCTTGCTCACTTTGACGAGGACGCTCCAACCAAGATCCACACTGATGCTAGCAACGTAGGTTTAGGCGGCCCTGCTTGTCCAGTGGCAAGACTCAGCCGAGAGAGTGATTGCATATGCAAGTAGGACACTTTCCCGTGCCGAGTCCCATTATTCCACAACGGAAAAGGAATGTCTTGCTTTAGTATGGGCAGTTCTGAAGTTTCTCCCATACCTCTACGGCCGTCCCTTCTACGTAGTCAGCGACCACCACTCCCTTTGCTGGCTGACCAACTTGAAGGACCCATCCGGTCGGCTAGCGCGCTGGAGCTTACGCCTACAAGAATTCGATATGACGGTCGTCTATAAGTCGGGACGGCAGCACTCTGATGCTGATTGCTTATCCAGGTAGCTTATAAAGCAATACGATTCTCAGAAGATGATGACATAGCATTTTTAGGAGTGGTCGACACAGTCACCATTTTGTCTAAGCAGAAAGAAGACAGCGAGTTGCTCCCTCTTATTAATTTTCTTAACGGCCAGTCTACAAGCGTTCCCAAGATATTTGCAAGGATCCTGCCATCATTCTGCTTGCGCAGTGGTCTCCTATGCAAGAAGAACTTTGCCCCTAGGGGAAATGCCCACTTACTTGTCGTCCCGACATCCATTCGCGATGAGATCCTGAGCGCTTGCCACGATGAGCCAACCTCCGGCCACCTCGAATACACGCGCACATTGGCCAGAATACAACAGAAGTACTACTGGCTGAAGCTTCTAGGCACTGTAAAGCATTACGTTCGCACGTGCCTTGATTGTCAACGACGAAAATCGCCACCTTTAAAACCAGCCGGATTGAAGCAACCGGTTCAAGTGCCCACCATGCCTTTTGCACAAATCGGAATGGATCTCCTGGACCATTTCCGACTTCGCATACTTGAAACAAGTGGGTAATTGTCGCTACGGACTATCTTGCTCGCTACGCAGAAACAAAAGGCTTTATCAAGTGGAACCGCAGTAGAAGCGGTGCGATTTTTCATTGAAAATATTGTTCTGAGGCATGGTGCTCCTATAATTATAATACAGACAGAAGTACCGCTTTCACGGCCATGCTCCTCAAGTCAGTGCTTGAGTTGAGTGGAACAGCGCATTGAAAACTACCTCCTACCACCCACAAACCAACGGCTTAACAGAACGTCTCCAAGAACACTTGCTGCTATGCTCAGTATGTACATCGACGTGGATCATAAAAATTGGGACGACGTTCTTCCATACGTGACGTTTGCCTATAATACGGTGCAGCAGAAACTACATGGAGCACGCCATTTAGTCTTCTTTATGACCGGAAGTGACGACAATGCTTGATGCCATGCTGCTGCACGACTGCGACGATACAGACACGGATGTTCAAGCCTTTACCCAACGAGCTGAACAGGCACGGCAGCTAGCACGCGTGCGAATCGTCCGACAGCAGAGTTACGACGCACAACGTTATAACCTGCGACACCGATACGTCACTTATCAACCAGGCGAGAAATTGTGGGTCTGGAGCCCTATTCGCCGACGCGGCCTTTCTGAAAAGTTACTGAAGAAGTACTTGGTCCCTACAAAGTTGTACGGCGCCTAAGTGACGTCAATTATGAGGTCATCCTGACAGTTCCTCGCGAGTTGAAAAATCTGAAATCGTACACGTTGTGCGGGTGAAGCCATATTGCAGTGAGCCAGTTGCGTAATACGTCAACTACATACACCGCGTATTCTGTAGCCGAGCATCGGGTCGATGCTCTTCCTGAGGGAGGTAAATGCCGCATTCAACCTGCAGAGGAGAGCTCGCGCAGCCACAGAGGAAGACGAAGCTCTTGCCCGTCCTCTTTTACGAGCGCCTTTCGTTTTAATTAAAGTGAGCTATTCTATATCGGGGCTCCTGCTGTGTCTGCGTCGTGACAATCTCATCTATAAACCGTCTATGAAACAAAGGCTGTAGGTCAGGGCTGGACAGGTAATCATTCTCTAGAATGCCGATGAAAATGTTAGCGTAAGTAGGGCCTATTCGGGTTCCCATTGACGTGCCACTGATCTGAACGTAATCACACTTATTAAATTCAAAGTAATTGAGTTTAAGAATAAGCTTCAATAGCAATTGTAGGGCTTCTTTATCGATTGGTTTATCGAGGCAAGAATCCTCGTATGCATTAAGTACTGCAGCAGCATTCAATCGGCATGCGGTAAGTTAGTATACAGTGAAGCGACATCCAGTGTTACAAGCATTGCATTTTGGGGAATGTTAAGACTTAATATGTCTTCAAGAAAATTATTGGTGTCCTTGACGAATGATGGAAATGTCTCGGGAATATGTTTAATAATGGAATCAACATAGCGCGACAAGTTCTCGGTTGTAGTGTTTATAAGGAGATGATTGGGCGGCCCGGATTACCTTGTTTATGAATCTTCGGTAGTATGTAAAATCTGCCGGCTACAGGGGCTGAGCGGAATAAGTGACCGAACAATTATTTGCTCTAGTTTCTTTTTCTCTTGATAGAGTCATTAGTCATTCGTTTATCTTGCAAGATGGACTTAAAACTATCTGTTGGGTCGGTTGGGAGGGCTCTATAAAAACTGTCGTCGGAGAGTTGTCGGGTAGCTTCCACTATATAATCCTTCCTATCAAGAATGACGATTGCTCCTCCCTTATCGGCAGGTTTGCTGACAATGTCAGGGTTATTGGATAATTCTTCGAGCACTGCCTTTTCCTTCTTTGTTAAATTTTGTCGGTAATGAACACGGGTCTTGTACGCCTCAAGGACGTCATGCTGTACTGCCCTGGTGTACATATCGAGGCATTGATTACGTTGTGGTGGTGGTGTCCACCTCTTGTGCGATGGCACTGGTATGTGTATTGTTATTAGAATTTCACGCTCACGAAAGTATTCTCTAAGGCGCATGTTACGTGCAAAGTTATCCAAATTTTTTATAAACTGGAAATTCACTAATTCCACCTTAGGCTGGGCAAAGTAAGACCTTTCGACAATGCAGCTATTGCAGCACAAGAGAGAGT
>WOVY01003104.1:0-90451 GCA_013436015.1 Rhipicephalus annulatus
CGCAGCAGAGGTGCTAAGAATCTCTGGATCCGGACAGGCCGCCATTGGAACCTGAACTTGGCAACGTTTAACGCTAGAACCTTATCTAGTGAGGGAAGTCTAGCTGTACTATTCGAGGAGCTAGAGGGTGTTAAATGGGATATAATAGGGCTCAGTGAGGTTAGGAGGACAGATGAGGCCTATACGTGCTACAGAATGGGCACGTCCTTTGCTATCGGGGCTTGGCAGACAGAAGAGAACTGGGAGTGGGTTCCTAATTCACAGAAACATAGCTGGCAACATAGAGGAATACTATAGCATTAATGAAAGGGTGGTAGGTATCGTAATTAAACTGAATAAAAGATACAAATGAAGGTAGTACAGGCTTACGCGCCTACATCCAGCCATGATGACGCTTCAGTGAAAGCTTCTATGAAGACGTGGAATCGGCAATGAGTAAGGTAAAAACACAGTATACTATAGTGATGGGCGACTTTAATGCAAAGGTAGGGAAGAAGCAGTCTGGAGACCAGTTAGTAGGAGATTAATGTGCAGTCGTGCAACTATGAAACGACGCCAGAGGAAGAGCTTATCTAGTAGAATTCGCAGAAATGCAATCATTTACGATTTGGGTAATAACATTCTATCTCCCGCAAACGAGAAAACCGCAAGTGGACATGGAGGAGCCCTAATATGGCGAAAATAAGACCGAAATAGACTTTATAACGAGTGCACACCGGCTGGAATCGTGCAGGATGTGGAAGTGGTTGGCAAGGTACGATGCAGTGACCATAGAATGGTACGGTCTCGAATTCGCCTAGACTTGAAGAAGGAACGACAGAAAACTGATACGCAAGAAGCCAATCAATCAGCTAGCACTGAGAGGGAAAGTACAGGAATTCAGAGTGTCACTGCAGAACAGGTACTCGGCTCTTAGTGAGGAAAACCAACCTTAGCGTAGATACAATGAATGATAATCTGACGAGTATCATTACGGAGTGTGCAGTGGAAGTTGAAGGCAGGGTAATCAGACAGGACACTGGCAAGCTTTCCCAGGAAACGAAGAACCTAATTAAGAAGCGTCAAATCATGAAAGTGTCAAGTACAACAGACAAAATAGAACTGGCAGAGCTTTCGAAGGTTGATTAATAGACGTAAGGTATGCGATGTAAGAAGGTATAACATGGAGAGAATTGAACACGCTCTGAAAAAACGGAGGAAGTGTCAAGCATTGAAGAGGAAACTTGGGATAGGCAAAAGTCGGATGTATGCACTAAGGGGACAAAGAAGGCATAATAACTACCAATATGGATAGGATAGTTAAAATAGCGGAGGAGTTTTACAAAGATCTCTACAGTAGCCGAGACAACCACGACATTAATACTATAAGAACTAGTAGTAACCCAGATTACACCCCACCAGTAATGATAGAAGAAGTCAGAAAAGCTTTGGAGAGCATGCAAAGGGGCAAAGCTGCTGGTGAGGATCAGGTAACATCAGATCTGCTGAAAGATGGAGGACAGATTGTGTTAGAAAAACTAGCCACCCTGTTTACGAGGTGTCTCCTGACGGGGAAGAGTACCAGAGTCTTGGGAGAACGCTAACATCATCTTAATACATAAGAAAGGAGATGACAAGGACTTGAAGAATTACAGGCCGATCAGCTTGCTCTCTGTAGTATACAAGCTATTTACAAAGGTAATTGCTAACAGAGTAAAGAAAACATTAGAATTCAATCAACCAAAGGAACAAGCAGGATTTAGAACAGGCTACTCAACAATTGACCACATTCATACTATCAATCAGGTAATAGAGAAATGCTCAGAGTATAACCAACCACTATACATAGCCTTCATAGATTACGAGAAGGCGTTTGATTCAGTAGAAATATCATCCGTCATGCAAACACTGCGGAATCAGGGGCGTAAATGAAGTATATATAAACATTCTGGAAGAAACCTACAGGGGATCAACTGCTACCATAGTGCTTCATAAAGAAAGCAACAGAATACCAATCAAGAAGGGTGTAAGACAGGGGGACACAATTTCCCCAATGCTATTTACCCGCGTGCTTACAGGAGGTTTTCAGAAGCCTAGAATGGGAACAGTTAGGGATAAGAGTCAATGGAGAATACCTTAGTAACCTGCGCTTCGCCGATGACATTGCATTGCTGAGTAACTCGGGGGACGAATTGCAACTCATGATTACGGAGTTAGACAAGGAGAGCAGAAAGGTGGGTCTTAAAATTAATCTGCAGAAAGCGAAAGTAATGTACAACAACCTCGGCAAGGAGCAGCGCTTCGAGATAGGTAATAGTGCACTTGAAGTTGTAAAAGACTATGTCTACTTAGGGCAGGTAATAACCGCAGAGCCGAACCACGAGATTGAAGTAACTAGAAGAATAAGAATGGGGTTGAGCACATTCGGCAAGCACTCTCAAATTATGACAGGTAGATAGCCACTATCCCTCAAGAGGAAGGTATATAACAGCTGTATCTTGCCGGTACTTAGCTACGGAGCAGAAACCTGGAGACTTACAAAGAGGGTTCAGCTTAAATTGAGGACGACGCAGCGAGCAATGGAAAGAAAAATGGTAGGTGTAACCTTAAGAGACAAGAAGAGAGCAGAGTGGATTAGGGAACAAACGGGGATTAAGGATATCATAGCTGAAATCAAGAAGAAGAAATGGACATGGGCAGGGCATGTAGCGCGTGGACAGGATAACCGCTGGTCATTAAGGGTAACTGACTGGATTCCCAGAGAAGGGAAGCGGGTTAGGGGGAGACAGAAGGTTAGGTGGGCAGATGAGATTAAGAAGTTTGCGGGTATAAATTGGCAGCAGCAAGCACAGGACCGGGTTAACTGGCGGAACATGGGAGAGGCCTTTGTCCTGCAGTGGACGTAGTCAGGCTGATGATGATGATAATGATGCCTTTTAGGCTATGGCTCATTCATCCCCCCCCCCCATCTGTCGTAGTAGAAGTAGTATGTAGCCTCTTCTTGTTTATGAATTGCTCAATAGATGGCGTTGTGTGTATGTGTCCTCAAAAAATAGCACCGCTAGATTGCGTTAGTGGTTTTCGATTAGTTGACAATTTCGTACAGTTGACGGACAAACGCACGCACGGATGGACGGACAGACGCTTCGCCACACACTTCACTCACTCCGTAGAAATGCCATGAATTTTTTTGTACCGATCATTGTAAGTTGAACTGTTAAAAAAACTGATACTAAACAAGAAGAGAACTGATTCGATGTACCGAATGACTCGACATACTCTAACTCGCTTGCGGTTCCTCTTTATAACGTCGTAGTGGCGCATCTGTCACACATAGATTTGTTGCTCGTGTTGGAGAGTGTGAAAGATGTCCGCTTTTCGGAATTAAATGACCACGCACGTATAAGCAGTAACGTCCCACCTTCTTCGTGACACCTCTATTTTTTGGGCGCCATTGTGCCCCGGCATTTTCGGGACACCGAATGGGCGTTTTTTCACGAGACTAGCTTGCACATGCATTGCACCACAGGGGTACCAAGCCGTAATCAAGTGCGAAGCTTGGCGGCCTTTGTTCGTCTTCGATATTTTTTCCTCTTTCTTTTTTTCGTTTTTCTTTCCGTCTTCCTTCATTTCAATTTATTTCTTCCTCTCACGTCATCATTTCTTTACGCTTCTTGCTCTTTTCTATATTCTGCCAATTTATTCCCTTTTTCTTACTATATTTTTTTCGCTTGCTTCCACGTATGCTTCTATTTTTATACATGTTTTTGCCTACATTGTGTGCGAAGTCGCAGCAGCACACGACAGCGCGCACCACCAATGCCTCCTAGAACTGGCACCACTCATGCGCTCCGCACTCGAGAGATTCCGCCAACAAAATATCCAGGCGCTTTTGGAATCAATCTCTGCAGTTTTAACCAACACTGAGGGGGGTGGCGGGTAGAGGGGGGGGGGGGGGTTGTTGGGCCGCAAAAAAAAAAGAGAAAAAGTTGGGCCGAGCAGAATCGATTCTCAGTTCCTGTAACGCAAAGAAGATTGCAAAGAAACTAAAACCACGATATTATCGCAACGTAGAGTTTTTTTTTTTTCTGAGACCAATATCTCCAACGCAACAGACGTCGATACCAAGCACACGGCTGCACGGGCTCACCTCGCTGACGACGCTTGATGGCGCTAGCTGACTTGAACACGCATGCATTTCGCCACACGAACGGACGTTGTTTTCTTTTTTGTTTCTTTTTTCAGGTAGCTGGGGTTGCTGTGATCGTGTGGATATGTACAACTACGCTCTGCCGATAGCAGAAAGGAATTTGTACGCGCAGCGACCAAAAGCGCCCTCCACGCTCACCTTGCGTTGAGCGCTCATTTAGCACCGATAAAGCTAAAACTTCATTTCCGAGATACGAACTCAAAAAACAACTTTCTTTTTTCCCTTCCATTTTAACAGAAACTCTAGAAACGCCTGGGCGGTTTTGAGAAAACTAAACAGTAATCCGAAGCCCGTTTGACGTCGGCCTGTCAGCACCTGTTATCTCGCGACACACCTCCCCCCCGTCCACTTCCGGCCATGGTCGATATTCGCATTCCTAATGACGCAACTCTTCCGCGCAGTAACGAGGTGGTTGAGGGTAGAGGAAGGGAAGCACCGCCGTATCGATATCGAGCCGTCAATCGATGAACGCCAGCCGTATTTTCGAGAAAGCAAAAACACAGATATGCACCCCCCCAAAAAAAAAACATAAAACAAGAGTCAGTACACGCACACACACACATTTGCATACATATAGCACGCTGATCTCTCCGTCTCACCCTAAAGTAAAAAGCATAATTTTTTTTCATCGTTAGCGCCGAGAGCACTTCCACGGTAAAGTCCAACTTCCAGGATGTACAGCGGCAGAGAAGTCAAACAGGACATGGGGAACAGTTTCTACAATACTTTTTTTTAGCCTTTTTTTTCCCTCCCATTAGTTCCGAGCATAAGCAGATAAAAGAGTTTGGGAGCGCACTTAGCTACGACAGGCGATGACATTTGACTCCCCCCCCGTCTCACCCCCTTTTCTATGCCGTTTTTTCTCACGTGCTTGCGTCTCAAAAAAAAAAAAGTGCGATGTACTCCCGGAAGCGGCCTGTCGCGGAAACGTCAATGGAACTCCATTATTGGCCCGACCTCAACTTGGTGGAAAACAGACTCGATTGCCTCGTGCGCTCACTCGATAAATAAAGTAAGAAGCATACGAGGAACGAAGAATCCAACTACAAACGTTGTCAACAAGTTGACGTATAAAAGCGCGCGTCAAATATTCAACGACGTTACGTGACGTCACATAGGTTCGGTACAGCCAGAGTTGGCCGATGCGACCAAGCTAACAAGTAAATCACAAAAAAAAAAAACCTCTCCCCCCCCCACAAAAAAACGGAATTAAAATGAATGGTTCCATTCTTTAAAATATTTTAATTAAAATATGTCACTCGAGTAGTAAGAAGGGATGAATAAAAACACTGATAATCTCGCAAAGAACTCGCGCACCTACGAACAAAAGCAGATATCTTATATTTCAACATTGCCATTCGGTAGAATGCACATCTTCCAATGCATGATTAACGTTACTGTTGATTGCCTCACGGTATATATGTGCGACTTCAACACTAAACTATACTCACCGACAAACACGCCATCGACGAACGTCACGATTACCAGAATCGCACTATTTCCTAGGAAAATGCAAATTAGACCAGGAAACGCGACAAGTGACTAGAATATTCTACAAGGAACTCGGCAAAATTTAAGAAGCCCAGATCCGCTCATTATACCCGGAGCTGGCTGGGGGCCACACTGAATACGGCGCTCGCGAACATACGAAACCACGTGGACACTAATGTGACCCTATCTGCAGTTACCACTCTATCATCCAGGGTCGATGAGGCACGCGGTACCTTCGTTTGCACTTTGGGCAATGCGCAATAACACTCAAACTAAAAACACACACACAGGAGAAATTCTCGGTGGTCCGCATGCTGGCATAATTAACACTCACAACTTACATGCTCGGCTGCAGGCCATTTCGCCACCGATATATATATATATATATATATATATATATATATATATATATATATATATTATGAAGAGACAAATATAAAAAAAGCTGTTTGTGATGTTTGTTTCGATCGCAGACCGATCATCATCAGACCATGATGAAGATTTATCAAAACGTCACAAGTAAACAGTTTTTAGAACCGTATATTTATTTTTCCTCTGTGTGTGCGTGTGTGTGCGTGTGCGTGTGTGTGCGTGTGCGTGTGCGTGTGTGCGCGTGTGTGCGTGTGTGCGTGTGTGTGCGTGTGCGTGCGTGCGCGCGTGTGCGTGCGTGCGTGCGCGCGTGTGCGTGTGCGCGCGTGTGTGTGTGTGTGTGTGTGTGCGTGTGCGTGTGCGTGTGCGTGCGTGTGTGTGTGTGCGTGTGTGTGTGTGTGTGTGTGTGTGTGTGTGTGTGTTACAAGCTGCCACTCTAGCGTCGCCAGCGCGAAGTCGGCGACGGGAATGACAGCAGGTTGGTTCGTTCCGTACGCAAGCAGAGACAGTGAAGAGATCAGAGACGTGAGAAAACAAAACAACTTTACTCTAGTGATATTGCAGCACACGGCATCTAATACAACACTTCAATACAACTAACGAATTACATCAACACTTCATACAACTAAAAATATATAAAACCGAAACAATAAACCAGCTTACGAGAGAGAACTATTACAAACTACACAAACTAACAAGAATAGAACGACGGAGGAGAAAGTTCGAAGATATAAACAGGTGAAGGCATACGTGTGATGACCGGCAGCGTTGTGTCCCCGACGATCGGCTGCGAGAAGTCGAAGAGCGTTCTGGCACGACTGCGATGTCGGCGGTGTTGCAACGCTGGTGGCTCCGGGAGGCTAGTGCTTGCAGGTGACTTCGAGCAGGTTGAGCTAACTCGAGGCGAAGTCCCGATGTCTACGTTGCAGACGTTAATATCGCGTCACAACTAGACGAACGGCTAAGTTTAGGTGGCCAGCCGATACAGAGCCACACTAAAAACTTCTAGAAGAGATGCTTCTTGATCTGTTTCTACACCATCTTGGCCAGCGACTAGCCTCCTAGCAGGGCAAATACCTGCGCTTAAATCCCCCTCGTGTCTCCTCGCTCTCTTCCTTGGGGACAAGAGACCTCTACATGGGTCCAATCATGCGCGTTTAATTGATGGAAACTCCGCCCCAAAAATATTTTGACCCCACCCCTTTTTTAATTGGGAGAGGGCCCTCAACTAGCGAGAGTGACAACCTGTCGGGCTGTTGTCATACGGCTTGGCCACCAGAGCGTTTCCCACGCTTTTCCCCGTAGGAACGGTCAAACCGTTTGGCTCTCAGCCGGTGCGTCTCGTAGTCTAATCCTTGTTCGGGGTATACCATGGCCTTCTACGACCTTGTAGACGCTGCTGCAGTTACAAAAGGATCAACTGTCGGGGGCGACGTTCTAAGAAGAGCACCCCATTCTGCACTTCTCGGCTCCCTTTCATGCGCCGCCGCTCTCAAGGTCAGTCGGGGAGTACGGCGCCCGTTAATTGCCGTGACGCGGTGTCGCCAAAAATGGCCGTCCGTGACAGAGAGAGAGAGAGAGAGTGTGTGTGTGTGAGAGAGAGGGGGAGAGAGAGATCTAACAGAACAATGTGAAGGTCCTGGAGTCGGCACAGTTATAATATATATATATATATATATATATATATATATATATATATATATATATAATCACCCATGCACGTATACATAGTCGCGTTGATGGCGGCGGCGCAAAGGTTTTCGTAACACGTTCTGGGTTAAAACACCAGGATATTAGCCGCGACCACAGAGTGAACGAAATCGCATGAAGAAAACTGCCGATATTAAAGTTCTGTTACGTAAAATAAGCGCTGCCTTCTCGCACTCATCAACAAGATGGAAAATGCACTGACGTAAAAGATAATCATGTGTTGTTTTCTAATATAGGTCTTGCAATCATTCGGCACTAGGTTAATTCAGCCATATTTTCGACTGCCGTGATACCCCAATCAACGCTTTTACTGACCACAAAAAAAAAAAACAAAAAAAACGCCCGGCCTGCGCGGATGGCGCAGCACAGCCACAGCGAAAGCTAGAAGAGCGGCCTTTGAGAGCCTTTTCAAAGCACTCTTGTTTTTGTCGCGTATAGAAGACATTGACTCATACCCACAAGGGGGATCGGCAATGATACCTTGCTCGAGGGCGAAATCGCTCGAGTCTCCGATAGGGGGCCAAACCATATTTCGAAAGAGTTTCATTTCTAAAGCAGAGCGACAGAGTAACGTTGGTTCCCGCACCTGCAGCCAGCCAATCAAGAGCGCGATCACCCGTCGTGTTGTACGATCCACGAAACACACACACACACACACACACACATATCCCCGAGTGAGCATCGTCTTTCTCCGCGGTTACGGCATCTGGCTGCTGACCAGAAGGTTGCGGGTTCGATACCAGCCTAAGCGGCCACAAATCGATCGGGGCCGGACGCTACAAACCAGAGTATACTGTGCAACGTCCGGGCGCGTTAAATAAACCCCAGACATTATTTTACATTCAGTGTTCGCACCTACTCAGAGTTGGTATAGAAATGATATCTATGTGCCGCCACTTCATGTAAAATTCAAATGCTTAGTTCGAGGGGAAAAAAATGGCGCTTTGGTAGTCCGGATAGCACATTGAGAGCACTGCATGCATGCCGGCGATCGCGGAATTCGAGCAATTTCAGAGGCTGTTTTAGGGGGCCCTTCAAGCTCATTTCACGCGTTAAATAAGGCTTGCATGACGCGTGTTGCGTCGCTACGCAATTGCAATCAGAACTAATCCTCGCGACTAAAATTAGCTTTGCAGATGCTGGTTGACACGTGCGGGTATAACGAGACGATGACGTCACCGGGCCGCCCCAGCGCGTCAACGTCTCTATAAACCACGCATCTTCGAGCCGAAAATAACCGGGCGTTTCTTCTGCAACTTCCACTCTTATAACACGCCACGACCACGCGGGGATTCGGGAGGTTCGAAGCGTTCGTTCTTGCGACGAGAAATCGGGCAAATAACCAAATGCATAATGAAAAAAAAGTATTAGGAAACAGAGGCTTAGTAAGGACCGGCATCGTGTGTAGATGTCGCAACGAGCGCGCTTTGACCGCTGCCCTCTGACGTCAGTCCCTTTGAAATGACGCGCCACGAAACAGGGAAACAAAATATCCCCAACCAAGCGCTCCGTTCTCGTCTGACACGGGGTAAAAGAAAAAAAAAGAAAAAACTACGCCCATGAAATAGTGTAAAAACACGCAATCCGAAGAATGTTTTCCATCGCAACGCGAAATCATATATGTAGCCACGCAACGCGCATTTTCTCAGTGAGGCAACTGCCGAGATTTGTCTTCAGAAAATAGCACATCTGCGGTGTCCAATTAGAGCGAACCGCTCGGCCCCTCGCAAAGTAGTGGGCGCATTCAGTTCGAGATGCGAAGTCATATTTAGCATCGCGTTCGTTATAAATGGCCGCGAGGAGGGGAGATTGCCGATTCGAGGAAAAACCAAAAATGTTCGCAGACATGTTTTTTTTTTTTAACTTTAATGCTGTATGCGCCTTCAACGAAACTGCTTCAGCTGGGCGTATATTTAGCAACAAAGAACATGACGCTCCCCAGAACTTAAAACACAGCTCTGAAAATACATTTTTAAAGGATGTACACAAGGTGCCTTTGCGAAAAGAAACCGCCAGTCCAGATAAGGTATAGAACACGCTGTCCTTGTCACCATTCCAGATTTTGATAAAACGTACCGTGAAGCTAGGTATCAGCGCCAAAACAACGAGGTTCCATGTTTTGTGAAAGAAAAATTGTAGTCGTCTGATATATATGTGTATAAATTTTGGCATTCAAAAGCGCCCTCACGAAAATTTTGCGATTTCTGGAACGTCAACCCACCCGAGTATACAAAACGGTGCGGTTCTCAATCCCAGTATTTATTCCCCTTACAGAACAAGTGATACGCAATGTCATGAGGCAAATGCTTATTTTTTTTTTGCTTCTTAAATAATCTTAGAGACAAAAACTAAAAAACATAACAAACAGCACAAGAGACCTGTAATTCAGAAATTTATTTCTCCAAACAACTCAAATGAAGATAATGAATCTCGTCCCATATCAACTTGATACTTTCGCTTTCTTTTGACGTTCACTGCTATATCACACACTGTCTTACTGCATATTTGTAATGAAACTTAAGTTGCTTCCCAATAACACAAAAGTTGGAAAACATCTTTTGTTTTCTCGCCGCAAGGTCATCGTTAACTTTCTTAAAAACCCCGTTGACGTCAAGGATCAGATCTACCAATCCGTGTATAAAAACATTGCTATATTTTAGTTAATTTCTAATGCGTTACATGAGACCAAGTTAGCCTTGCGGCCACGCCAGGCTATGCGCAGTCATTTCGCTGTCAATTCGCGCAGTCATTTCACGTGCTACAGGAAGCCCTTGAGACCAGTCCCTTGACAGATCCGCCTCAGCGGCCGCTCGATTCTCCAAGCACTCACGTTGCATAAGTGCCGCTTCGGCGGCGAAAGAGCTCCGCTTTCGCATGAGAACTGCGCTCAGAAGATGAATGAGATAGGGGAGGCATAAAACTGCGAAACGCAAGTTGTTCAGTGTTAGTAGGTCATATTACACAATTAAAAGTGTACCGCAAATTTTGCAAGTCCACCCGCACGGCTAATTTGGTCGCATGTGATGCGTTAACACTTGTTAAAGAAATATATATTCAATGTTTTTATGTTTGTTTTTCAAATACGACAGTTTTTTTAATACTTCAACGCCAAATTTTGGTCTTTCTGTTTGTCAACCGATTCAGCCACCTGAACGCAAGTTTAACCTGTCGCTGAACGCCCCCCCCCCCCCCCAATGTTGATCTTCTGAATGCATTATTACTGGTGAACACGGTCAATAAAAAAAGACAATATTGCATATATTTGGGCGCAACATCGATACGCGAGCATTAGGTAGTGTGTCTTTATAACCTGTTTTCCCATGGCCTCCTAGATTGCGGCCGCGCGACGCCGCGCGGCCACAATCTCGAAGGCCATAGTTTTCCGCAGCTAGTTTGTATATGCAAAATAGACGGCGCCACCGCACCGAAACGCCAAGGCCTTCTGCTCGGCGGCGCGGCCGCGATGTGGCGAGTGGCGGACTTGTCCTGCAGCCTACGGCGAGATACGGTGGTGGTAGTAATTCTTGAAGAAGGGAAAATGCACCTAATTTCTGTCAGCCATAAGGTGGCACGGCGCAGTGCCTAAGAGAAAGGGAAAAAAAACAAATGGATGGCGCGGACTATGTCTTGTGCCCTTCAACCCGGGAGCGGTGGCGGAGAATCAGCCGGCCATCGGCGACAGTGAAGAAGTAAAAATGAGAAGGCAATTAAATCACGTGTTCAAACGTAGCACTGCCGTTCACCGCTCCGTAAAACCGTCTATAAAATGCATAGATACGTAATTTGAGTATTCGTGATCACAGTGTTTATTACTCTGGGCGGACAATTCGAAGCTAAGAATAAAAAAGCGGCTGTTCTCTACTCTTCTCCAAAACGACCTGGTGCAGCCACCTATTTGCTCTGCGTTCCAAAAAGTTTTGTCTACAGTATTGCCAGATTGCGTCCATACCTCATGCAGCGCCTCCTAACAAAAAACTATCGTTTTTGGTGGCCTTTGCAGAGAAACATGCCGATAAGGGTTTTTTTTCCTCGCACAGAGTGGTAGATGAGGTCTGAGTTTAATCAGAGGGATTAAAAAATTAAAAATGGCCTCTCCGAAAAAATAAGATTCTTAAACTTAGGTGTTTTTTGGTAAACCGTTTACGTTTCACCATAATTACGCACTAAACACTAACACTGCACGACAAAAGCGCGAACATTATTTTATGGAAGAAACCAAAAGTATCGAAGTTCTGTGCAGGGTTTCATGATCCTCAGTAAGGATGTCTGCAGTATTACATTCCTCAAACACAAGTATTTTGTGCGGTTTGGTATGTTCGTGATTTGTTTCCTCAGAATCGTTTCAACAAGCAAAAAAAAATTGAAATTTCGCCTCACGATATTGCGTATCACTACAACATTAACAGGGATACACCCAGAAGCGCACCATTTTTTTACTGACGTGGTCTCTAATTTCAGAAATCAACTAATTTCCGGAAAAGCGTTTCCCACCATCGCAATGCATATATCTTACTTTCGACGCACTTTTTTTTTTACAAAAGAAAGTTTAAAACCGCTGTTGAGGCGCTAATGTCTATAAGTACAGAGTGAATTTCTCCAAAATCGGGAATGCTGACTAGGACATCGTTCTCATCTTGTTTGGGCACACCAAGTAGCCGATAATTTCGTCACGTACAAGAAAACTACACGACGCAGACCACTGGGGAGGAATAGGCGAAAGGAAAGAGTCGCTTGCTTTCCTTCCGCCTATTCTTCCCCGTTAGTTTACGTCGTCTAGTTTTCTTGTAGCACGCACCAACAAGCCCAAAAACAAAGTTTAACCGAAATATATTTCGTCATGTAGCAGCCATCGAACGCCGTACTACCATGGATGGAAATTTTTTTTTTAAATGGCAGATCCCACGTACAGTGGGGAATCGATTATATCCGAAGCACGTAAGAGGAAGGTTAATATGTCATTTTAAAATCAGCACAACGTTACGGGGAGGACAAGAATTATACTGTATATGACATCCATTGATCATCGTGATCTTTGGACGTGTCATTTACCTTTCTCGTCTATTTACGTCACGTGATACCAAATTCGATATATGCATAGCTAGCGAACCGGCCCCAAGCACGCTATGGAGCATAGGATGCAGTCATGATTTACACGATACGCATATCATGATTATCATATTTGGACGTGTCAGTTACGTTCGTCGTCCATTCACATCACGTACTACCAAATTTTGTATATGCGAAGCTAGCGAAACGGCCGCGAGCGCATCGGTAACGTGGCAGATAGTCATATTGTTGCATGACACGCATGTCATGATTACCAAGTTTGCCAGAGTCATGTACTTTCGTCATCTATTCACGTCCCGCGATACCAAGTTTGGCATATCTGAAGCTTGTGAAACGACCGTGAGCGCACAATGAGCGTGGCGTGTAGTCATGTATTACATGACATGCATGTCATGATTTTTACATTAGAATCTGTCACTAATGTTCGCCACGCAGACATGTCATACCACACCACTTTGCAATGTCATGTGAACGAAACTGCCGCCAAGAGCAGCAATACCACGAAATGCAAATCATGATATTTATGACATACATGTAATGATTTTCGTGTTATGACTAGTCACTTATGCTCGTCATACAGTCATGTTTTGCCATACCAACTACCAACTTTTGGTTGTAGACAGACAGACAGACAGACAGACAGACAGACAGACAGACAGACAGACAGACAGACAGGCAGGCAGACATACAGACAGACAGACAGACAGACAGACATACATACATACATACATACATACATACATACAGACAGACAGACATACATACATAGATACATACATAGATACATAGATAGATAGATAGATAGATAGATAGATAGATAGATAGATAGATAGATAGATAGATATGCTGAAAGTTGCCGAAGTTCGCTAAGAAATACTTCGCACAAAAACAAAAATTTTTAAGGGTCCCTAAGTAAAAAAAAACCGAAAATACTTATTTTCGGGAGCTAGCTTCGTTAGCGCGTAACAACCGCTTGGAATGGGCCGCATACGGCGATTAACGTGCGGTCCACACGCGACGCGCCGTGACGAGCACGCACAAGCTGTTTACCACTAGAGAGACGCAATATCATTTCTTTCGCGCGCGCGAACGACACTTTGAAGCCGTTAATCGCAAGACCGGAAATTCTGACGGCAGCGTGCATACGAGATCGCCAATAGCGAGTTCCTTCCGCGTGTCACCATTCTGTTCTTCTACAAAAAGGCTGAAGTGAAAATGACAACTCGGGAAGCGCCTTGCGAGAACGCCCCCTTATAATAAACACTCCCCGGGAGAGTCGTTCCGCAGCGGTGTATTAATGGCGTCATCGAGCGGGAACGTGACTTGGCCACGCCGACAGGGAAGAATGCTTGACGGCCACTCAGAACGTGGACACCATACAAAGGTTAGCGCTCTCCAAAACTAAAGAAAAAAGGCTTCGCAAGGTGTATCACAAGGGTCTCCACGTCGGCATCCACAAAAGCAGGAAGAGGAGGAGGAGGACTGTAGGAGGAAGGACAGGGCATCTTCATTACGGTAATAGGCAGGCTGAAGGGGTATACGGTGTACATGCCCAGCCGCTGCCACACAGAAAGGCAAAGCCATGCACGGCATACTGCCTTCAATCAAGAAGGGAGCACCCCGCTTCATGTTTTTTTGTCCCCCTTACGCTGACGTCCTTATCTGACGAACGCTTTTTCTAGTCCACTTCTACTTTATCTCCCCGCTTGTAGCTTCATTGTATGGCTCCCTCCCGTGTGGCCGTGTGTGACTGAGAGAAAGACAAAGTAACGGGAGCCCCTGTTTTCGCAAAGGTTTATACTTCGTAGGAGCGCCGGTCGGAGCAAGGGCAAACACGTTCGCCCCGACCAGACGCCCGGCATTGGTGGGGAATGTACGTACACGAGCCCGCTCTGTGTCCCAAGAAGCGGCGTTTCTAGACGATTGAGAGAAGCGAGACGCGCGCTTTATGTATATCGTATACCCACGCGCAGCTATTCGTTCGCATTTGGCCCTGCATTTCTGTAGTCTCGTCCGGTCGACGCCAAAATGCCGCGTAATTTCGAGTCTTTCACCACGGCATGGCACAAACAGCCTCTCTCGTGAGGCTACGGCACGCGCACCCATCCCTTGGCGGGAAAGAGTTGCGAAACGATGAGGTATCGGTCTTCGCACACCTCTCGAAGCCTTTTTTTTTATGTGATCCTGATTGTCCAGAAAAACACACCCTAAACCTTCTCATGTGCTGTAGTTACGTCATCTATATGAGCTTTCTCTCCCGCCTTCTTTTTGATTTTGGGCAACGAGCGAGCGCTGTCACAGGACTCAAAACATAACAGGGGAAGCAGTTGAAGAGTATCTCCGTAATCGCAAACCATGAAAGCTCATCCCTACCTCGAGTTCTCCTTATCGGTTTTGAGCCTTTGTCGCACTTGATGAACAAAATAGGTAAGCGTTTATGAAGCACTCCTGTTATTTTCTTTTACCCGCGTCGTTATGGCTGTGTCTACGCAAAAGGAGTAGGGCAGAGGGGGGGGGGGGGAGGCACCTTCCTCCGTTTGCATAGTCGTGTCCGATATTAACGATGGCTTGAAATACCAGCGCGACACGTAGACAGGGGCCGTTAAGACACGGACAAGCGCCTATTACCAACGCCTAATTGCGATGTACCCTTCTACCACGGGTGATTACTGCGATATTACATAATGCATACTGAATAAAGTATACAAGACGCTTGTGCTTGTAAAGCATGTAAGTTACTTTCCTTGCATTACCAAGCAAAGGAAGTTATTTTCACTCTATTTCCAAGCATACGCATGGCTCTGTGGTAGAACACTTGCTACGCAAACGACCCTGTTGCGATCGTCACTCCAACCAAGAATTTTTTTATTATTTTATTCGCTTGTTTCTCGACTTTTAGGTCACGCGCAAGATGATATTTTTTTTGCTCACAACTACCGACGCCACCACCGATACTGACCTCAGAATTTCTGCGAAACGAGCTCTTCAACGCGTTCGCTTTAAAATCGTACGCGTGCGTAGGTGGGGGTGCAAGGCTCGCTTCATCGAAACAGAGCCTGCAATCCCTGTTGGCACCCCCTTTCCCAGTTTTTTTTTTTTCTTTTTCGGATACATCTATTTACCATATCGCACTCTTGCATTTCCTTTCTTGAAAATTTCGCATTCCTATGTTTCAATCGTAGAGTTTCCTAAAATTAACAAGTGGGGGGGCTCTGGCGCTGTGACGGTTCAGCTACCGTGGGAATGATGGGTAGCACACAAATTCTCCAAGTCTCCGTGCTCGCGGGCGCTGAATCGCACTCTGTGGATTTGTTTATTGCACTGTTTTGGTTTTGTTTCGAATAAAAGAAAAAAACCGTTTTGAGCTTCGTGACCCGATTTAAAATGACGAGCACAAAAGATCAAGGTGGTAAAGAGCAAGTGCTGAACAGTTGCCGATTGTCGTTTCGTGACAAAGCAGCTTCGATGTCACGCGAAGCCAGCCGGAACCAAAAGTACGAAGATAAGTACAGATCCATGTACTATCCATCACTCCCACGCTCACCGAAGCGCCGTGCGTTGCAGTAGCTCCCATAGACACTACAGCGCCAGAGTTCCGACTAATGTGTTTGTAGGAAACTCTACGCTTTCAATAGAGGACGCTACGTCGCACCGATGGCGCGCGTGCCATTCGTGACCACGAGAAAGCGTCTAACGTGAGACGATAACGTGATGAAAGGCACGCGATGAATTAGACGATCATTGTTACAGGCCGAAAAGACGCTCAAAATAGACCTCTCTCTTTTTATTCTCGGAGTGCATGTATGTATACGTAGAGCCGACGAAAGAGGACTATCAATCGAGTGCGTCACACAATAGGACAATGCGCCTCTAATTTATTAGCTTCATTCTGTGGTGCGTTCTATGCTACCCAATTTATTCGCCTTATCTTGTAAGCCAAATTCTAAAGAGCCGCATATGCAAATTTTCGTTTACTTCTTTTGTCGGCGTTAATTCCACAGACAAGGTGAAGCCCATGCCTCTCTCTCGCAACCGTGAGAAAGGCTGATGATGCAGCGCAGCACGTTCTCCTATCAACGCGACAGTGTTAAGGAACTCACTTAAGCAGAAATTCTGGTGTCGGTGCGCGCGTAAGGTTGTGAGCGAAAAAAGCAGCGCTGTCTAAGGGCGGAAATTCGAGGTTGAGGCTAAAAAAAAAAAAATTACGCGATCTCCCACTTACAGGAACCATGTGGGTATACAAATCACCGCTGGTGCTCACTTGTGTTTCCATTTCTATGTTTCCGTGTATGTTTCATTTTTGTATGCAGTTGTGCATATATTATGAGTTGCACTTATGGAACACCCCCCTCCACATATTACAATAATTTGTGTTTATACCATGAAGAGAACCACCACGTGAACAGCGTGACAGGCGCGGACAATTTTGCACAGCTCATTAGAGGTTTTTAGCAAGCTACGGAAACACGTTAAGCGCGAGACAGACGTGCGATTTTCCGTGCGATGCGGCGTCGCATGGTGCGGCGTGCCGCATGCGACGTTTCGGGACACACGAGGGCAAAGGAGCGCGGCAGGCTCCGCCCCCATGCGGCGCCTCGTCATGCCGGGTCGAACGACTTGGTATCCTCGTAATGAGGCTCAAAACAAACAACATTGCACAGCCATGCTTCGTTCTAAAAAAATAATTATAAATCGCATTAGTGAACGATAACCACGTCGCAACAGCTGATTATTCACGACTCCGACAGGCAGGCCTAGCATCGCGGGCGCCGGCTGTCGCCTACGCCGTTCACACGAGAGCTCGTCATCGAGCGCTTGTTCTTGATAACACTGTGAAGCGTTGCGCTCGTATGTAATGCGTTAGCATACATTATTACTTTATCGATACCATCGATGTGAAGAGCAAAGGTGGAAGCGAAGCGAGCCAGCGCAGAAACGCCGGTAGCTGTGTTTACCTCCGAAATGACCTTGCATCGCTGCTCACGATCTCCGATCTCCCTAGCGGTTTCAAAACGGGCGTTGCCGTGCAGAAAAGGCACACTTCAAGCATCACTTTATTCAATCTGGAATAATAACACGTCACCAGGGAAATGTACTCGATGTTTGTCACGCCACCGCAGTCGGCGACGTCAGCAAATCCACGCTCGCACCGCTCCATCGACTCGCCTGGAGCCTTGGACCACGGGTGATGGGAGCGTCGACAGGAAGATGGCGCCACTAGCATCGTGACGCCACTCGTATGCTCGCGCTGTGATTGGCTGCTGCCATGCAGCGGTGCGATGCTGCGACGAAAATATCTGGCCGGTTTGATGCTCGCCGCACCGGCTATGCGACGGTGCGACGCGATGACACGTCACGAAACGTCACCACTCCGGCAGTCGCATCGTCGCACCGCACGCCGAATCGCAGAGAAAATCGCACGTGTGTCTCGCGCTTTACGGTGATACGACGCGGTTCCTTTCCGACACGCGTACAATAGTCGCGCATGCACACTCGTCAGCCGGTGCCGTATTGCCGCCTTTCCGTAACGTGTTTCCGTAGCTTGCTTTTTTAAAAACCTCATATACCCCAGACGGAGCGCCGCGCGACAGGCTCGCTAACCGGGAGACCACGGAAGGCAACGAGCGCGTGGGTGCGTTCCACAGCAGCCGCCACAGACAGGCCTCCGTTCGCATATCGTGTGGGTGGCCGCCCTCGCCGCATGCCACGATGATGACGTCATCGACTACCGCACCGCAGCACGCACTACTGTGGCGGCACCTGTCGTCTCGCCACTGTCGTTCCCTCTCCCTCGCGTTCTGCTCGCTGTCGCCGTCTGTTATGTTTCGCCGCTCATAAGTTGATCGTTCGGATCGGACAGCACCAGAAGCTACGTTATTCAAAGCTTCTTTCTCGACTCTCTCTCGGTATGCCCGTGTAACTGTACACCACCTATCCTCTGGAATGCAAACCACGTCCGTCTCCTCCGCTGCCGGGGGCAAACACACAATAGAGGTTTTTAGTTTGACGTTTTTACGCTCCGCTTAGCAGCTAAGCGGAGCGGGAACGCGAGTGCGCATGCGCCCTCCGCTAAGGCCTTAAGCGGGTTACCGGAGCGGGGATTACGGTCCGCTTACGAGCAGCCTAAGCGGAGCGCGGTGCGTCGCTGCCGTTTCTGCAAGCGGAAGGGCGACAACCCGCGCGCCCTCTCTCGTGCGTGCAGCAACTTTGCTCATTTCAAGATGGCTTCCTCCGGAGACGGCACGCTTTCCGCGAGTGCTGCAGCTTCGCCGTCACCTGCCCAGTGCAAGCCGCGAAAACACAGTTTCAACGGTGAAAAATAAAAAACGCCGCCACCACACACGCGTAAAATGCGCCAACAACACACAGTGAATGCTTGCAATGGATCTGGAACGGAACCTTGCTGGCTTTTAAGCGGCTACTATCAAGTCAGAGCTTGCTTCTTTGCCAAAAAAAATAGGCGGTTAATACATTGAAATTAGATATCTAAATACTTCATGAAAAGATCATTTATACGTTATTGTTTTGCTTTGTATACGTGAAAAAAGTTTTTATTTTGTTTACCGACGATGAAAACGACCAGAGGGCGCTGCAACTGCAAAAGGTCCGCTTCGCTGCCGGCAATGAATAACTAAAAGAGGAAAATCGGCCGCCGCTCCGCTGCGGCTTCGCGGGTGCTCCCGGAGCGGAGCGGACCACAAAAACGTCAAACTAAAAACCTCTAATGTGAAACGAACCCGCTCTGCCAACCGGCTTGGAATGTTTGTGGTTTAGAGACAAGTCGCCGCTGCCGGGGGCAAACGCACAATGGGATTAAGCGACCCCGTCCTGCCTCCGCTGCCGGGCGCGAGCTCAGTGGGAGTAGGCGACACGCTCTGCCCTGGCGATCGGCTCGAAGTCGCAGCGATGCACGACCGGAACACAAGGAAAGCGGAGAAAGTCAAAGGCCGCTTGCTACCTGCGGGGGCAATAACGTCCCGCGCGCAAATCACTTAACTGATAGATCGGTGTGGAGAGAGAGAGACATGACGGGAAAGAGTACCAAAACGCCTGTTTAAACTGTAGAAGCGCTGCTGTCGAGAGTAAGGTCAGCCCAGTAGGGAGTGACTTAATCTGAGTGGAAACAGATTGGATGAGAGAATGTTGAGGCGGACCAGCAGTGGCCACCTCCCCCTTTTCTTTGTTACCGCAAGATACTTAGGATTGGATGGAATCCGTTTCCCTTCAGTCGAGGCTGCAATCACTTAACTGATAGATCAGTACGACTCCGTACGATGCAATTTTTGTCTGGGCCGTAACCACTTGGTGGACGAACAGTGAGACTAAGTGCGTTGTATGTAGTAACAGTGTTCTAGGCTCTAACTTAAGAAAAGTTAAGTAGAAGAGTAAGACGCTGTTGATGTCTGTGTTATCATGAGTGTGCTTCGGCAAGATGTACATACGACTGTAAATATTTCGCTGTGATATACCTTCAAGTTTTCATTACCTCCAACCTGCCTCCTGCTTCATCGACGCCGATCATCCCCTTTACGGGACTTCAATCCATATCAAGGAGATCAACGAACGGGAAGGAAAACTTAACTCCGTCTTTTATCCTCCTCCAAGCTCCGTGTTCGCTCTCTTACCTCCTTGAGGTTTGCTCGGAGGATTTCAAGCTGAACGGTTGGGTCCCCGGCGATCTCCGACGACAGCACAGTTCCCGCCGACTAGTTCGCCCTCGGTCTCCCGACGCCGTGAAGCTCTCGCCGAGTGGTGCTCTGTCATTGGACTTCTTCAACCGGCTCCCAACTTATCCATCACCCTTCCCATCGCTTGACTTCTCTATCTCTCCACCTATTTTCTATATTTTTTATCCCTCCCTCCCCCCTACAAGGCACATAGCCGTGTCGCCAATGGGCAAACAGAAATGGGATTCGCTCGCAGGATTTCAAGCTGGACGGTTGTGCCCTCGCGATCTCCGACTTCAGCGTAGCTCCCGCCGACGGTTCGCCCTCCGCGGTCTCCTGATGCCGTGCAGCTCTCGCATTGTGGTGCCCCGCCCTTGGACTGCTTCGACCAGATCCCCACTTTCCTATCTCCTTCTTTTTTCCTCTCGTTGGCTGTCTTCTTCTCCTTCTATTTTCCTTCTATTCTTTTTATCCCTCCTTCCCCCCACCCCTATAAGGCACTGCGCCGTGTCGCCTGAAGGCAGACAGAAATTAGGTGCCTTTTTCCTCTTTCTCATGAACCACTACAACAACAAACAGAAATTAGCTCCTTCCTCTCCTCCAACAATCACTATATTATACCTCCTCGTTCGCTCTGTCGGTTACAACGCCACCACTCAACACAGCAGCAGGCAAAACATCAAGAGACCAGTAAAACAAACACACAGGATAGCTTTTGCCTTCGAGTCGTCTTGAACGTTTAGAAACGACAAACTATTTGCGACTCTAGACGTGTCACATATGTCACTCTCTTAAAATGTAAGGTAGAGTGAGATAAAATGCGGGTAAAATTTTAAAATAATGAATAATTATTGTTTCACTCCTTACAAGTAAACTTCAATGCAGAAACTCTCCTTTGAGTCCAAGGTATGCGCTACATAAATATTGCCACGTTGCAACCGTTCAAAACATTTTAAAAATAAAAATAGGTCAAAACGAGACATTGTGAAAAAATTAATTCCTTCAGTTTCTGCAGTAGAAAGACTTTAAACTCATCCTGTGGGCCCTTAAGAAGTCTTAAGGAGCCCTGTCCTTGGACTCCACACATTGAAGCTAGACAGAACGCGGTGTTGTGTTGCTCCAAAGCTACCTTCAGATCAAACACCACCACCACCAGTCTTTCTTTGTGGTAATGTCTTTTGTTGAACGCTTGCACTTCATTGAATTATTCAATAACTAGGTGCTAGAGATGTTTTCACGTATCTTCTTTGCCTCTTTTTGCCGTTTTTATTCCGAACTGATCCCGCATTTCATGTTTCTTTTTAGCTTCGTTCGCCAGGCTTAGTGAGGCAATGGATTTAAAACAGTGATAGACTCAGAATTTCTAGAACTTGATTTTTATTAATCAGGGTATTTGAGAAACGTCATTTACACTCAATCCCGAGACGCCTTTGTGAACATGACTAGGAAATCCCGTCATTTCTTATGCGTCTCTTGAAAGCCTCCTTGGCAACATGGTAAATCCTCGATGTAGCGCGAATAAAGGGAGTCATGTCCTGAACGCCAGTTAGTGCTTTTTCATGTGGTTTTCTTCCCAGCAAGCTCTATATTATATTTTCTTGTATGTACAAACATTCCTATAGAAAGAAATATAATATGTAATGAGTGTAATTAACAGTTCAATTAAAAAGACACACTTTAGGGTAATTATGCCTTTTTGTCACGTTTTGTCTCTCTCACATGCCAGAATTTTAAAAAATGTGCGCTTTGTCCACGGGTACCAAACGAAGTAAAATTTCGGTGTTACGCTGCCGTACTGACGCAGGAGTAGCGTCATTTACGGATCCGAATACTATCTGCCGAGCATAATTTCGCCCCCCTTTGACGAGTCACGAACACGCTGACACACCAGCCACGTTATTTTTTTTTCGCGCCATCACTGTGAGCAATCATCCACTTTTAGACGTGAAAAGGTAAACAAGAACCAAAACTTTTTGCTGCGAAATAGAAGTAGTTATTCTGTTAGCTACAGTGTCCGGTAAAGTCAGACTGTCACGCATTGCCATGTGTCTCATTTTACCCAACCGTGCCGTGCACGTGAACTCTTTCCACCACTCTTTAAAGAGAGCGTAATAATCTACAAAAGAGCATTAACGTATATTTTCGAAGAGATATTATACACAAAATTCACCAAAAAGAAAGGATTTTTTTGTTTTCTTAGGAGTGCAGGCGAGTGCATAAGAAACCCAGTGAATTTTTACATGCTTGATAAATTACGCTTACACAACAGCTTGACAACAGGTCCACATTCTAGGTTGATTTATGGATTCGTTTGCAACCCAGAGCGCTTTATATTGTCAAACAGTTCAGTCTTTTCACAGCGAGGCCCAGCTTACTCTGGACATGCGACCTACCTTATGTGTGCTGCCTTTCTACGTACTTGTTAACCCACTGCTACTACACAAACTGGCGCAAGGAACCTCAGAACGGCGTCGCTAAAAAGTACTAAACTGGTGTTCCAGAAATTGCTGGCTTTCGAAGCCCATTTACTACCCAATAAGTGTCAACTGCAAATATAGTTTTACTTATTAGTACAATCTACAGAATTGCAATTTAAAAACAACGGCGATTGAAACACTTGCCGAAGGAGGCAAGCACAGCGAAGCCGCAGCGCAAGTTAGAGCTGACGACAAGTTGATTGATTGATATATGGGGTTTAACGTCCCAAAACCACTTTATGATTATGAGAGACGCCGTAGTGGAGGGCTCCGAAAATTTAGACCACCTGGGGTTCTTTAACGTGCACCCAAATCTGAGCACACGGGCCTACAACATTTCCGCCTCCATCGGAAATGCAGCCGCCGCAGCCGGGATAGCTGACGACAAGTTACGCACAATAGTATAGAACACGTATTACACTAGTGCTGTGTGTGTGTATATATATATGAAACAAACGGGTGTTAAGGACATGATAGTCGAGATGAAGGAGAAATGGTGATGGGCAGGGCACGTAGCGCGAGGGTAAGATAACCGTTAGTCATTAAGGACCACAGACTAGATTTCAAGGGAAGGCAAGCGGGTTAGGGGGAGACAGAAACTTAGTTGGGCAGATGAGATTAGGAAGTTTGCGAGTGTAAAGTGGCAGCAGCAAGCGCAGCACCGAGTTGACTGGCGGGACACGGGAGATGCCCTTGTCCTGCAGCAGGCTTAGTCAGGCTGCTGCTGCTGATGATGATGATGATATATTGATGTGAGAACTGACCATAATCCAAATGATAGTAGGGGATAATTAATACTGCGTATTAAAAATATCATGTAGTTTTATGATATAAATAAAATATAGCAGGTTCGGTCCCTGCAAGCGGCAAGTTCTATTTCAGTCAACTTTATTTTTTCTCATTTGTATCACAATCACTACTACATACTATATCCTACAATTTTTTTGGCATTACGGCTAGTAAGTTCTCATTACCGTTGTATGCAACACAAACGAGCTTTAAATGATCTCCTTTTCTTCGCATGCATGTAAATAATTTACACGAGTGAGTTACGAGCCAGCCGAAATATAACAACGTTTGATGTTTATTATTATTCGAAACAAGAGGACAAGCATGAATGCATGTAAGAGCAGAACAAATGAACGCTTCTCTGGAAGGATAAAAGTCCAGCTAGGACGACAATCTATTAGCATCTACGTATTGGGGGCTTCACTGTTAGTATTAGAAAAACAAAAAAAACAAATGGCCAGTCGCTGAGTGAACACAAAGAACACCTCTTTTCGCACATCCACACCATATGAGCCCTAACTCAGACGAAAATAAACAAAAAAGGAATAGAGGCAACACGACTGCCGGCTATCGACAAGGCATCTACCGTGATCATGTATGGCGGATAAAAGCGGGTTATTACGGTACACGCTGAACACGCAACACACCCGAGCACTCAAAAAAACGAGCCTCAGACATAACGTAGCGCGAGCATGCTGTATACACGTAACAGGCGAAACCGCCCAGCCACTCGCAAAGGTCGCGAAGTCGCGCGGAGAAAGATATGTTCGAAACTTCTATAGAGGCGCGGAATTCCGGCAGCTTCCGGCACCGTACAGCAATGGGTAGGATAAAAGGGGAACGCGAAGAGATAATCCAGCGTTCACATGTAGCAGTGGAACAGCGGTGAGAGCACGACGAAACCGACCACTGTGAAGGCAATGACGAGTATGACGAGCAGCCGTAGGCGCACGAAGGGCCTCCGCGACGTCCACGCCAAAAGGTCCCCACCGGCTGTCGTCCCGTTCTCATCGTCGTCGTCGTCACCGTTCACGTCAACCACAGCGTCTCCGGCGCAGGCGGCGCCCGGAGCGGAGGACACCGAGGGTTGTCTCGACAGGGGCGACCACAAAGTCGACGGGGCGCGACGGCTCGTGGGCGTCGACGCCGACGACAGCGCAGCGGCCACAACCGCAGCGGACACGTCGCACGGTTCCACCGACTCGGACGCGTGGAAGGCGCACACAGACGGTAGCGACCCGGTGAACGTCGCCGGCGGCGGCAGGCACGGGCTGCACGACGCGGCGTCCACGCAGCCGAAGTCCGGCGCCGAAGACGGGGGGCCCCGGTCGCCGCCGCAGTGCAGGGACGACGACGGCAGCGCGACCGAGGCCAGCGGTCGTCGCAGGCCGCGCGGCACGGAGGGTATAGCGGCCAGGGGCGCCGTGGCGGCGCGGGGAGTCGTCGCGAAGCCGGAGGACCTCAGCGCGACGACCTCAACGAGCGCGAGGTCGCCGCCGGCGGCGAGGCCGCGGTCGCCGCCGAATGGGCCCGCGTTGAGGTCCAGCAGGAGGAGGAGAAGCAGAGACGCCGCTGTTGAAGCCACGACGCGTCGACTGTCCCGTCGACGCGGGAGCTGGGCTCGGAGCACGGCGCGTCGCCCGAAAATCCAGGGGCATTACACACGCACGCGCACAGACACTCAAGCGGGAACCTCGAAGCTTGGCAGTACCCACTGACGAACTTGGTAGACTAGTGGGCGACTTCCGAAAGTCGTATCCGTTCACGAATGCGGCTGGCCCGTCGGCAACTCTCCACAACTAGAACTCTGCAGCCACTTTTCGCGGAAAGATCTCGGGGGCAGTGCAATGATACTTGCCAACGTTAACGTCAAATCTCGGTAGCGAGACGAGACTTCTTCGCAGCGAGAAGGCCGAACGAACACTCCCTTCGCGACGCAAGTCCCGCTATGTCCACCGCGACGGCTAGGGAGGAGGACGTTCGTACACTTGGGCCTTATCTCCAGTGAAACTCAAGGACGTCGAAGGAAGCGTTTCAGTTCTAGACCATTCAAACAGGTAGGTGGCAGCGTTCAATTTATAGTGCGGTTACCACGCACGATGACTAGAAAGGCTGAAGTGAAAGCCAAGGTACGACACTCCTCGGCAATGTTAGCAAGGACACCGCTTATTGAAGAGGACGGACAGCGAACGGAAAAGCAGGACAGCTTTCGCAATATGGCTGGTGCTGAACTTCCAAAAAAATATGAGATTATCGACAAACTCGACTGTCACTTAGGTCACGTTAAGCAGCAAACCCGAATAAGCTGAACAGGGCGAGCACTGTAGAAACCCAGTGTGAAATATCAAGATAAACCTACACAGCAGCGGCCGGGAAGGACACAACCTTGTCACTCAACGCGCGAGACTACATCCAGCACGAAAACGTAAACGGAGTCGTGAAAACCAGCAAAATCCCACATTTCGAGTCCTTGGTATAGCAGTAGATGAGACTAGGCGCCAAGTATGAGTAGGCTATATAGATGATAAGACGTCGGCTTCAGGAAACCGGTGAAACGAAGTTGGTCAATCACGCCTCTTGCCAACCTTTCCTATTCGCGAGGGCGAATGCCGTTCGACAGATATAAGAACGCTCGCTGGTCGAACGGTCGCTAATTCAACCTGCGGCAAGTGAAGCAGTAAAGAACTTGGATGAACGCGTCGCCGAACGCATTCAGTAGTTGACCCTGCGAGAAGACCCCGTCGTAGCACCGAGAAATGTTAGTCTAAAGAAAGAAGCAGGACAACTGTTTTTTGTAACCAAAATGCTCCCCTCTCAGTATCGTACGAGCGAGTTAGCAGAACGATGGGTGCAGGCAGGAAGATATTCGCAGAAATCAATTTAGGCTCGTTACAACACAGGGCGATGCAAGAAACATTGGTCCATCCACTTGCAAAAGAGTTTATGAACAGCTTCATCGACATTTGACGACCCTTCCACGCCAGTAGCAAGCTATCCTCCAACTATCGAATAACCGCCAGCTATGCTAGGCACATCGTAGCGCGCATCCACGGAAAAATTTTAAAGACCACACTTTCGCGAGAAATGAGGTGACGACCGAAACTCGGACCACGGACAGGCGGCCGTGCTCGCGCAGAGAGACACCGAGACCCGACAGGACGCCACGCGGATGACGAGGCAACGTCAACATCACTCGTCACTGTCAGGGGCACAGGCGTCTTCCAAGCGTCGCGCCCTCTCGTCGGTAACGGCGGCCCGTCGGTGCAGCGATGTCGTCCTCCAAGGAGACGGCGCACCGGAGCGCAGCCACGAAGACGCAAGTCGGGGTGTGCAGCAGTAAGAGGACGCCGAAAAGAAAGAGCAGTTCTGGCGAGGCGTCCTCGCGCGACAGGCACATACTACGAGACGAGCGAGCCCACACCGCAACGTCGCGTTTTCGGACCAGGAGCTAAGGGAGTTTCCACAAGACATGCAGGCACACCGGTCTCAGTCCGCGAAACGCGAAGTGTCTTCGGCGTAAAGACCTGGCATGCTGCGAAATCAACCTGACGTTAACGGGATCGCTGAAACACCGCCAACCGCGGTCCAATTTCTGCCAGGCATTACACGTTTTGTCGACGCCTCAAGATGCACCACTAAAGCACGGAGCAAATAAGCACACTAACAAAGAAGCTCAGAAGACTGGAGCGAGCTGGGCGCTCTTGGGAACGCTTCGAGTGAAGCTGGTCGCTTTGGACAGCTGGCTTTTCTTGCGAGGCACGTAAGCAGAAGCACGCTTCTGATTCGCTAACTCTGAATATGCTTTGCCACGGACAGGCGGTCGCCAAGTTTGTACAGGGTCGCGCAGAACGACTGCAGCGCTTCACATGCGGCTCTGGAATGCTATGAAGTTATGGGCAAGTTCAGTCACATGCCAAAGGCAATCCCTCTCATACTCGAGAATGTAACCATCAGGAAACCGCAACTAAACAAGAAAGAAACTTTTCAGAATGTGTACTATGTATTCAAACGACTAAAAAACGCATTTTTTTCCATCACCAATTCACAAAGGCTCATTCAGACCTCTCTGCTCAAATCCCTGACGTCACTACATGGACAAGTACAGTAAGCGCTAAAGATAATTGTCAATAGCCAAGCCACTGCAAAGTTCTTGACAGTCAAGTGCGGTAAAGTTCTGTCATAGAATGTTGGTCCCCAATAAGCGCCCTGTACATGCTTCCAAGCTAAATGTTTACGTGAAAGGAGAAAGGCTACAAGGAAGCGTAAGCACGCATTGAACCTATCCCCAACGAGATATACAAGGTTTAGAAAAACAGGCCTTTAAAACGAAAAGACAGTTGAACAGCAAGGAGAACTCCGACATAAAGACGAAGAACAAAGTTGAGGAGTTTAAGCTTCAGGAGAAAAAAAAATGTTTCGCGCTAGAAAATTGCGGCCCTACTATACGCCGTCAATATGCAGTATCATGCAAAACGGAGCCTTCGTCCAGACGTAACCTAGTCGCCATAACCATTGTTTGGCGAAAAACCACAAAAGGAGGAAAGAGTAAACCGGAGAGGTGTCGCGGTTCGTAAAATACGTGTCGCCCAACCAGTAATAAGGGCTAACTAGGGCCTCCTTTAGGCAAAATCTGGTACAATGACGGATAACTAGTAGAGCATGGTGAATAGCGCAGGTACCGGCTTATTCAATCAATGTCTTTCCGCGGAGAGAAACCACTAAAAATTAAAACCTCGGCAAGTGGCCCTTGTCAAAGTTACAGAAAAGGTAAAGGCATGGGTTATATCAATGCAGACACAAAAAATAACAAGTAGAAATTATTGTTCGAAACATCCACTACGTTTTCAATGGATATTCCCTTTCGTGGATGGGGAAACGACGAGGTTCGTGAATGAAAAAAGTGCGGGGGTTACTGGAACGTTGCCAATGCAGAGAGCACTGTGTGGAGGTCCTTGCAGCTCTGAAATTTCGAACTTAAGGATGAACAAGTACTCCCAAGGCACCACAACGAATTCGAGAAGCTGCACCCACAACGACGCTTGAGGCGGGTTTCAAGCGAAGCAACTGGTGACGCAGAGACGGCACGTTTTCACAGGAAACACTGTAAACGCGGTACTGGTGCGCCGAATGTATCAAGAAAACTTTCCATCGCCGCCACAGTCAGCACCTAGGGAACACTGAAGTTCTCAGCAGCTTAGCGGATTGTAGTACAGGCTGACAGTTCACCCAGTACAGTTCCAATCGCACACCAATACCAGCTCCACGGAGCGATGCATCCAGCGCCAAGAAGAACAAGGTGCCCCCTAGCACAACATCAACATTCTACACCGGACTGCAGTCAGCGCAGTGATCGTTTCTGGCGAAGATGCAAGAACCGGCGATGACTTGCACAGGTCAACAAGAACGAACCTGCGGGGCAGTCGGCGAAATTCCAGCCGCACATTAAAGTCCAACGATGTCGCCATACAGATTCACCATTTACGTTGCTTCGTCTTAACGCAGCAATAGTCCAAAACAGCTGCAATGTTACGTTACGGCGCTACAGCTGCTGGGCACACGTCACAATCGCCCAAGTCCACACCGGACTTAAGGTATCACAGCGCTCCGCAAGTGCGCGCCAAAGGCGGCGCGCGCACAAGTCATCGACGAAGAGCGGGCGCGCGCTTTTCTTCCAAAAGTGCGCGAACTTCAGGAGTGCAGCGCTGCCCCCTGCAAATATTGTTCCAGCTGCGCGTCTCTGGGACCAACTGGCCCCGGGACCGAGGGCTCACCTCGGCGACGAAGCGAGTGATACTCCCCTAGCGGCCGAACGTGAAAACGACGCTGGAGGAGCTACGCACTCGATCGGAGTGGAGTCGCGCGCGCGAAGCGAACAGTGGCGCTCACGGAAACTTCAAACGCACGTAAAATGTGTCAATTCATTCGCTCAACATAAGAGCTCGTTAATTCGACACTCCCTAATTCGGAAAGTCCAATAATTGGGACATGTTCTCCAGCACCTGCCTGCCCTGCATTATTTGATGGCATCAAACTCTCGTCAATTCGGTTATATTTGGCCGCATGCAACGCCGTGAATGCGGGCAACTCTAAGAACACAGAGCGCGAAGCGCCGCAATTTTGCCACGCAAAGAAACGAGAACGGCGTTCGCGGGCCGCCGGAACTGCCGCGGGCTTCCCTGAAAGGCGTTGTCGCAATGCACGATCGCCTCATTGGTACGTTATACGGCATAGATTCTGATCACGTTACGGCTTAAGGACACGCGGGTCTTGACCTATAAATGAGAGAATACGTGTGACGTTTTTCAGACAGTGCTAATGCAACACGAGTACAACTCTCTTTAAACGGGAATGCTCACTCTTCTGGGTCACACGACTCCCAGAAGAATATAATGATCCTCTAAAGGAGTTGACGTGGCTCTGATAATTATATACAAGCCACGTCAATACTACTAGAGGAGTCACACACTTTTTTTTTATTGACGTCGTCCGTTATATTTTCCATAAACTTTTGGAATCTTACATCCGTCACGACCACTTGGCTTGAAACAACCACCGAGGACGTACGTGACCATAGTAGTGGACTGAAAGACCTCCGCTCATTTGATGCCAGTGTATAGTGACGGCGTCAGGGTAGTAAAATGTATATGAAATTATGTGAGTACAGTTGTGTTGTGTTAAACAGACGCGAATCTTCTGCAAATGTTCTAAATTGTTTACAATCTTCAGCACATACCTCATTCACCACGCTGCCTACACACATGAAAGACCCTAGTTTAACCGAACGATTGTTTTCTTCCAATACGTAAATCAGCTAATATTGCGTCCAATAGTTTCTCAAATGATCGCCTTGTAGATACCAATCAAACAAGACCTACCTCGGATTGTATTATCGAGCTGCTGACAACACAAACTAAAACGTGCCGCTTACTTCAATGCATCATAAAAATTTGATCCCATCACACATCAAGCATTACACGCCAATTAGCACCCCCACCCCTCAAAAAAGAAAAAGCTTTCGTCACCTCTTATCAAAGCGTAATAAATTAAATGCCAAGCATTTCTTAGCGAACTTCGGCGACCTTGAGCGTATCTATCTATCTATCTATCTATCTATCTATCTATCTATCTATCTATCTATCTATCTATCTATCTATCTATCTATCTATCTATCTATCTATTGATCGATCGATCTATACATGTATCTAGCCACCTACGACCTCTACCTCTCCTTGCCGTTTTGATAATGGTATCGATACCAAAATTGGTATGTTATAACATGACTGCATAATTGGTTCATCATAACATTAAAACCGTGTATGTCATGTATGTCATGATTTACATTTTATGGTCTTGCTGCTCTTGCGGCGGTTTCGTTCACATGACATATTGCAAAACTGGTATGGTATGACATGACTGCATGGCGAACGTGACAGACCCTAACGTGGAAATCATAATGCATGTCAAGTAAGTCATGACTACACGCCACGCTCATGGTGCGCTCACGGTCGTTTCGCTAGCTTCACATACACCCCATTTGGTATTACAGGACGTGAATGGATGACGAAGGTACATTATTTGTGCAAACATAATGATAATGAGATGGGTGTCATGTAAAACATGACTACATGCAACGCTCATAGCGCACTCGCGGATGTTTCGCTAGCTCCACATATACTTAATTTGGTATTACGTTACTTGAATAAACGACGAATGTAAATGACACGTCCAAACATAATGATCACGTAAAGCGTGTCATGTAAAACATAACTACATTGAACGCTCATAGGGTGCTCACGGCCGATTCGCTCGCTCCAAATATACGAAATTTGGTATTACGCGACGTGAATGGACGATCAAGGTACATTACTGGTGCAAACATGATAATCATGTCATGCGTGTCATGTACGGCATAATTTACGTCCGCCTCGTAACGTTGCGCTGATTTTAAAGTGACATATCAACCTTCCTCATTCGTGCTTCTCATATCGTCGATTCCCACTGTATGTGGGATCTGCGTTTTTTTTTTAATCCTGATCAAACATTCATGCAAGAAATCTTCTAAAGGCAATGATATATATATATATATATATATATATATATATATATATATATATATATATATACTGTCATGACCAAGAAAGACGCTGGCGCTTCGGCGCGCGGATAGCTAGAGCAAGGAGGAGGAAGACGAAGGACAGAATAGAACAGCTTGCCCGACGAACGGGTGCTGTGTCTGTCTCGCTTATTACAATGGCGCAGTCGACGAAGAAGAAGGCTTACGTCCCGGCTTCGTCACCCAGGACAGCTGCGATAAGCGCCGCTTGAGGACGGCGTCAAGGCCTCCTCGGCAGTGGTTCACCTGCCGCCACTGCCACCACCGTTCGGGGACGGCGTCAAGGCCTCCTCGGCGGCTGCAGTACCCGCTACCGGTACCATTTCACAAGGGCGCCGTCCACGCGTCCTTCGCTATGGATTCTGCCGTCAGGGCAAGCCGACAAGTGAGCCCTCTGCGGGGAGCCACCGGTACGTGTCTTCGTGGTTCGTCGGCAGCGCGGGCTTCTCCATCGAGGAACGCCGTTCACGCTTCCTTGGCAATGGGGTCCCACCCGCCGCTTCAGCTACCCTTCAAACCACCAGTGGACGGCGTCCAGGCCTCCCCTGGGGTTGTAGGGCGTGACCTTATTGACGACACACTGCCACCATTTCGCGGCAGGGATCCGCACCGGCTTTTGTCCTTTGGGAATGCCGCTCACGCTTCCCATGGCCCACATTCCCGTTGCCGCACTCTTTCAACATACAAGCTGCCAGGGAACGCCGTCCAGGCTTCTCTGCTCGTCAACCTCACCGACGTGAGTGCTGCAAACGCTACTCATTCGAAGACCGCGATCACCAACTCTCTTCATTAACCCTCAACGTCACACCAATTTTTTTTCTTTTTTTTTTTTGCATTACACACCGAGTCAACCTCAATTCGAGCTGAGCCTTTTTCGTAAGCCTCCCGAATCCTGCCCCGCGAGTATACGTACCGGTAAGAAACCTCAAATCGCCGCTCCCCAAACAGATCCAGAGCTTTCACAAACTGTCCGCCGTACTGAGAGAGGAATTCGAAACAAAGCTGTAGGTTTCATTTTTTGCAGGAACGACCCCCGCTTCTCACCATCAGCTTTGCGTGCACTAAATCTATGGACATCTCACGACACGTCACGATGTAGAGTCATTGAAATATTTTCACAATGTAGCCAACACATTATATCGAATTTCAGGCACAGCTTGTCCATCCTTCACGATGCCTTCCTCTATGAGTGACTTCCACACTCAATCACTTTGTAAACTTTATCACGCCCTGATACACTCCTGTACAGTTTCTTTCCACGCACTACATAATTATAGAATTTCATACCCGACTGCATTTGTCCCCCCCCCCCACTAAATAATTTTGTGATTCTTCTTGTTGAAAATCATGTATCCCAAAAGCTTAATTTCCTAATTGTTGTAAGCGTTTTTTTTTTGTTGTCACTAATGTATTTTTAGTATGTTCCTGCCCTTTCTGTACTGTATAATCTCACTCCTGCAATAGCCATTTCAGACCGCTGCGGCATCAAAAATAAAACAAGTAAAAATCAAATGGGTGCAATGGCAAGGCCAGCACACCGTCTGCACAATGACCTGTTTCGCCATTGACGCCCGGTCTTTTAGCCGCTATACCAGCGTTGGTGTTGTCTCAAGCGCTGCAGCGATTGATGCAATGCTTCTTTCGCCACCGCGATAATGCCCGCGCATTGCAGTCGCTACTCAGTGTTTCACGAAAGGCCCTATACTGGTAAAATTCACCCCTTATCACCTATGGCTATAGTTCTGTGGAGACGGGTATTCCGTCCCGATCTCAACACAATTCTGGAACGTCGAGAACAAGTAAATAAAAAATTAAACAATTGAAGATCTACGTCCCAAAACCACGATACAGTTAAGAGAGGGCTCTGGGAATATTGACCTCCCGGGGATACTTGGCGTGCACCTAAATTTAAGCACAGCTCCAGCCAGCCTTTTGCAATCATCGAAATGCGGCCGCCGCTACTGGGATTCGATCGCGCGACCATCTGGTCGACCGTCGTAAACCGTGACTGCTAGACCCCCACGGAGGGTAAAAACTTCAAAACAGCTTAGCACGTCTCATCGCACACTTTTGAAGCGGGCCGCCCCCGCATGCGCACAGTTACCTTCACCGCCTCATCCGGCCGCGATTCTCCCGCGCCGCTACAAAATCGAACGACCTGCCTCACCAAATCTCCGCCATCATTGGCCCTTGGACGTTTATGACGTGTAGTAGTGCGCAGTTTTCGCAATAATGGGGATTTGTGTTAACGCGCACATGTTCGTGCAACTTCTGTTTGTATTAACTTAGGTCTATGTATTTGTGCTTGCGTACGTAACACATTATCCTCACACATTATGTATAGCATTCAGATACGCATTACGTATATCATACACTAATGCATTATCTTATGCGTAATACCCCTAACAAGGCGTCTTTAAAACAAAATGAAGCGAAACTGGAACTGCGGTTCTTGAAACCGGGCGCCTCCATTCCAGCACAGCCACTCCATCGGGACTTTGAACTCCTCAAAGACACCCCTTTTTTTCCCCTTTTCGCTACGCCATCGAGGAGGAAAGCCTCCCGTCTGTCTCTCCCTCACATAGCCCAGACCGCAGGCGAGAGAAGAGCTTCAAGGAAATCGCTTCCCACTCCACCCGAATTCCTTGGCATCTCATCCTCCTCTCCTCCCTCCCCACTCAGAAATGTCGCCACCAGTCGAGCGGGCGCGCCGCTCCAGCACAAGTGCCCGAGGGGGTCGTTCTACTTTTTTTTTCATCTCCCTTTCTTTTCTTTCCTTTACGCGGCCAATGGCCGCGGGCCACGGCGCTGACATTTCAAATAGCGGACCGCATCGCGTCCGGGAGCTTTTAACGAGAAGCCGGGATGTACGGGGAAAGATTATCCCCCTCCAGCCGCCTTTCTGCCCGGGCTTCGTCGAAAAAACCCAAAGGATAACAGACTACGACCGATGGAGAAGCCGCCGCTGCGTTCGACAGTTTCACTGGCAGGCGCCAGTCAGTGAGAGACCTCGCCCACTTATTCCCTAATGGGTAGGTAAGCGAAAGCGCGTAGCGCCAATAAAAAAGGAAAGAAGCAAGGCGGCTCGCAGTAGTAGAACCAGACTCAATCGCGTAAGTTTTCCGATTACCGGGAAAACGCCGACCCGCGTGGAGAGGAAAGCCCTCGTTTCCGTTTGTTGGATAGCTTGTAGCAATTTGGGCGCGGTGTACTGCGGGAAAAGGACAAAGCAGGAGCGAAACCCTTCTATTTGCTACGTCGTCCCCGCGATTTGCAACATCACATTCAATCGTTGTCGGTTTTCTTAGCTATCGTTCGAGCGCCGATCGCTTAATAGGCACCCGCTGTCGTGCGCCGCAACCTTTGTCTGACGGGTGCCGCTGCCACGCAAGCATGTCGTTAACAGTTCGCTGCACCCGATGGCGGCGAAATCGTGCACGCTTGTCGCCGGGCGACGGCACAGACACTCAACACGAGTGCTTGCCCCTGTCTGTTGTTCTCTTGCGCATGTGTCATTTGTGTGTGTGTGGGGGGGGGGGGGGGGTCGCGCAAACTACACCCCGATTTCACCTTCCCTACACTTCCTCTTTGCCCTACGTGTCACTCCAATCGGAACGTGTTCTTTTTTTTTTTCTTGAACTGCACGGTCGTGCACCTGCAGAAGTCATAATTACGCCACTTCGCGTTTCGTGACAGGCAAGCAACCAAAGGGTCTTTCGAAGCTACACACGGTACATGCTGCTTACACTTACATCGGCTTGTGTCTGCAACACTTTCAGATGGCAGCCATATTTATTCTGCCGATTTGTTGAACATGTTGTCGACGATGCCCGCTGAACGATGTTAGAATCGTCTTCAACAGAAGCTTTCCCTAGCGGGCTACCAAATCGACTCGTGGGCTACCAGCACCGACTTACGTTTACTGTTGAAAGACGGGGAAAACGTTTTCGTTGAGCACCAATTCCATGTCAGGGTTGAGTGCCGTTATTTAATTTTAAGTATTGACCGTAGCTAGAACTGAAGTGCTAAATGCGGGGTGTGAAAGTGCAAGCTAGCTAAACAACCTTCAAAAGCGTGATGAACAGCACAGTACGCTGCAGTTGCTCAGGAGCGAGTAAAACAGAGTTCAAGTGCAAACTTTCATTAAAAAAAAAACGCTTGGTACATTGCTAAAATATTGAGTCAGGGTGTCCACATGTGTCACCTCAAAAACTAGATCACCACTTAGATGTCGTTTTATAGAAGGTGTTGTAATAAATACGAATTATGTCGAAAAACAATGCCAGTTAATGCAACAAAGTAAACGAAACAAAAAAAAACCTAACTGATTCTGTTTATATATGAAACGGTATTGCACGAAATTGAAACGTGTATTTAGAAAGGCAGTTGAGCGTTTATTGTGCATTCTTTCAGCAACAGCAACAAATTGCAAAGTCACGTTAGGAACGGCAAGCACCTTGAGACTTGCAGCGCACACCTCAAACAGAAAGCACCCACAAAATCAGCATACACAGGACAAGCGTGTGCTAACAAATGTCACAATTCTTCCTACGACACGTGTCAGCAGCGCGCTCCTTTTGTAAACGCGGCCGTGGCAGCGTGCGAAGTGACCTTCATCCTCTCCCGAATCACGAGTCCGATATGCGTGTGCACGGAAGAGGCCACTCTCCGTGGGACCCGGCGCTTCGTGGAGCCGACGGCCTTGAGAACAAGCACGTCGAACGCGGGACCGTCGCGCTATCTCGCCACTGATAACGAAAAGGCGCTAAAGTTTCGAAGCTCTGAATACAGCCAAACGGTGTATTGTGTGTATAAATGGCTTGCCGTTAGCACTCCTGATAACGTGCGCTTTGCGGCGCAGTGGTTAGCGCCGCGCGCCGAGAATCGAGAAGTTGCTGGTTCAATTCCGCGCGACAGATGTTTGCCTTTTGATTTTTTTTTCTTTGCAATTTCTTAGTATATATCAAAGGCGATAGTCCTTCCTGTGGTAGTTAGACGCAGAAATTCTCGGTCTGTCTGTGTGCTTGTCCGCCGAAACGATACCCGAAACGGCCGAAATGCAACCCCACATTCTCAGTGCCCATCAATATTGCTCAAGTTTTTTTTTTCAACATCACTTCCGTGACGGAAGTACGCCAGCGGAGCCCTTATAGACCCTGGCATAAACCACTTTCATGTTAAAAAAGTATTGTTCCGATCGTAACAACCCATTAAAAAGATGTGAAATATGTTTTTCCGATATCGACTGATACATCGCTTTCGCAAGATTTCCAAGCGTTCATGGCAGCAATGTTAGCCTTCTCCAAAATGTCTTTTAGAGCCCTGGCGCAAGACTCTTTTGCTCGGTCAACTGCCCCGAAATGACGTTTTTTCATGGCATGATGGATGCTCCCGAAAATACCATCATCACCGCAGGATGCCTTCATGGTGGGAAAAGCTTATGCAGCGGAGTTGTCGAATTTCGCATAAAAGTTGATGTCAATGCAAACGAAAATGACTCTCACGGCAAAACCTGTATTCACACCTCAGATGGTCCCAGACTAAGACTATTTTACGAATGGGTATACGTGCCGCCAAATCGGGTCGTTAACCTTTGTCTTTAGGACCTTTAACAAGTAAACGAACAGTGTAACGAAATACGCACGAGAACGGTTGAGTTGGCGCACACAATGTTTCGTTTATTAGTTCACGTCGTCATATGCAAAAACAAGAAAACATCGGTTTAACAGCCCAAGACGGCGGCGCCGAGATTTCTTACGGGAAATGGTATATACTGGGCGACCCCGCCTTCACAACAGCCCCGGCAAGCAGCAACAAGCCCCCCCCCCCCCCTCTTGGAATGTATTTAATCCCTGACATTACTTTTTGTTGAACAAATACGTCCAAAAACCCGCCAAAAAAGGTTAATGCGACAGTACAGCCCGCTATTTATACGGTCACTTCCGATTGTCACAGATCATGATGGGTGCGTCAGCGATGTCGCGGGCGAGGAAAACATACAGCGGCTGTCCAACACCCCGTTCAGCAGTGTGAACTCCCCGTTCGTGGAGTTTCCACTGCTCTGTTTACCGAGGCATCGATGACGTCAGCCAATGTTTGAGATGAGCATGTAGGGTTTCTCCGGCAGGAGCAAAATGTCAGGTAGATTGGCAAGCTAGATGTACCACACGTGAGCTGCTTATTGTTGCACTTTATCGCATTCCTGCTAGTTACGGTGCTAGTGACGGAGTTCAGTCAGGTTGTTTACTCTATCAGACGTGGTCTAGTGGCGACACAGTGCGAGCGCAGGGGGAAGCGCATTCGCTCATTCGGCGAAGCTGTGACGCCCTCTCATGCGCCCCGCCGGAGTCAGTCCCAATGTTCCTGAAACGATTTAGCGATCTGAACGTCAAAGGGGCCCTGCAACACTTTCTGAGCATGGTCGCAAAACGCTACCGATCGGTAGTCAATGCTCTCGAGAACGCGCGAGCCAAATATTACAGGGCAGCACGCGGCCTGCAAGTTGCAACAAATTCTCGAAGTCTGCTGAAAAATCGCTTTCTCCTCTCCCCACAAACGACGTCACAGACCAAGTATCATCTATTGGCTTATTTGAGCATGGCGCGCTTGATCGTTACTGGGGCCGCCGCGTGGGGCCGCGACTTGTCCACGCGCGGTCCCACTAAACAAAGCGCGTATTCGAAGAATAAAAATGTGCTCGAGGTCACGAGGCGCGCGTGAAGTATTTTATTTCCTCGTGCCACCTCTTTCTGCTTAGGTTCCAGCGCTCTCGTCGGGTAGAGAGAACGCAATCACGGCGCTAAACCAACTCTTAGTATGGACAAATTCTAAACATTTTTGCGACTGTCAGTTCGTGAGGCAGAAACCTCTTCAAGTCAATTCCATGGCTACTCAGAAAAGTGTCCCCAGGGCCCCCTTAATTAATGCAGTTACTTCTCGGCTATTTCTGTTAAAGTCACTACTTTAGACTAATTTAAACCCGGGTTTGAGCACAGCAAGCCTTGTTATGGCCTTTAGTGAGCGCTCTGAAATATGTAATACACTTGACTCGGCAGCGAGCGCAATCACGGGCACACACGAGAAGCATAAGTGAACGAGAGAAGCCGGGGTGCTAAACTGCTACGCACTCGAAATTCAAATTGGTTCGCAGAACCAAAAAATTAAGGTTCGTTCATGCCGAAATTGACGAAACAAAATAAAACAGTGAGGTACGAAAGGTACCTTGGTCCCGCAACTACTAGAGCCTGTAATCTTTAACTCACAATACTCGAATTACCGAACGCATTCAACCGGACAAACATGCAGCCACATTAAATCAATAAAAAACTTCTGCGCAAGTATTTGTTATCTCTGTAACTTAGAACAATTCATTGCACTGCATTGACGTGTGAAGTTTTAATGTTACATTTGATTTATGTAAATGACATATGCTGATAGTTTTGTATACAGCCTTTCAGAGTGTATGTCATGAATTTCAATGTGAATGCTCTGCGAGAATCACTGACACGCGTCGTTTATATGCTACTGCCATCCATGTGCGGACACACTGGACCTTCGTCAAGCTGTTGCAATAGCTTTTTGCCTAAGTGTCCCTACAGATTGTTTTCTGGTAAATAAAATTGAAATTAAATTGAACCCTATACACATTCGACGGTACTTAAGCGTTCTACGAAGGCGTCCCGCGCATGAAACTACTTCGGTAAAAGACCCTATAGAGGCATCACGACGGCCGAGGAGTCACAATAGCGGCCGCATGTAATACTCGGTTGGAGAATCAGGCCCAGGTTAGAACCACGCGTCACAGCATGCGAATTGCTTAAGTCCTGTACGCAACTGACACTCTGTACAAGCGAAGAAGCATGTTTTCTATCAGTGCGGAGATATTATGCAACCGAGGGTATGCTTGAAAACGAGCCTACACATGAAGCTTTCTTGAGTTTTAGGGTTTAATTTGGTGAGGTCAACACACTGATTGATATGTGGCGTTTAGCGTCCCAAAACCACCATATGATTATGAGAGACACCGTAGTGGAGGGCTCCGGAAATTTCGACCACCTGGGGTTCTTTAACGTGTACCGAAACCTGAGCCCACGGGCCTACAACATTTCCGCCTCCATCGGAAATGCAGCCACCGCAGCCGGGATTCGATCCCGCGGGAGCTTGACACATCCGCGATAGAAATGAGTAAGGGTCGGTTGGAGGGAGAAATGAGGCAGAAGGAATCAAAACACTATACTGTGAGAAGAATAGCGTCGAAAAAAAAATGCATGCGTGGCCACATACAACCCTGCAGCGTGCGCTTAAAACCGTGTGATGTGAAATGTCAGACTGAGTAAAAGGTGTAGGTCACGATTCCAACCCCCTTCAGGTGACTGATGGTAGTGGGGGGTCACTACCCCCAAACCACACCTATGATAGCCAAATCAAACCAAACTGACCTTTTCAGCGCACTTCGAAGTACTATTCCATCCGCTTCCCTCGCACCAGAGCCACCCCGCTGAGCCATGTTTACGGGTCAAGAGCGTTTTTGAGCACGGAACAACATGGCGCGCGGAAATGTAACCCCCCCCCACGCATTCTTATCCACGTCTTTTCTGGTGCAGATAGCTGCCCGCACTTAACTCGCTGCAAACAACGATAATGGGCCAGTCAGCGCTTTCGATACCCGCTAACCATGACAGCGATAGTACCATTTCATTCACTACCGTCAAATCGGAAACCAATACAGCGTTCAAAGACCCGCTTCAACGAACGCAGGCGATCGTCACTCGCCGCTAAGCCTCCTTGCAGATGGTTGAACACAGGAAGCGCGTATCATATTTAATTTGAAGGAGCGAAGGAGATAGACGATCGATAAGATGCGACCAAAAAAAACGATAAAGCCTACAAACAGAAGCGCTCAAATTAAAAACGAGCTCTACACGGAAATCGGGGCGAGAGAGTCGAGACGTCATTTCGCGACCGTCTGCCGAGTAGGCGGCGTAGCTCTCCGAAGAAAGAAAGCCAACGCCGATAGCAGACGACGAGCGACTCATCACGCACGCATACACACACATACGGGGGCTTAATCGTTTCCGTATCTGTCGGATTCATTCTAACGCTAATCTCATTTCATATCCCTCTGATCGGGCGGAACGTATAGCACGCTCCATGCAGAACTGACCACCGGAGAAGCGGCTCAAAATATGGATTAACGAAGAGAGAAACAAGAAAGGAAAGATAATTAAAGAAAATGATAAAAATAAATACAGAAGGAAAGAAAAAGAAAGAAATACCGCTAATTCCCGGCAAGCAGAAGCGGATCTGCAATGCGAGCTTTTTAAATCCGCAATAGTACATCGGGGAAGCGAATCCGCTACGAAAAAAAAGTAAAAAAGAAACTAGGCCGGCGGCGAAGGAGAGACTGAACCGCACGCCGTAATACATGCGGGATCGCGTTCGAAGTAAAAATGCAGCACAGGACTGATTAAGGCAGCGGAACGCATTCCGTGCACTGAGAATCGCCCCGTAAGGACGTGCAAGCATCGAAATTGGAACGGTGAATTAGTGGGAGAGACGAGTGAGTGAGTAAAAACTTTATTGAACATGTCCGGCGTCATTGAGCGGGGTGGAGCTACAAGAACCCCGGCCCAGGTGACGGCCTCGAGTCCTTCGATCCGGGCGGCATCCTGGGCTTGCCGGACGGCCCACAGTTGATCAGCAAGGTCGTGGCTGAGCAGAGCCGCCTCCCATCGCGCCTCGCGGTTCGAGACTGCCATGTCTACCGGGTTCGTAGGGGACTGCTGCGCGTTACCGGTACACTTCCACAGCATGTGCTGCAGCGTCGCTCTGGCTCCGCACGCCTTACACGCGTCATACGTATAAATACCTGGGTAGCAGAGGCGAAGGATCACCGGATTCGGGTACGTGTGTGTCTGTAGTTGTCTCCAGGCAACCTGCTGTTTCTTGTTTAGTTTGGCGTGGGGTGGTGGATATTTGCATCTGTTCAGTCTGTAGTGTTGCGTGATGTCTCTGAAAGTGGTCATGCGATCCCCCCACGTCCATTCCCGCATCGCTGTCGAAGTGTGCGAGACATCGGGACTGTCGGCAGTCGTCGCAGCTCGGCGTGTAAGTCCTCGAGCCGCGGCGTGGGCAGTCGCGTTGCCCGCAAGCGGAGGGTCCGTGTGGGCGGGGGTCCATACGAGGAAACTGTCGTTTTTGCGGCAGATGTTGCTGTCACACCTGTCCCGTTTATTAGGGAGGCAACCGCCGGGCTAATTCCAAGAGCCGAAGTATCGGCCCCCCGAACCGCACCACGAAAGCGTGGACAATTTTGAAGTGGTCCTTTTTGGTGCGCCAGCAGACGCCGGTCGTGGCCCAAAGAACAAGTCAGAGCCGAGAGTTGATAAACAAACAAATTATATTCTCATTAATGGCAGATCGAAAACAATACACAAAAATGTACACTCCACAATAGTTGCATACAATATGACACCAATCAAACCAATCAATCAACGTACTACACAACACAATCAGCCACACTTAATACAACGGACACGGACAACAATACGCACTACAATGCAGTCGCATGCATTGAACAACCAAGACACTTAAAGACTAAAGAGATAGAAAACCTATTCAGTCCAAAGTTCTTGGAACCAGAGTCTAGATGATACTCTTCCGAGAATCACTCACTCAAAGTCCAGCGTTGTTGTCGTTCCGCAGCCCTCTGAAGTTTCTCTTCCAGGAAACCTCGCCGGAGTTTCTCTTCCAGGAAAACTCCCGTCTTCAATAGGCCACTCTCCAAGCTTCAAACTTCTTCGCCGGAAATCCGTCGGCTTCACACACGCAGCTGTTGCCCGCGTCTTCGCTCGATAGCGGTAAACCCACGCTCTTGCCTGTAGCTCGAGCCGTCCCTACGGACCAAAACTTCGCCGACTACACGGCGGAATCTCTACGCGCTCTGGCGTTAACTTCCGTCACCTCCTGTTCTGTCACTACGGGCAGAACCTTCGCCGACTCCACGGCGGAATTCCTACGCGCTCTGGCGTTAACTTCCGTCACCTCCTGCTTTCTCGTCTCGGCCGCTCGATTAAATACCTTCCGCGCCACTTTCCAGAAATTTCTCGTCCTTTCGTCGGCGCGATACGCAGCGAAGGCTGGAGAGAGGCGAGACGGTTTGTCAGCCCTCCGCGTCGGGTGACTCAGCTCGGCGTAGCCACGCCTCCTTCGTTCTGGAAATTTCTAGCGCTTGCCCGGCCGCCGCTGTGGGGTGAGGAGGTTCGTCTGCGAAGCCGTGCTTCTGCGGGGAGAGCGCGCGCCCGGGAGCCTTGGATGTTTGCTTTCTTTTTTTTCTTTTTACCTCGCGGCGTTTCTACCGCCCGTTGTCGCAAGGATTTGGCGGCGCGCTCTTTTTTTTTAGCGCTCGTTCTGTGACAGTTGCGTTCGTGAATTTGGAGAATGCGGGCCGCTTCGCGGGAGATCCGGCCGCTGGCGTAGTTGCGTATCGCCGCCTGCGAGCGTCACCCCCGGAAAATCTTTTCAGGCCTGCGCCCAGCAATCTGACGTCATTTCCGGCCGGCCGACTCTCGGGGAGCAGCGGCAGCGAGCGCAGCGCGGGCGGCGGTGGTGACGGTTCGGCGGCGTGGTGTTGACGGTGTTTCACGTTTGTTGCTTTCCGTTGTTGTTTTGCGGCAATTTCGTTTCCGTGCGTGATGCTGGAGTGATGCGACAATGCCGAATAAGTGTTGTGTACCCGGATGCACCGGCAACTACAAAACAGGAAAGAAGATACAAGTGTTTTCCTTCCCTAAAGACGCCGACGCTCTCAAACAATGGCTACGCGCCATTCCTAGGAAGGACTTCGTGCCGACTTCGTGCACTAAGGTAAGAATTTGAGATGCTCCTGTTCTTAGCTTGTCGTTGCTTGTTCGGGTAGAAATCACCTATGATGGGAAATACTTGAGCGTGTGGCCGCCGGGCCTCGCGAAGCGCTGACGCCAGCAGCGTTCGCAGCAAGGATGGTCAGCTGCGCTTTGTTCACTAACAGTGCCGTGGTGTCGTCCATTCTTGCAAGCTCTCGGTGGAAGCGCTTCGTGGAGTGCGGTGACATCACGCTCCCGTGTTTCCTTTCATGTTGCTTGTACCGCTTAGCGCAGCGCTTTTATTTAGATGCTTGCGAAACGTAGGTAGACTTTGTTTTAGCTACACGGACTGTAAACACGGTCATGCAAACGGGAGCGCATTTTTTTCTTTTGAGAAGTGGCGTCTCAGACGTTCTTGAAACGTTTGTGCAGGTGTGCGCGGATCATTTCGACGCTTCATGCATTGAGAAGACGACATCGTAGACGGATCCAAGGACAGGGAGAGTTATTGAAGTTGCACTCCCAGTACCACGGTTGCGTCCTGGATCTGTCTCAACGGTATTTCCCGGCTGTCCGTCCTACCTATCAGTACGAGACCAGAGCACGAGAGAAACCCCTGACGCCAAGAGGAGCCGACAAGAAGCCTCCCAACTCGCCCGTGCTGTAGAAGAGTCGCTGGCGTCATATGAAGCGGAGCAAGAACGAGACCGGTTTTCGTCCCTCGAAGAACTAAGGGCTCGCCTGCAAGGGGTGTCAGTGTCTCCGAAGTGGACTGTGATTCATAAAGAAGAGTGCTCCATGTTTTTGAACATTATCGACTATCGTGAATCTTGTTTGAATGCGTCATTGACCGTGTTTTGCAAACCTTGAAGTCTTTGCCTGCTATCAAGATTCACCAATCAAGAACCTTGGTAGCGCTGTTGTACCAGACTCAGTTCAAAAAGTAAGTTCCTTGTTGGAAATTTTGAACAACCTGTCGATGCTGTCTGAGGAGCGCTGCACTTATTGCCACCTGGCTCAAGCAATACATTCCCTTGTTTGAGCCTTGTTTCCAGTTTTGTATCTCTTTACAAGTTGTTAGCTTTTAAAGGTGCTGTACTTTTTTCTTTTTTTTAACTCGAACTGCCTCGGTGCCCACTGTAGCAGTTGTACAGTCCGTTTTGGTACCTAAGCTGTGTACACTTTCCTTGTGCACTCTGTGTACAGACATGTTGTGCACTGTGATTTGTTTTTTTCTTAGATTTTTGTTTGATTTTTTCCCTAGAACATGCACCTACCTGTGGCAGTACAATTACTTTTCTTTCTGTCATTTATCATGCTGTGGACCACAATTTAGTCACCAGTGTTCTTATGTATTGTATTTTTTGGCAAGTGTTTGAACCTGATACCTTGTGTTGCTACTGCTACTATGATAAACGAATGGTATGTTTTCCTCTAACCTACAATTTAAATGAAAGTGTGCTTTTTCTGTTCTAAAGCTCGGGGATGTTTTTGCTGTTACAATCTGTTTTGTTTTCTGAGTTTTATGTGGCAAGATATTGTGTTTTGTACTTTTGGCATATTTTCAGCATTAAGGGCAACATCTTGTGTTGCCTGTCGTCTGCCTGGACCGAGAACAATGTGCACTGTGATATTTGTACAGACGGCGTCTGGCTGTGATAAATAAATATGCATTATTCCATTCACGATATTCATTATTTCTTGATACCTTGATAAGTTCCCCCGCCGCGGTGGCTCAGTGGCTAAGGCGTAGCGCTGCTGAGCACTAGGGCGCTGTTTCGATACCCGGCTGCGGCGGCCGCATTTCTGATGGAGGCGAAAAGCAAAAACGCCCGTGTGTACGAGATTTCGGCACACAATAAAGATTCCCAGGTAGTCAAAATTAATCCTGAGCCCTCCCCTACGGCGCGCTTCATCGCCTGCGTTGCGTCGGCGCGTTAAACCATACAATCAATGGATACCTTGATAAATCGTGCGGACATGGTGTCAAGGAACCTCGCCCGAGTCGGTAGGCGTGAAGGGCGCTCGCGGCAAGCGCTCGCGGCTGGCGCAGCCACCCAGCGAAGGGCGGCCGGCCGGCCGGCGCAATGTGACGTCGTCGACGTCACGTCACGTGACGCGCAGGCCTGAAAAGCTTCCGGGGGTGACGCTGCGAGTCGCCTATTATCACCTCTGGGAGAGACGACAAAAAAAAAAAATAAGTAAACGAAGGACCCTCCTCGCCGGTCACTGCAAAACGCCGATATACGCCGCCGCCGTTTCCCGTTTTATCGCCCGCTCGCTGGATCCTCCGTTAAGGCACGAACACACTAGCGGCGCCACGCTCTGCCGCGCGCCGCTCGCGAGACGCCGCTTTTCTCTCTTTCTCCCGCCGAGCGTCGAGGAATATCTGCCGCCGACTCAATCGCTCCTTGCGCTATTTCTGCCGCCGCCGCCCAAGCAAAGCGCCAATCAGCGACGTGCGTGGTAGTCGCCATAGCAACGCACGAACCTTGTTTTCTTTTTTTTTTCCGGCTGTCATTTTTCTCACGCCGTCGTTTTTTGAAGCACGCACCATGGACACCGAACGCTTTTTAGAGGAGATTAGACTCTACCCTTTCTTATACGACAAAACGATGCCTGATTACAAAGATAAGGAAGCAAAAATGAACAGATGGGATCTTATTGGATCTATGTTTTGATTGACAGGTAAGTGGCGATTGCGTGGCTCATTGCATGTTGAGCGCGAATGAATTGTATGTTTTATTCACTCACATGTGCAGGAACACGGGCCATACTGAAGTTTAAAAATATTAGAGACAGGTGGATGAAGCTCGTGTCGGGAGTCGAGGCGAACACTCGGAGCGGTGCGCCAGGCAATAATGGCAAAATTAAGTGGCCCCTGTTCTCAATTATTGACAGCATGCTGAGGCAGACACCTCACTATGCGGAAAAGTAAGTGATCAATGACGTGCCGTTTCATATTGCAGCGCACGCAGGATACCTGTTTTATGCCTTCGGTATCTCTGTACCTCCAAAGTGGATGGACCCAATATCTTCGCGGCGCATTTTGAGAGCGGCGACGCAAAGCAACAGCAGACACGCCATCACGGTAACGTTGAGCGTTGCGCGGAGATCGTCGTCACTTGCCATTATTCGCACGATTGCACCGTAAAGTCGGAGAGCTCAGAACCAACGCTTCCTAGTACGGGAGGCGTTGTCAGAACAGACGACGAAAAAGCGTGCGAAATCTCGCGAGCTGCGAGACCGCTCGAGACTGTTGTCACGTGACTCCCGCAGATGTGGCCAGCGTGCCGCTTTTCACCGCTCGGCGGCGAAGACGCGCGTCATGCCGCGGCGGCACGCTTCCCGCTAGTGTGCTCGTACCCTTACAGCAGCTGCCGGCTGCAGACGTCGACGATCGATCTCGCAATTTCTCGCGGGAGTTACAGAGGTGGCCGTTCGCAAATAAAACGATACATCAACTACCCAACAAAACAAAATTGAGACCAGCAGACGACTGCAGAAGCCTGCGAGCAGACGATAACAGAACGGTTCCAACGCGACCCCTATATAGAAAAATATTTTGACTATACAGGTGTCGCGCGCACCACGCGAAACGGTGAACCATTATTTACACAGCTGCGATGCTTGAGAGGAATGGGTCACGTGGCTAATTTTTTTACTCTTTTTTTACAATAGCGCCAGTCCTGCTTGAGACGGCAGCAGGTGAAGAGTGGACGTGCGGGGAAAAATGTAAAAGATGCCACGCAAAGATAAACGTTGTGTTTCAACAAAATATCGATAAGCGGCTCTGTACACAGCGTACCTGTGTTGTGTGCGCGCGCACATAGGCATTCGGAGCACCCTCGAATAGGGGTGGGAGGTGGGTGACCCTCCTTTTCTCCTAGATGTGGCCGAGTCCGAAAGAAAAAGCAGTGACGAGCATCTCACAACGGCTTTCCATTTTTCCCCGCTTTTCGGCAGACAAAGGTGGGAAGGAAAACAGTCCTTGCAGTGCAGCATAAGTATGCTGCACTTCAAGGACAGTCCTCATATTATATATATATATATAAACATCGCCATAGCCCTGCATACTAAAAACATTGATTTCACAAGTCTGGCATATTAAAGGTCATAGGGGTGCACAGATTTACCCTCCGAAATGGGGGCGACGGGGGGGGGGAGGAAGGGACCCATTGCAGCACTAGCACTCTACCTCAAAATATACCGCCAAAAGTATGGGGCAGCCTCACCCCCTTTCCCTCCTTCTTAGGTCCTTCAGTATGAAACTTTTCAGCACGGGCCCGTGCGGCATCCACTGTTCTTGTTCTGCATCACACAAAAGCATACCTGGCAAGCCAGGGTTCTCGAAAATCTGGAGATTCGCAAGGCGATGGGGCGGTCGCAATGGCGAAAAAAGAAAAGAAAGACATACTTCACTGCGTGTGAAGCAATGAATGCGATAGAAACAATACGAAACGTTCGAAGTAAGCCTAACAACGAACTGCGTTGAATCTGGATCTATCGCAGCTCTGCAAAAACGCTGGTGCAACGGAATATCGGTTTTCGTGCCGTCTTACGTGATTCTTGATGAAAGGAAAGTGAGCCCCATAACCGTCTGCATCAGAGTGCGACACCTGAACAGTAGCTCACGAGAGATGGGGGTAAGGAGGGATTAAAAGGTATATATAGAGAGAGGAAGGAGAGAGCGAGGCGCAGGGACGGCGAACGACGGAAGTAAAGAGGAGACAGGAAAGATGGACACGGTCGCAGGAGTCCAAGGAAGGGGGGCACCACTCGGCGAAACCTCTTGTCGGCGTCAGGAGATGGCGAGCCCAGTTGGTCGGAGCTGCGCTGTCGCCGGAGATCGCGGGGGGCACAACCATCTGTCGTAAGGGATCAAGCGGTGTCAACGAGGCACGTACAGGAGCAGTCTACACACGCTTGTCGAGAAGGCGCGCATGTGCCAGCTCTCGCCGCGCCCTCGTAATGTTAGTGGTTCATAAGGAAGAGGAAAAAGGCACCTAATTTCTGTCTGCCTTCAGGCGACACGGCGCAGTGCCTTATAGGGGTGGGGGGAAGGAGGGATAAAAAGAATAGAAGGAAAATAGAAGGAGAAGAAGACAGCCAACGAGAGAAAAAAGAAGAATATAGGAAAGTGGGGATCCGGTCGAAGCAGTCCAAGGGCGGGGCACCACAATGCGAAAGCTGCACGGCTTCAGGAGACCGCGGAGGGCGAACCGTCGGCGGGAGCTACGCTGAAGTCGGAGATCGCGAGGGCACAACCGCCCAGCTTGAAATCCTGCGAGCGAATCCCCCCTCGTAATCAGAGCTCTCAGTTGTTGCTCGGGCGACGAAGCCCCCTCTCTCACCCACCTCGTCGCCCGCCCACAGCGGCGCCAGTGCACGCCTCTCCGGACAAACAAATGGACGGACAGAGCACGGTCCATATTTAAACCATACGCGCACAATGAACGCCATATATGTGTTTCGGTCCGACGATGTTCCCTTGACGACGGCGACAACGGGCATCGTGCGAGGAGTTTCACTCCTAAAGAAGAACGCGTCCCGCGGAAAACATTATACGGCGGCGCGGTAAATTCTGCGTGCGCCGCCGTGGCGATTCGCTCGTCGAGATAAAGATGACATATTGAAGAAAAAAAATTACACCGTCTCCCGCTAAAGTGCATGTGTAGACGCGAAGCAGCGGACGCTAAAGGCCTGACCACAAGCAACCGTTGCAGGGCGGAACTTTTTGACGCGGCGTCATGCCCTCTCCCTAGAGAGAAAAAGGTCACGCGGCTATGCGAGACTGTGCGCCCACCCTCTTTAGAGGGAGGGGGCAAGACAGAGAGCCTCGCGATGACTAGCTGCAAGCAAGGAGGATTTGGTTGCAGCTAGCGGGAGCTGCAACCAAGAAGGAGAAGCTCCCGCAATGCCTTGCCAGCATAAGTGAAGCCAGCTTATGGCACTGCCAAGATGGCGGAAACATGCTCTTTTCTGATAGTGCCCACTTAAAGATCAAGTGGCTTTGATATAGTAGGGTAGATTCTGCATTAGTTCTATATTAAAAGACAGTTGTTCCCGACGAAATAACACACGGAAATGAGTATGGGTGACTCAATTTCATAAGAACTTTGCCTCTAATTAGAGGCTAACTAAAGAAAACTAGTAATACTTGGAGCACTATGTGACCCGAAAAAGTTTCCACATTCCACTCGTTGGGCGTGCGAGAGGAACACTCCGTTCTTAATCGCTGAAAGGTGACACTTTATCATGCCCCTAGTGAGATGACCGCCACAACCGCCATCTTGCCAGAGGCACGGCTTTCAATGATTTCCGCTCCAGCAATTTTTTTAATCCTCCTTGGCTGCAACGGCCAGTGTGGTCAGGCTCACTTTGGCGGCCAACCTTACTATAAACTGGCGGCCACGCTGGCGCTCAGCGCGGCGTTGCGCAGGAGAGCTATTTCTACTCCCACACAAACGTAGGAGGTAGCATACTTCGCGATTACACTGAGTGTTATATGTGTCGTCTCAAACACAGGCGCAAGAGTCACTAAAGGCGCTTAATTACTAAAGAACGCCATCTACGTGAACAGTTAAAATGCAATGCAGCTTTTAGAAACAGTACTGTGTAATTGTTCTAACCTTGCGGTTGTTTTTTTTCTAACCTTGGTTAGAATTGTTCTGACCTTGGTTTGTTGGGGATTCGCGGCCAAAGTGGCAGCTGGGTAACCACTGTGTTCTGCCGTTCTAGCAAGAAGAGCCTTGCCTCGTGCCTACTGCTCCGTGCCGCCTGGCCGCTGACTACCGACGGAAGATATCGACAATCATCTCATCCAGCTAAGTCACATGGAAAAACAGGGCTTGTCTGATCTTCTGACGTCACGCGCCACCAGGACACTATAAAACCCCTGGCAACGCATCAACCCTTCCGGATTCGCGGCCAAAGTGTCAGCTGTGTAACCGCTGTGTTCTGCCGTTCTAGGTAGGAATTTTTCCACTCAAATTTTGTACTGAAAGCTTCTGTGGCCGCTGATCCCCCCCTTTTTGTTACTATGGGTGTCGACGTGTGCACCTATCGGGTGCGCATCGGCAGGTTTTTTGCATGTCGCTCGCTACAGTGCCTATCTCAGAGCAGTTCTGCCCCCGGAATGAATTTAATCAGCGTTCTCGGTCCGAGGCCCTCGACACTACTGCTGTTTACGTGCTTGGCATTGCTGCTGCTTTGTGCAGGTGACGTTGAATCGAACCCAGGGCCTAAGATCGAGGACGTTCTAACTTTGTTAAAGAACTGCCTTGAAGAAACTACGACTAACCTTAACGCAATCAAACAAAAAATCGGCAGCATTGAGGCCCGTTTGACTGATATCGAAAAAACTGTGAACAATCTATCGGAATTCCAAAAAACTTTTGACGTAGTGGCTGATTCTGTGCAGGAAGTTAAGGCGAATGTTTGTAAAACAAATGAAGGTCTTGCGGATGTCGTTGATGACATGAACAACCGAATGAGGCGTAACAATCTTATCATTAAAGGCCTTCCGGAAAAAGATAATGAAGGATACGCAGAATCGGAACGTGTTGTCAAAGAGTTTTTTTCAACCCACCTTGAAATCGAAGATGGAGACATTGAGAGAGCCATAGACTTGGGAAACCCCGGCCTGACTTTCACCGTCAGATTATTGTTAAGTTTCTTAACTTTAAATCAAAACTGGAAGCCCTTAGTAACGCCTCGAAATTGAAAGATCTTAAAGAGCCCAAAGTCTGGCTAGAAGAAGATTTTTCACCCAAAGTACAGCTAGCCCAAAAAAATCTGCGCGATTTTGCGAAATCGAACAGAAAAAGCACCGAGAAATACACAGTGCGCTTTAATAAACTGCACATGCACAACTCCACTTTTTGTTATGATGCTGCAAATGACTGCGTTGTCAAGGTAGCTTCAACGAAAGCGCCTGCCCCACATTGAACTTCTAAAGGGCCTCTTTACAAAACTAAGTCAAGCAAACCCTTATCCTTACTCGTAGCAAATTTTCGTAGCATCTATAACAAAATTGACGCCCTAAATGCTATTTTGTTCCCGTGTTTGGCTGATGTATTTGTAGGCAGCGAAACATGGCTATCTGAAGACGTTCCAAACATTGACCTAACACTTCCCTCGTCATTTGCGCTCTTCCGCAAAGACAGAGCGGGCTGCCGAGGGGGAGGAGTTATAATCGGTGTGAAATCTGGTTTTCACCCATCTCTTATTTCCATTCCCTGCCCTCTTGAAATCGTTTGGGTTTCTTGCTATTTTGAACATGTTCACTGCATCATCGGTGCCTGCTACCGGCCACCTGATAGCCGGCAGGATTTCGTAGAAATTCTTAACGATTCGATCGATTCCATTTTCCTCAGTTCCCGAGTTGTCTGTTAACTCTTGCCGGTGACTTTAACTATCCTGATATTGACTGGGCCTCCCTAACCGTTCATGCTCAACGCAATCGCCATGAACAACTAAACTTTCTGTGCTTACTTCATTATCATAATCTCGAACAACTCGTACATGAACCGACGGCGTGGCGACCACATACTAGATCTTGTCCTCACAAATAACCCACAGCTTGCTAAAACAAACATACTGGACAAAATCAGTGACCATAACGCCGTACATTGCTCGTTGTCATTACCACGTGCCGACAAATCTAAAGTGAAGAAACGTATCTTTAACTACAGCCGAACAAACACTGTAAAACTAAACAGTTTGTTGCAGAGCTTCTCTGAAGACTTTGAACACAACTTTGCACATCGTTCAGTACAGCATAACTGGTGTTTGTTCCGCGATAAACTAAAGGAAGTGGAGGAATTATGTGTACCTAAACTATCAATAAGCGAAAGAGTAAATGACCCTTGGTTACTCGAGAAGTAAAAAGAAGCTTAAATAAAAAGAAAAGAGCCTACCAGAAAGCCACTAAAACGAGCGACCCCCACGACTGGCTTAAATACAAGAGTACATCCAGCGCGTGCGCGGATGCAATTCGCAAGGCCAAAAATGAATTTTACAATTGCACGCTCCCAAACCTTTTAAAAACAGACCCTAAAAAATTTTGGAATGTTATTAATTCAAAGAACAACAACTCTGCCCCACCCATCACAAGTGAAGATGGCAAGACCTTGCCTGTTGCAGCATGTGCTCAAAAACTAAACACCTACTTCTCTCAAGTTTTCACTGCTGAGCGACCACTAGATAGCTCTCTTGATTTGCCGTCACTAACCGTTCAACACCCGTTTTCCGCTATCGTAATCACTACGCATGGCGTTGCCTGCACAATAGATCGTTTGGCACTCAAGACTAGCCCCGGACCAGACGGAATTAGCGTGAAACTTCTAAAATTAACAAGTCCCTTTTCGTCATACTTTCTTTGTTTGATTTTTCAACAATCACTTGATTCAGGATTTATACCAGATGATTGGAAATCAGCGCATATGACCCCAATTTTTAAGTCTGGTGACAATACAGTTCCCAATAACTACAGGCCAATTTCACTAACATCAATCTGTTGTAAATTACTCGAACACATATTATTCACGCATATAATGAACCACCTTAATCTGAATAAACTGCTCCTAAACAGCCAACATGGGTTTCGTAAAGATCTATCTTGCCAAACACAACTCTTTGAATTGGTAACTGACCTTCATTCTTCTCTAAACGTGTCCCGTCCTGTTGATGCAATTTTTGTTGATTTCTCGAAAGCCTTTGATCGCGTGCCACATAAACGTCTGTTCCTAAAAATTCGCCAACTCCAACTCGACCAAAACACAACACGATGGATAGAAGAATTTTTAACCAATCCTTTCCAGACAGTCGAGTTAAACAATCATATTTCTAACCAAACACGTGTTTCATCTGGGGTCCCTCAGGGGTCAGTGTTAGGTCCTCTTCTATTCCTGATTTACATCAATGACATAGCATGCAGCCTAAAATCACCAATTCGCTTGTTTGCGGATGATTGCGTAGTGTATAGAGAAATATCTAATCCAGACGATACAATTATCTTACAATCTGATCTTATTAGGCTAGAGGAATGGTGTAGCCGCTGGCAAATGGAAATAAATGTAGAAAAAACCAAACACCTATTGTTTAGTCCTACCCCCGAGACAGTTCCCGCTAACTACAAAATAAATGATACTCCAATAGATTCAGTTCAATCGTTTAAATATTTAGGTGTGTTCTTTACGGCGAATTTAAAGTGGACGTGCCACATAGAATACATATCTACTAAAGCCCTTAAAAAACTCGGCCTTCTCAAAAGGCGCCTACATTTAGCCACCAAGGAAACCAGGCTTCATGCATATAATTGTCTTATCCGGCCCTCACTAGCATACGGTTCAATCATATGGCATCCTCAGGGCGCAAACCTAACTAACCTTTTGGAATCTGTCCAGAACAAGGCAACCCGGTTCATCACGTCCTCGTACTCACGTTACCAAAGCGTATCTTCTTTAAAGAATTCACTTCATCTTCCCTCGCTTGCCATGCGCCGAAAGTTGGATCGACTATCTTTTTTTCATTCGCTGTACCACAGTAGCACGCCGTTTTCCCAGCTTCATATCATTCTACCACCTCGTATCTCCGCCCGGGAAGACCACACCTTCAAAGTTAAACCAATTTTCGCTAAAACAGAAAGATATAAAGACTCTCCTTTAGTCCTTGCAATCGCAGAATGGAACGCGTTACCTGCTCACATCGCAGAACTGTCCGATTCATCACCATTTCAACATGCTCTCAAAAACCGTTCTTGAAGTTCTTTGATGACGCATAAATCTTTATTTTGTTTTTCTTCTTCTTCTATGTTTCTCTCTGTATTTTTTTTTCTTTTTCTTTTTTTTTGCACACTGTTGTTGAGTGTACTGATCGCGCTTTTTTGTTCTTGTTTACTGTTTTTAAAGTGCATTTCGCGTGAACCCCTTTTTTTCATTCAATGTAATCTATTGTTGTTTGGCGTTGTTTCTGGATTGCACTTTCAGTTTCTCGATGCAGTAGACATGTATACCATCTCTGCCTTCATTTATGTTCTGTACTGTACTTGTGATCATAACCCCACTCTACCCCCCCCCCCCCTATGTAATGCCCATTCGGGCCTTTAGGGTATTTAAATAAATAAATAAATAAAGTTTACTTCTCGTCTGCAAGATGAAAATTTCGTGTTTCGTGCATTTTCTTCATCTCGAGTGACACAGGCTTAAAACCTACGGGTTTATTCTTGCACATCACCAATGTGCAAGAAGCAGTTTTAAAACGGTCAAAGGAAACCAAAGTACAGTCATGTAACGAAACTTAAAGGGGCCCTGCAAAATTTTTTGAGCATGGTCAGGAAACGCTGCCGATCGGTAGTAGAGGCTCCCTGATTGATATGTGGGGTTTAACGTCCCAAAACCACTATATGATTATGAGAGACGCCGTAGTGGAGGGCTCCGGAAATTTCGACCACCTGGTGTTCTTTAACGTGCGCCCAAATCTGAGCACACGGGCCTACAACATTTCCGCCTCCATCGGAAATGCAGCCGCCCCAGCCGGGATTCGAACCCGCGACCTGCGGGTCAGCAGCCGAGTGCCTTAGCCACTAGACCACCGCGGCGGGGCAGTAGAGGCTCCCGAGAACAGCCAAATGTTATAGCGCAGCACATGGCCTGGAATTCACAATAAATTATCAAAGTCAGCTAAAAATTGCTTTCTCTTCCTTCGACAAATGACGGCACACATTCAAAAATCACACGTAGAATGCCCATCTATCAGCCATTCGCTGATTTGAACATGGCACTCAGTCGTTACAGAAATCGCCACGAGAGGCCGTCACTTGTCCACGCGTGCACACGCGGTCGCACTGAAAAAGTCACGTCTTCCAAGAGAAAAAAAAGTGCTCAAGGTCACGAGGCACGCGTGATGTTTTTTGTTTGCCCCTCCCATGCCTCCCCGCTTAAGTTGCAGCGTGTGACTAATCTTAACTCAGCTCGTGCTGGACGAATTCTTAAATTTTTTTTCGGCACTGAGTTTGTGAGGCAATACGCTTTTCCAGTTCATTCCATGGTTACTCAAAAAAGTGTTTCGGGACCCCTTTAAGCAACACGATGAAGCTTTAAATAGCGTGTTTGTTTACGCCACTTGCTTTCTCGTGCCATGTTTTCTGCCTTTACTATAAAATGCAGCCTTGTCAATACATAAAACTTGATCAGGCTGTTAGTTAAATCTGTGGAATGTTGTCTGCAGCCAAGACAGGTTTATTTTTTGTTAGCGCTCAAATAAAGTCCATAACGCTATTTGCTTTCAGTTTGTTGAATCTGAAGCAGTGGTGTGGACGAGTCTTCCATCTTTGCAGGCTTGCTTGTCGCAGGCTTTGTAGACTTGCTCATCTTAATTCAGCCATGGCAATGCTTTAAAATTTCACCAACAAAAGCGCAAACGTAGCAACGACGACACACATAGTACGCGTGCGATACACGTGCTACGATGCTTCTGACCGGAGAGAGCAATCTAAGAAGCTACGCGTGCGCCACCTCTTGTTGACATGAACTATTACCACACCCTCCACCGTTTCCTGTTGGCTGCATTATTCCCACCTCCCCATAGGTAACTATGCCATTCATAGGAAATTCTATGCTCTGAGTCACGGCCAAGCTAGACTACACGCGCGCGCTAGTTTAGCCCGGCCGTTTCTGAGCGGGCAAGCGACGAATTGATGTGGTGACGTCACCTTACCTGGTGACATCGCAGTGACGTCATTTTTTTCCGCATCGCTCGTATTGATGCCACCGACGGCCAATCCTCACGTTCGATGAGCCACCTACGGCCTTTAAGGTTAAAAATTGGGGGATCCTTAAGCTACGAGCTGAACGCAATAGTAATATCCTGTCCCTAGTGCGAACTGACTTCAAGATGGCCTGTGCCAGTGAAGCTTTTGCATATGGCTGCATTCTGTGTAATGCATAACATGCTTTAAATTGTGCACCTGAAATCTTTTCAAACTTGCTGTGCACTCCCTACTTGGCCTTAAAGGGGCCCTGCAACACTTTTTGAGCATGGTCAGAAAACGCTGCGGATCGGTAGTATAGGCTTCCGACAACATTCGAGCCAAATATTATAGCACAGCACGCGGCCTAGAATTCACAATAAATTATCAAAGTCAGCTAAAAACTGCTTTCTATTTTCTCGACAAATGGCGGAATATGCCCAAAAGTAACACGTGAATTACCTATCTATCAGCCATTGGCTGATTTGAACATGGAGCGCTCACTTGTTACAGAGATCACCGCGGGAGGCCGCGACTTGTCCACGCGTGCGAGCACACCGAAAAAGCGGCGCATTCGGAGAAAAAAGAAAAAGTGCTGAAGGCCACGAAGGGCGTGTGACGTTTTTCTGTGGCCCTGTCCCCCTCCTTACTTAGCTTACAGCGCTTTTATCGGCACGAGAGAAGAGAGAATGCAATTGCAGAATGCGAAAAACCTTTGTAACACCACTCGCACTGGACAAATTTTTGTGGCCTTGAATTCATGAAGCAATAAGCTTTTCCAGTGAATTCATTCCGTGGTTACTTGGAAAAGCGTTTCAGGGCCCCTTTAAGGAAAAAGGCACAGTAACGTGTGTGCCTTTTGTAGTGGGTGGCCCACACCAAAAAGGGCTGTATGGTGTCCATATGTGCCTTCTCATTTCTGTGTTACACTTTGTGCAACATCCAATTCTTCCATAGTAGTATTAAGAGTGCGTAACATACAAGATATAATGGATCACTACATACTCGCCCAAATTTCTGTGCTTCTAAACAAATTCTTACGAATGCTGTGGCTTCGCATCACTTTACCTCAGAAGGCAGTGAGGAGGACCACGCAGTCAGTGTTTCCTAAAGTATTTACTAGAGGGAAATCAGGTGCTGCAATCGTTCAGCCACCATGGTAGTAATGTTAAGTAGCACAGGATGTGCCTAGCCTTTAGGCTCGCGGCTTGCAACAGACTTAATTGTGGCTCTTTGTTAACTGTTTTGGCTTTTGCTTCAGAGTTTTAAAAAAATCCACAATTGTGAACTTAGTGAGCTTATTTAAATTGGTGAGCCTAAAGGTTAAGGCAGTGCAGTGGAAGAGCTCGACGTCTGTTGAACTTCGTCTTGCAACAAAGTGGATACAGGCCGCATAAAGCCAAACTAGCCATACAAAACCAAATAAGAAAAGCCAAGGCGAAAAATCGTGCACTGCCCATCATTCCCATGCTGCCTAAGGAACTGTTCCTAGCATTCCCCACAGATACAGTCGCCGACCGATTTTCCGGACTCCGAAAATTCGGACTTGTTGGATATTCCGGACTTCATGAATGCACCATCAGGGATCCCATAGAGCTAATGCATTGTTTCGACCAATTTTTCGGGCGAATTTGCCCCTGAAAGTTCGATTTTTCGGACTAAATCGCTCGTTTTGTGCCACGCCCCAAGCCAATGTGAACGCCGCCATGTTGGATTTTCCGTCGGCTTGGCTAAGCTTGGTCTTCAGATGCCTTTCCTGCCTCCGAGATTGGAATGCGCATGCCATATTTTAAGTTTTGGAGGCCGTGTTTGCTTTTTAAAAGACGCGGTGATGGATGCCATTTTTTCGTCTTCGGTCAGCACTATCGTCATCACATCGCACGGGGAGGAGGCGAAAGAAGGATTCTTTTATTGTCGTTGCAGCTTTTTTGAGTCGCCATTCTGCACGTGTTGTGTCGCGTAGCGTCGAGACGTTGTGTGCTTCGCAGCGGCTATCTGCGGCATCGAATTTTGTGTTCTCGGTGCCATGGCTCCGCCATCTGTGCCATCGCGAGAGCCAGGTGGTGAGAAGAAGCGTGGGAAGTATACGACCCTGACGATGGAGAAGAAAGCTGCCATAATCAAGCTAATAGAGAGTGGACGTTCGCAGCTAGATGTCGCCAAAAAATACCACCTCTCCAAGCAAACGGTATCCGACTATGTCAAAAACCGCATTAAGATTTTGACAGCGTTCGAGAATTCACACAACAAGAGCCAAAAGAACGACAGTAAGGGCGTTCATCCAGCCCTTGAAGAGGCTCTGCAGTTGTGGCTTAAAGGAGTTTTGGCAAAGAACCTGCCCCGTGTCGGGAGATTTGTTAAAAGAAAAGGCCGAGGTGCTAACATGTGGCGCCTTTGATGCCAGCTTTCAAGTACTCTTGGGGAACCTGGATTTCAGCACAAAATATAGAGAGCCGTGCCTTTTAAGGTATTTTATGCTAGAACCAATTGCTCAGCAGCTCATGGCAGAGAGTGCGAAGTGCAAGCAACAGCTCTCACTTCTTCATTCTTTCTCGCCTGTGCAACACAAATTCTATCTTTAATCATTTTGTTAGATATGTGGGATCTAACATCCCAAAGCCACCATATGATTATGAGAGACGCCGTAGAGAAGGGCTCCGGAAATTTAGACCGGTTTATCATTTTGTTTATTTGGTGCATAGCAAGCCTAGAGGTGGCACACGATATGTTACGTAGTTATTAGGTATGTTTTTTGTTGCAGGGTCCTCGCTTCTGAGGCTTATGAAGAATTCGTGATCTACATAAAATTATGCCTTAAAGTTGCAATTTATGCAATTTAACTGTGAGATCATTTAAAGGTTGATATTTAAAGCTGGAAAATGAAAACAATATTCCATTCAGCAGTTTCACAATTCAGGCATTAAAGGGTTAAGCGGTGTGGGTGCGCCCCAGAATTCAGTGCAACTCAGGTGTTGGAACGGGGCTGTGGCCAGATCGGACATGAGATTTGTGAGGCAATGTACAGAACTCACATATTCAAATGCGACATCTAATTTTTAGTGAAACTAATGCTTCTATGAACAATAGCTCAAGATAACCGTGTCATGTTGAAACGAACTTTGTCTCTAAAGACAATCTTGACTCTGATCAGGGTATTCAAGTCAAAAATATGCCGCTATATCTTGAAGAGAAGACAGCGAAAACAAAAGCATGAACATTACACAGCCATTGATCATTCTGTTTCAATCTATGAGTAATGTACATACACAGGGAGGCAGGTGAGTGTAACTGTAGCCTCAATAACCTTGACAAAAATAAAGAAAAAGATTAGCTTCTTAAAAGGCCTCGCGAGATGCGTAGCTTGGCACATTGAGCTTGCAATGATGGCAGAATGACCATGTTACTATCAGTCTAGATTTTTTTTTTCTTTTTCTAGATTATATGTTACGTGTTCAGAGTAAATTGTCTGTGGAAGTCCAGCAGTTGTCATGTGGGAATCTTCCTGTGTTCTTGTTTTGTGCTGCTATAGTATCATGTGTTCAAGTCAAAACCAACGAGCCCAAATTTCAGCTTTAACTAAAATATTGACAATCCAAATGGTGTGAGAATAACTGTTTATTGGGGCTAACTTGTGCCCGAAAAGTAAAGAAAAATGTAGCAGCGTTCCTAACGGGCGATCAGCAAAAGGAATCAATCTACAAGAAGCCCTCGAGCAGTGCCTGACTTCTTTTTCGTCAAAATCCTGTGCTGGAGGGAGGGGGGGGGGCGAATGAACTAGCGCGCGTAGTTTGAATACTGCGTCTGTCTTGCGTCATTATCCCTCCTCCAAGAAAAGCAACACTGCTTTTACACATCGGGACGATGCGTAAAAGCAGTGTTGCTGAGATGGTCTGAATGCGTGGTTTCTATTGTTCGATGTTCATTGCCTGTCATAGTATGGCTTCATTCTGACTAATTGCACGATTTCTGTGCTTCTTCGGCATCTTGATAAGCTCACTTGTGCTTCCGGTGACACCTCGTAGTTCAAGGAGCTGACGCGACGAAGAACTCAGTAAGGGCCGAAATAGCGGCACAGAAGCTTTTTGGAGGGGCGAGGCGGCCGCACGGGATTCCAAATTCAAACTCGGTCGCCTGGTGCGTAGTCTCCTCTCCGCCGAAGGTTGTAACGGTTTGCATCCATGCGTTGTTGTTGTTTTATGTGATGTCGCACCAACTGTCGTGCTTCTTCGGCTCACGGAATGAAATCGCTGATGTCAGGCTTGTGCTCTGTATTGTCGCTTACAAGCAGCATTGCATCTAATGGTGTGGTAACTATTCGACCATAGACTAGCTGGAATGGCGTCACTTTAGCAGTCTCCTGCACAGCAGTATTATAAGCGAAAGTGGCGTACGGCAATATCTTGTCCCACGTACGGTGCTGCGAGTCAACGTAAATGGACAACATATCGGTTAGAGTTCTGTTGCGTCGCTCGGTTAGCCCATTCGTTCGGAGGTGGTAAGCCGTTTTCTTATGACATGTGTGGGTAAGTTTCATAATGGACTGCGTCAGATCGGCTGTGAATGCAGTTCTTCGATCCGTGATAACCACCTTTGGGGCACCATGCCGTAGTAGAATGTTAGTGACGAAAAATTCAGCGACTTCTATAGCCGTGTCCCTGGTGAGAGAAGCTGTCTCGGCATACCAAGTTAAGTAGTCTGTCGCCACTGCTATCCATCGGTTGCCCATTGATGAAGTAGGAAATGGACCAAGTAGATCCATTCCTACTATATAATGTTTTGTTGGAGTGTTTTCGGGAGTCTCGACTACTGATCGGTAGTGTTTTATGATCATGCTCGACAGGTGTCGCAAGGCACCTTATATCAGCTTGATATATACTTGATATATACTTGATATACTGAAGGGCACTTCAGTATGGTATATGCCCAGCCTGGTAGCAGGTATGCTAGTCTTCACACAATGAATGTGCCAGCAGCAAACTAAGCCCCGACATAACTCTGGCTACAGCATCATGATAATGCATCCACTTGCGATGCATCGCTTTTACAGCCAAATGTGTCTGTGCAGACCATGAATAAGCATTCATACTGCAATGCTTTTCCTCACCTCAACAAATACTTTTGAAAGAATAATGGAATGATGATGCTGTTGATTGGGAACACAAACCATTCAGCTAGCAGGCCAGTCACGCAAAAACTGAATCAGTTAAGAAGGTTGCAGCAAGGGGAGGTCGGAAAGAGGTTAGTATGAGCAGAGTTTAAGCTATTGTTGCCATTTAAGAAGGTTTCAGAACATCTAATACAAGAGTCACTACTGAAAGTCATTCAACATCAGGTTTGCAGAATCATATTGCCACGACAGGTTGGCCACGTTCAAGTTTCCCGCCGCAATCATCATGGCAAGAGCACCAGCAAGACCCGGCTGGCATGCGCCTCGCGTTCGTGCGCTTAGCATACGAGAAAGAGGAAGATAGTTGAATCTGTGCCTCTCGGCTACTCGGACTCGACGACCATAGTCATTAGACTCGTGGGCAAAAGTTCGCCCTAATAAAGACGCTTCTTTTTAGCCTGTCTGCCTCAGCATTGCTACAATATTGCTACGTGCCAGCCAACTTTACCACTGGACACAGTCACCTCAGCTCACACCTCGTCCACCAGCGAGTATGCCCGCGACGCGATTGCGCGAGCCGATCATGCCCGTCAGCTCGCTCGCGCTTGGCTGATGGCGTCGCAAACCAACCAATGCCGTCGGTACGATGCGGAACATAGAGATGTACATTTCGCTCCCGGTACCCTCGTTTTACTCTGGTCCCCTCATCGTCGGCTGGGCCTATCCGAAAAACTTCTGTCTCATTACACGGGACCCTACCGCATATTGCGTCAAGTAACACCTGTCACCTACGAGATCAGCCCCATCTGTTCATCATCATCTACTATGCGGCCCAGTGATATCGTACACGTCTCGCGGATCAAGCCCTACAATAATGCGTCAGATAACGACCTTTAAAGCACCGGGACGGTGCCTCCACCGCCGGGGGTCATGCTACGTGCCAGTGCATGGAGCTGAAGAAGACGAAGCAGATAGACTGGCACGAGCCAGTGTGGCTGGCGCTGCTCGCCTAACCGGCTGTAAATACATCGGTGATCGGTGACTACCCCTCTGAGTCAGTCTCCTTCCCGTAACAATATCGACACTGATCTTTGGAATGACTGAAATACTAAAATATAAATTTTTCATTCCACAGCCGTGTGAAGCATGGGGTGCCTCAGAAAAATGTTTGAGGCAAGTCATGTGTGTGCAGTTCGTAAACATAATAAAAAAATTTTTCAAAGTGCGGTGAGAAAAAGGCATGGACGGGTTGTGTCGCCAGCAGGATGTCTGTGGGCCACGCGTTTGAGCGATTTGCTTTCAATTCTAGTTGGATTTTAGGTTTTCAAAATAACCTATTTCGGTGTCGCTTCTATACCAGCATCGTTCTCCATACTGTACGATTCGAATACCACTATGAAACAATGACACTGCAGGTTGCAATAATGTACTGGAGTGCTTTTACAGCGGTTAAAGCGTGACATAATATGCGGACAGTGTGACTCACCTGTCGGAGTCGCGCCTGGTCTGTGCCCGATCCTCCGGGGAGGCGTCCTCAGTGTCGCTACTGCTGTTGTCGTAGTTGCTGCTCCGACTGAGTCCCTTCCGAAAGGACATGGCGCACCAACCACTGCACACAAAAGGAAGACAAGTGTTTGCGAAAGCACCCTCGAGGTTAGGGTGACCACATTCCTACTAGCGAAAACAATGTTGACATTAGAGCCCTTTGTTCAATTATGCACACTGTTTTGAAACCCAAACATGCCCATGGCCGACTCTGCAAAGGTTACCCATTGTCACGCCATTTGGCTGCAGCAATATGAAACGCCAGATCACTACGGCGCTTCCCCAGCCTACACTCTGTACACGCGGTGCTGGTGTCGTCATGACCATTAAATCGTTTGTTTTTCAACACGATAGTCTTTCTTCCGATACTTCACAGAAATTTTTGTCGGTTTTTTTTGTCAAAACAAATTAGCCGTGAAAAACAAGTTTAACCCCTTGCCCATCTTGATATTGTGGCTGCATTTGTACTTGTGAACATTGCCAATTGAAAAGCAAATATTACGCCTACTTGGTGCACAACACCAAAAGTATTAGGTAGTGCGTTTCTTTATTCCAAATACATAAATATGCAATCCTAAACACCACAGAGTTTATTATGCAGCGCCGGCATTTGTAATTGTGAAGATTGCCAATTGAAAAGCAAATATCACGCCTATATGACGAGCAACACCAAAAGTATTAGGTAGTGTGTTTCTTTATTCCAAATGCATGGATATGCAATTCTAAACACCACAGAGCTTATTATGCAGCGCCGACAATGCGATGCTAAAGGTGCGTGCTTGTCTCGAGTATTCAGGTGCAATCGACATTTTCTGTGGTATGACGTAGAGTCAAAGAACATTTGCACGATGTGCGCAATACACCGACTGGCACGCAGTGAAGACTATTGTTCGCCAAACCCTTTCAACACTGTTGTCGGGCGGCTCCCTAGGTGGCTTTGGCTGCATATGCCAGGAATGCTTTTGAAGGGGACACGCTCGAAGCACCAACATCATTTCATTCTTCAACGCCCAAGGGTTCCCTTATTTGAAAAGGGCGCGTTCAGCGTCACCGAAGCTTGAGCGCACGTAGTCTCATGCGCTGCAGGGCGCTAGTTTTTTACGGCATTTAGACAAACATTTCAAACCAAAACAAATCGCTCTGGAATAGTGATGCTAGAATTAATTATAGGATGCATTTGTGTATTTACAATTCAATCTCAGCATTAACAGACGTAGAGCTACAAAGTAAAGTAAAAATGTTTCAAACAATACTTTTGCTGTCAGGGATCCTTTAACTGAGGTGGTCCACCTCAGTTTAGAGCTTAGCTTGGCAAAAGAAAGTAAAACTCGCTCAGACTCCCTCAAGAAATAAATATTGCGGTTTGGACTCACTCGGACACAGACTCACGAAACTTTCTGAAGCTAACTTACTCGGGCTCACACTCACGAAAATTTTCTTGCAGCAGACTTACTCGGACTCAGATTCACGAAAATACTACTCACCCGGACTCAATCAGACTCAGACTCAAGGCTCAATCTGAGTCTGAGTGAGTCCGCATCAGCCGACCGATGAGAGTTCGCCGACTTACGGTTCAGAGCAACCATGGTTAAAGAGACAACTGCCGTAAAGCTTCTTGTCGAACTGGATGCAACTACGGTTTAAAGGAACTAAGGTTTGTCACGGCTAAGGTTGGGGTGTCTGTATAAATGTAGTACAAGCCACTTCTCCAAGTGAAAATGCCGTGTTGCACAGGGTTGCGCAAGACTACTGGCACAAATGATTCATGTACACCCTTGAAAGGTAGTCTTGAAAAAGGCAGTATTTCAGCGCTGGTGATGATATGGACAAGGATGAGGCACTGATCACATTGGCGTCCACGTGTCCGCTGTCTCTTCCATGTCGTCCTGATCTTCACTAGCGCCGAGTTACTACCTTTTTCAAGATGCACCAACAAGCCCCCATAGCTTCGGCTCCTAAGATGGGCCATAGATACATGTGTAATACTGAACAAAAGAGTCACAGCAGCTGTTTGTCGTGAGAGGCTGGATTACACGTCTTTAAGGGAAATAATGAGCAATGGCTGCAGGTCATTTTAAAAACCTAAAACCCAACTGGTATCGAGCAACAGTTCTAGACCGAGAAATTATGCAGGGTTCACACAGGTTTCAGCAGACCAAATTCAAAGGTTTTAAAGAACTTTTTTAAGCTCCTATATCGAGTTTCTCAACGATGCAAAGCAGCATCTCAAGTATAAGTTTACAAAGTAGAATGGTATGGATAGCTTCATGGATATAAATATACAAAAATTGAGGTGTATAGAAAAGGAGAAGTTTGGGCCTGTTTGTGATGTATATTTGGCAAAGTGAGGCACAAGTAATGAAATAGAAAAAGTGAGAAAGGCAAAAAAAAAAAAGCGCTGCTAGAAATTTTAAAAATTTACTGGAAAGCATCGCCACAGGCAGAAAATGTGTGTATGAGCACAAGACCCTCGGCAGTCGGCCACAACAGAAGCACATGTGAAAAAATACCCCCGTGAAAAAAATAACATGAGGCAAAAAAATAACATGAGGAACACAACCAAACTCAGTCTCGAACAACAACCGCAACCATTGCACTGAAAGGCGAGGCTTGACCCCTCTCCTGATTTCAAGCAGCCACAGTGGCAGCATAACCTGGAACTGACACAAATTTTGAATCCGAGATGAGTGAGATAGAGTTATCTAGAGACATACGAAATATCGAGGGCAAATATAGCTCAGAACGCATTTAAGATCATTTTTGAAGCCAACGCCGCAAGACAGTGTCACACAGTCCCGTAAATTGGGGAGGCGATCGCCGGGCTAATTCCAAGGGCTGAAGTATCGGCCCCCCGAACCGCACCACGAAAGCGTGGACAATTTAGAAGTGGTCCTTTTTGGCACGCCAGCGGACGCCGGCTGTGGCCCAAAGAACAAGTCAGAGCCGAGAGTTGATAAACCAAAAAAAATTATATTCTCAATAATGGCAGATCAGAAAAACAATACACAAGTATGCTCACTCCACAATAGCTGAGTACAATATGTCACCAATCAAACAACGTACTACACAGTACAATCAGCCACACTCGAAACAACGGACACAGACAACAATACGCACTACAATGCAGTCGCATGCATTGAACAACCAAGACACTTAAAGACTAAAGAGATGGAAAACTTATTCAGTCCAAGGTTCTTGGAACAAAAGTCTTGATGATAGTCTTCCGAGAATCACTCACTCAAAGTCCAGCGTTGTTGTCGTTCCGCTGCCCTCGAAGTTTCTCTTCCAGGAAACCTCGCCGAAGTTCCTCTTCCAGGAAACCTCGCGTCTTCAATAGGCCACTCTCCAAGCTTCAAACTTCTTCGCCGGAAACATGTCGGCTTCACACACGCAGCTGTTGCCACGCGTCTTCGCTCGATAGCGGTAAACACACACTCTGGCTGGTAGCTCGAGTCGTCACCCCTCAGGTGGAAATCATCTTCTCCTGCTTTGTCTCTACGGACAAAACCTTCGCCAACTACACGGCGGAATCCCTACGCGCTCTGGCGCTAACTTCCGTCTTCTCCTGCTCTCTCGTCTCGGCTGCTCGATTAAATACCTTCCGTGCGAGATTCCAGAAGTTTCTTATCATTTCGTCGGCCCGATACGCAGCGAAGGCTGGGGAGAGGGCGAGACGGTTGGAATGCCCTTCGCGGCGGATGACTCAACTCGGTATGACCACGCCCTTTTCCTTCTAGAAAAATCGTGTGCTTGCTCAACCGCCGTTGTGGGGTGAGGAGGTTCGTCGGCAAAGCCACGCTTCCGCGGGGAGAGTGAGTGTGCCCGGGGAGCTTGTTTTCTTTTTTCTTTTTCTTTTATCGTTGACCTCGCGGCGTCACTCCGGCATTTTGTCGCGAGGAGTTGGCGGCGCGCTCTTTTTGAGGGCTCGTTCTGTGACACTGCCCCCCGCTTTAAGAATATTATCTCATAATATTCAAAACCGCACAAACGAGCGCGAACAGTCACCACTCTCACAGACTAACACAATCCAGCGCTCATGACACGTCACATTCACAATATATCACTCAATACAATTGGACATTACAATTCAATCTCACACACAGGAAATATAACCGCAGGTACATGAGTACAACACTCCACCACACATTCCCAACAACACAAAAGTACAAGGTTCTCTCTTTACAACAATTATACAACACTATACATCATATCACAAACACTTCGACACTTGTGACACAGGATAACACAACATTAACACAACATATGGCACTCAGCACAGCCAAACACATTCTGATTCGACCTCGACACCTATCCGGTGCATTCCGAGCGGCGCTTGCGCCCTTTCTTGCGGTGCTCGCTCGATCTCTTCTTGTGTTTCCACGTTCTTTTCCGGCGAGCCCTTTCCAACGACGATATCTGAGGCGGCGTCTCAGCCATCGTTGTCACTTCAGACACCGTTAACGGGTCATAACGTTCAACGGGTCCTGTCGGTTTATTTACCAGCTTGTTCATGTCACGGCATTGGGTCTGGCTGGCCGACTCCGTCATTTTTACACTGTCGGTTGGTTGGGGTCGTGCCGACGTACGTCCAGCTGCCCAGCACGTGAACTCATTCAACTCGATCATCTTCTCATTCACTGTCTCTTGCGCCGCGGCTTCACCTTGGGCTCTAGTGAGATCCGTCACGGGATGCTCCTCCACTGTATCTCGCGGTCGCTGGGTTGGCGAGGGCTCTATCTTGTGGTCTTCTCCCAAACATTCCAGATCATTCGGTCCTCGCGCCCCGTCGATGTTTCCGATGACAAGGACGTAAAGGGGGGTCGTCATACATAGAGCGGTAACCTTCCCGCTGAATTACGGGGTTTCTACCTCAATCTCTGCTTCGGGAAGCATCCGAACCGTACGGTCAATTAGGCAAACTGGTTTCATTTTGCCTGTTAACTCACTTTCCCGTACCAAATTTCTCCGCACGATAGCAGTGGAGCTACCGGTGTCTCTTAACACCGTAACCTTCTTGCCCGCAACTTTTCCAGGCAGCGCTGGCATTACCTTCGTAACACCGGTCGGCTGTTTTGTCATTACAGCACCCACAATAGGAAGTTCCTCCACATTTTCCAACTCTACGAATTCGTCGGTGACGGCATCATCATCGGATTTCGGTGCCGCTTGCACACAGGATACCTGGTGAGTTTGACTCGCTCCGTTTCGACCATGCGTCTGCTTTGTGGCCAGTCTGACCACACTTAAAACATTTTACTACCGTAAGGCTCGTAAAGTTAGTACGACAGTTGCTCGCGCGATGACCCACTCGGTTACACAGAAAACATCGCGGAACACTCTCCGGTGCACGCTTCTTTTGTTCGGGTGCCGAGTTTTTCGAATCTTCGGGGCACTCCTTCTTGACTTTGGCCAAATTAGTTCCACCTTGCGCTTCCAAGAATTGATCAGCCAATTCAAGCATTCCTTCAAGTGACTCAGCCTTCCTCTCTTTCAAGTACAGCGACAGGCTTGGGTGGCAACTAGTAAGAAATTGTTCTCTAATTAGGAGCTCTCTAAGTTCATCGTACTCCTGCGCTGTCCCTGAAAGTTCAATCCATCTGTCGAAATAATGGCAAAGTCAGGCGGCATACTGCGTAGCCGTCTCACCATCAGCTGGCTTTCCTGTCCGAAATCTGTCCCGGAAACCTTCTACAGTAAATCTAAATCGCTTCAGCAAAGCAGCCTTCACCTTTGCGTAGTTGGCTGCATCGGTCGGCGTCAGCCTACCGTACACACAGAGCGCTTCACCACTCAAGCAGGTACTCAAAGCAGTTGCCCATTGATGTTCCGGCCAATTCTGGCTCCTTGCAATCGTCTCAAATCTGTCAAGGTCGTCCTTCCTCTCATCAAACGCTACGAGCAGCTTGCTTGGGTTCAAGAGGAAGCCATGATCTTCCCGTTCGCAGCTTTCCACTCTAGCTTGGACCCGAGTCTCACTTCGCTGTTGCAAACGGAGCCGCTCGAGTTCCTTCTCGTGCTGCCGCTGTCGTTCCCTTTCAGCCATCTCCGCTTCCCTTTCTTCTTTCAGCTGTCGCTCCCTCGCTTCTCTTTCTTCTTTCGCCCTTTCGGCTGCCAACTTCTCTCTCTCCAACTCCAACTTCAATTGTTGCTCTCTTTCTTCCTTCGCCCTTTCAGCAGCCAGCCTTTCTCTCTCCAACTCAGCTGCTTTTTCTTCCTTGGCTCTCTCAACTGCCAACCTCTCTCGTTCCAACTCAGCTGCCTTTTCTTCCTTGGCTCTCTCAACTGCCAACCTCTCTCGTTCCAACTCAGCTGCCTTTTCTTCCTTGGCTCTCTCAGCTGCCAACCTTTCTCTCTCCACCGCTTCTTTCTCCTTCTGGCTTACCCATTTCCGTAGTTCGGCGCCAGAAAGACCCATCTTCTCACTCAGAGCTACTAGCTTTTCGAGATCCATTTTGTCTCGCAAATAAAACCTTGCCGCGTGTAAAAAGTGTCTGCCTAAATCACTCTATCGGAACAGTCCACTGCCCTCGTTAACGAGAACACTGAATAACACACAAAATCGTTCCGATAGCACTATCAACAACTGGAGGCTCTTTCTCACTACTTTGGACACACTGTGCACCAAAAGGTCCTGTCGCGGACGCCTGATTAATTGTCACACAGTCCCGTAAATTGGGGAGGCGATCGCCGGGCTAGTTCCAAGGGCCGAAGTATCGGCCCCCCGAGCCGCACCATGAAAGCGTGGACAATTTAGAAGTGGTCCTTTTTGGCACGCCAGCGGACGCCGGCTGTGGCCCAAAGAACAAGTCAGAGCCGATAGTTGATAAACCAAAAAAAATTATATTCTCAATAATGGCAGATCAGAAAAACAATACACAAGTATGCTCACTCCACAATAGCTGAGTACAATATGTCACCAATCAAACAACGTACTACACAGTACAATCAGCCACACTCGAAACAACGGACACAGACAACAATACGCACTACAATGCAGTCGCATGCATTGAACAACCAAGACACCTAAAGACTAAAGAGATGGAAAACTTATTCAGTCCAAGGTTCTTGGAACAAAAGTCTTGATGATAGTCTTCCGAGAATCACTCACTCAAAGTCCAGCGTTATTGTCGTTCCGCTGCCCTCGAAGTTTCTCTTCCAGGAAACCTCGCCGAAGTTCCTCTTCCAGGAAACCTCGCGTCTTCAATAGGCCACTCTCCAAGCTTCAAACTTCTTCGCCGGAAACACGTCGGCTTCACACACGCAGCTGTTGCCACGCGTCTTCGCTCAATAGCGGTAAACACACACTCTGGCCTGTAGCTCGAGTCGTCACCCCTCAGGTGGAAATCATCTTCTCCTGCTTTGTCTCTACGGACAAAACCTTCGCCGACTACACGGCGGAATCCCTACGCACTCTGGCGCTAACTTCCGTCTTCTCCTGCTCTCTCGTCTCGGCTGCTCGATTAAATACCTTCCGCGCGAGATTCCAGAAGGTTCTTGTCATTTCATCGGCCCGATACGCAGCGAAGGCTGGGGAGAGGGCGAGACGGTTGGAATGCCCTCCGCGGCGGATGACTCAACTCGGTATGACCACGCCCCTTTCCTTCTAGAAAAATCGTGTGCTTGCTCGGCCGCCGTTGTGGGGTGAGGAGGTTCGTTGGCGAAGCCACACTTCCGCGGGGAGGGGGAGCGTGCCCGGGGAGCTTGTTTTCTTTTTTCTTTTATCGTTGACCTCGCGACGTCACTCCGGCGTTTCGTCGCGAGGAATCGGCGGCACGCTCTTTTTGAGCGCTCGTTCTGTGACACTGAGTGAGACGCGGAGGCCCTCGCGACACCGACACCAACGCAGAGGCAATGCAAACAGACCTACGCCACAAGCTTGTGTTGGCTGGTTGCTGGCATGCGCCTTGCACTTGCACTATTCGCAATTACCTCCCTCACCAAACTCAGAGTCACCAAACCAAAGTTTGGTGAGTCTATAGCTTCGGGTGTGCCGGCTGTCAGTGTTGCGCCCGCTTGCACACTCTCTCATGTGCAGCGCCCAAGTAAGTTTTGCATGGTCACGCGGCCAGCTGTGTTTACCTTGCCCCCTGAACTGCTCCTGGCTAGCTCGGTGCCCTTTGAAACAAACTGTGACTCAATGCTCTGAAAACATCTCTAAATAAATAACCGTCACGAACTCTCACAAACTAGGTTTCCAGCCCTGATAAGTGGGTCATGAACTACCTATTGCAACAACAAAACAAAAAAACAAGGAACAAAATTTGTGTCAGTGTGTTGTTAAGACACTGACTTGAATGCCTGAAGTAAACAAGGTTGCAGCTCATTTAATGAAATTAATCACTGCAAAATCAGGACAAACAAGCCAAAATTTGTATTCTATGCTTATCAATGACCATTTCAGGAAGAGCAAGTTTTGCATGACTGTGCTCTCTTCTAAACCAGATTGTCTCTTACGAACTCTTAATAAGTAACAAAAGTATGTTCTAGAGAAGAACTTCTGCAGAAAAGCTGGAACCAACCCTAGTACGAAAACTATTAGGACAGCCGTATTTGGTGGCAGAGGGGGTCTTCCAGAAAAGAAAACAATTGTAAGCTGCTTCTTTCTGCTCAGCAGGCAGATATACGACTGCCCCAACTATAAAGATAATACAGACAAACTGCATCATGCGTCTGCATGCGAACACAGCCAAACACGCAAAAAGGAAGCAACGAAGCAGGAAGAGGGGGATAAAAAACGAGCAGCTGCAATTCCAAGATTCCCTTTGTTGAACCTGTGCCAATGTTGGCGGAAAGACAAAACCTATCAGCAGAGAAGCAGCAGCTACGTGAAAGGTCAACGACTTGTATGTGCAGACGGCTGCCGTAAAAGCAGCCACAGAAGTCGTCGAATGACTGACACGTGCCCCTGTGCTTCGGAGGGGGGATCAAAGGCTGAAGACCTCAGTCATAGGCACAGTTTGGAGGAGGGGACCAAAGTTTCTACATATTGTGCCCGTGTGTAACGAGAATCGACACTTGACAAAGTCACTTAATACATGCAAAACAAATATAAAGCAATTAAGAAAACAACCAAACTTGAAACCAACTAATCTACAAGCTTCAATAAATCATCTTACAAATATTTCAAATACGTTGCATGTAATCCAACTAGACATGATCTGACTGTAGCCATTGGTCATATGTGAAGCGAACTAAAAGATGCTAAAAATAATTACTTTGCTAAAATATTTTCCACGGGTATTTTCCACATTTTTGATAAGTGCTTAAAATATGCCACGATACAATAGGCCAGCCATGTGCTACAATATGCCAGCCATGCCTGGTTCCCACTTAGAGGCAACGGATTAATAAAATAGACGCGGTTCAACGAAAAGCAATCAGGTTAATTTTTACCAAGTATAGACTCACAGATTCACCGACACATATATTTATTGATACTGGGATCTAAAAACTACAAATTTGAATGAAACAACTAAAAACTAATGTTTCAACTATCACACAACATAATAAATATTGAAATCCTAAATCGCACTGAAATCTACACTAACCTATAAATCATCCATAAACGTGTTTACAATTACGACTGAAAACAAAATTGCTTGCTCCTCAGAGAGATCATTTGGGCGAGTTGGTATGGTCCAGTTCTGAAGACGTTATCAGAGACGAAGGAAGAATGTGCACGGACAGGCAGATACTGGCAACTGAAATTTCATTGAAAGAAAAAACAAATATAAAAGCACAGTGCCAATTGCCCATCACATGTGGCATCTGTATCCCTAATGTTGACGCACCATAATGTGCATTAAGCCTTCTGAGGTTCATGCGCACAATGATGCTCTGTTGGCACACCGCTGGAATGACGCACCGCTGATGGTCAATTGGCAGCGCAGCCCACATGCCCACTTTAGGTTCCCATGCGTGATTGCCCAGGCGTATTCCGCAACAGTGCAGGCAGCCTATGTTCACGCTGATACTCATGTGGTTAGTGTACATTCGTATCAAACAGCGCAGGGTGAAAACAGTTCGCGACCACCTCACTAAATTATACTGCACGCTTATGGGCCTCGGGCGAAAGCACAGAAAAAGTGGTATCACCCCCAAATGCCAATGAGCTGTGATCATAACACCGAGGTTTTATGGTCGGTAACCATGAGCCCGAGCAACACCACACTTCGAGTGGGTACACTGTACCCGACTGCCGCATTCCATGTCTGGTTCCCTCTATACTTGTACGGTAATAAAACACAACATAGGACATTAAATTGTCAGAAGAATAGTGTGAATGAGGCTTACTACATTCACTGGCATAAAAAAAGCCAGCACTAATGTTCCTTCCGTTGTCAATATAATGGCTATCTGCTGGGGTAATCAATACGTAAGCAATACGTGTCTGCTAGTGTGCTAAGTGAAGCAATCCCTCAGCCATAAGCGAGATCGATAGAGCTTTACATTCAAGGAGCCCAGTAGCACTTATCTAAAAAAACACTGAATGGGTTCATTAAAAAAAATTCATTACTTCGTGAATCGACTGCCACGAAAAATTTTAGTATCCGTAAAGTAAGACCGGAGTTGCAGAGATTTGTTGCACCCCTGCGATTGCTTTCTCCCTTCATTCATCCAAACAAGCGCACTGTAAAGTAGCAGGCGAGTGTGGCATAGGGCAAGAAAGTTAGAGCACACGTGTATTATGATTTTCAATTTTTTTTTCTACTACCTTCAACACGCGACTGAACCTCAGCGTGGCTGCGAGAGCACGTGCAGATGTGTGACAGCCTCTCGTGGTAGCCGTGGTAACAATGACCATGGTAAGACTGACCAAACCAGCCAGTGGGCGTGAAATTTTGGCATGTGGCATCGTTTGTAGAAAGAAGAGGTAACAGTTACTGTTTGACTGAGAATTCATTGCAAATTCGAGGCCATGTGCCGCAATGTAATGTTTGGCTCACATGTTCTTGAGAGCTTTGACTACTGAGCGGCAGTGTTTTCTGACCGTGCCGAAAGAGTGCTGCAGGGCCTCTTTAATGTTCGCCAAAGTGGAAGGAGACAGAAAATAAAGTGGCCCCTGCACAACACAGTTACTCTATTTTTCAGGCTACAGAAAAAACTCTCGTCATGCTTAAATAATATGTATTAAATAGAACTAGAACAGCGAATTCGGGTGAACTGATTTGGTTTATGCTATGATGAAGACAAAGATGATGCTGAATAGCCTGGAAAACAGAAAGAGGTTAAGATTGAAAACCATACATCAGAGGGTATACAAGAATAAGAATTAGCTGGGGCCCATTTCAAAGGCCCATCTTAAATGTTACGAAATCTGCCACTGTAATTTGAGCAAAAAGTATACAATCACTGTGGACTCATTTCAAAGAGAGTCAGCAGTGCATAGAACAATTAAGAAAAGGACAAGACAGCATAGGTGAAAAGCTCTTACTTCCAACAAGATCTTTTATTTCGATAAAAAATGCACTAATACAATGCACAAGCGAGAAGGTGTGAGACTACGAAAGTATAAGACAAGAAAAACAAGAAAGGATGTACAGCGGACTCGCGATAATTCAAACTCTGATAAATCATACTTTCGGTTAATTCAAATGAAATTCATTTTTTGGTCGGCATTCTATTCTTTCAATGTATTTAAACGCATCTTAATTGAAACTCATCAATCATAATCATCAATAATTCAATCATTTGGTTGATTCATACTTTTTGCAGGTCCATATCAGAAATTGCCAGCTGCTTTCCCACTAATTGTGTGCTTATATATTTGTGTATAAATTTGTAAGCTTAATCTAAAAATAAAAAATAAGCACCTGAGGCTTTCAAGAAAAAGGCTTTGCAAGTAAACAAATGTTTGAAATGAAGCACACACATGGTAAACAGTGATGCTTCTATAGAGAGCTTTGTGCTGAAGGCACATACCTGTAGCAATGAAGTAGTTGGTAATTCACAATTTCTTTAAAAGGTCTGATCAGCAGTAAATGGCCAATAAACTTCTGGGCTTTACACCTCTGCTTTCTGTTCACTGCATGCAGTTAGAGCTTAAAAACACTTGAAAATTTTTAAAATGGAATGAAATCAATGCCTAATCGTAATGTGTGGGGTCACCTCACCTAGGGTCATCTATGTGAGAACTTATGATAATTCAAAAAAAATTCAGAGATCCCTTCAAAATTGAATTAACGAGAGTTGACTGTACTACATGTCCGACGAACATTACTTCATCGTTTCACTTAGTTTGAGCATATCACCACATGCGCCCTGAAACCCTTCTCAGCGATCAATTTCTGAACAAAAAAGTGCAATAGATGGCGTGCTAATGCACTTATCAGCTAGCTTAAGTATCGTGTCTGCTTCGATAACGTCACGAGTCAGCTGAACCCTATGACTTGCCACCATCACTTTGCTCTGATTGAAGCAGGGTGTACATCCACAGTCACGATGATGAACACCAATGTGACCCTGCACCCTATTGAAGACATTATGGTGTTCACGCAAGCGGTAATTTAGGCATCTGCCCATTTGACCAATATAGCATTTACCACACATCGGCGGAATTTCCCACACATCGGCGGAACAGGAGACGAACAGTGTCCTGTGGTTCATGGAACATGCAGGACCCCGGGAGGGCTGTGCGTTCAGCATTTTGCACAAATGAAGTTTCTCGGTATCCGAGAAAGTCACCTGCACTTGACGCATGCTCCTATCTTCTTGAGTCTATGTGACACATTATGTACATACAGAAGAACAACAGGGTACTTTTTGTTGGTGTTTCCACGCTCTTTCCCATTGTTTCGTAGAACCCGTCTAAGTAGCTTTTCAATGACAGCCGACAGTAAAGCTATAGGCTAATCAGCATCTTCCAGTGGGCCTACTTGCGCTTAAAAACTGCAGTTCACAGCGTCAGAGCAGGACTTTTTCAGAGCATTGGTAAGGCATCGGTTTGCAATGCTATGCTTGATTAGTTTTGAATGCGCTAAGTTGTAGGGCAAATGTGGTTTTTCGCTTCCAGGCCAATATGCCCAGCATAGATGAGATGAATGCTATGAAAGTTCCAAGTCAAGAAATCTCAACGAATTGTCTACAGGGAACTCGCAAGTCAACTGCAGCGGTTGCAGAGAGCTATGAAGAAGAGGCTACAAGCCCATACCCAATATCAAGAAAATTTTCTTTTCCACATTCAACAATATTTGAGAAATCATCAACCAATCGCCATACTTTAACAACGGAATCATCTAGTCTGGTTGCTATGAAGCAGTCGTGATATGCTTTGTAAATGTCGCTCAGGAACGGTGCCAAACATGACCCAATGCATATCCCACTTTTCTGGATGTATGTATGATCATTCCACATGAAGGAAATGAGTTCAACAGTTATAGTCTGCGATTGTTGAACCCTGAGAAAGTATGAAATGCTGATGACCCAGATGTGTAAATGCATTCTTCGACATATAAAAGCAGTTTGTCATACGGAAGCAAGTAGTAAAGTCTTTAATGTCAATGTATAAGGCATGAAGCCATCTGGCACAAGTCTTTAAAAATTAAATCACAGTCTGAGAGTCTTCCACTAAATAAAGGCTCGCCCACAATTAGCAAGTTTAGTTTTTCTTGTAAAAATCTTACTCACTTCTGCCAGGTGCCACATTCGGTGACAATAACTCGTAACGGACAGCCGATTTTGTGGGTCATGGCGGTAAAGAACATCTCTAAGCAGAGCTTATTGCTTTTGTCAATAGCTTTTGAAAGCCTGTGAGAACCTAGCGCACTGCATAACTTTTAGGGGCGAAGCTCCTTAAGACCTCACGATGTCCGCCGTCTCCCGTCTGTCCGTAACACCATGTAACCTTCAACTTATAAGCAACACAGGGCATTGGTGGTAACCGATTTGCATGTAACCTTCAACTTATAAGCAACAGAGGGCACTGAGGTTAATTGTAGATGTGATGGCGCTGCTGTTAACGCTATATATATATAACCAGGTTCCATACCACAGTTTCTCTTCTCTCATACGGACGAAGACGAACACAGGAAAGCGCGACGTGCTGAGTATAAGCATCGCCGTCGACGGGAAGCTACTGCGGAGACGAAAGAGAAGGAAGCGGATGCAAAGCGGCGACGGCGACAACAAAGTTCTACACCACAAACTAGGGTTAAGGAAGCAAAGGCTAACCGGGGAAAAACGCCAAGCTGACGCGCAGTTGAGACAACTTGAAGCGGCAATACAAGAAAATTCTACACCAGAGACGATAGCTAATGAAGTTGTGATTACGAAGTCAAAACGTAACCTGGAACCTCCTATCAGCTATAAAGGAGAATCACCGCTATATCACTATCGATCTCAGCCCTATATCTTTGAATAAAAAAATATAATTTTACAACCACAATCAGTCTCAGTACTATCTCAACTTTAATCACAACAATCACCTCCGAAAGCTTCGCCCCATAGTTATCTTCAAGCAGCTTGAAATGTAGTGATTTTTTTGCATGTGCTTTAACCCAGACAACACTCGATGTCCTGAGGTCGTCCTCATATGGTGCAATCGTCCTCGCACAGTTCCCATTGACCTTAGTACTTACTGTGGACGACACAAGCTGGTTTGACCCGAAAACGTCCTTTCAAGTGCTTTCTAAGGACAACCATTGATCCGGAAAAGGTCCTGTCAAGGATCTTTTGGGGATGACAAAAGCATTGCACTGAGCACTTACATATACTTCCTCAAAACCATTGCGCAGATGCATTTCATATGTGAAAACTTTCTCCACAAGTTCGTTTCATACAGTGATAAAAGTTATTGTATATTTTCGTCTCGTTTGTTTCTTTTTTTGGCGGAAAATTTTTAAATTACCCGTTCCACTTAATGAGGCGCGCATTATCAATTCTTGGGTATCGAACCTGGTATTGCAAAATGCCCATTTGAAACAGTGTGTTCTTAAATGTCACAGCTTTAAATTAGTCATTATATGCCACTGTAACGCGTAATAACCAACTAGCAGCTGGCAACATTGACCATGCGGCACAATTCTGGATAGTCAAGTAGCCAAGCTACTCCAAGCCAACTGACTGTCAAAATGGGGTCTGTCAGGAAAGGTCACGTGGGGAAAGTGCTGTTTACTAGTGAAGGTTCGTGCCCTTTGTTATATGTGTGCATGGTTAAAAGTGAGATATATGTGAGAGTGTAAGTCATAGGTGACGACGGGAGGTAAATTGCCATGTTGATGGGTGCACTGGGCTGCTCAACGTTCAGACTGATCATGGATGTATTGTCACCAGCCGATCGCGGCCAGGTGTGGTTCGTAGCAGCCTGGAACACCAGGCAATCGCGACTAATTGTGCTTCGAAGCAGCCTGGTCCCAACGTCAAAGGATCAACTTCTGCATCTGACGCATGGCCCAACCTCGGGCAAGTCAAGTCAAAGCCCATGTCGAGTGTACTGGTAGGCTGTCGTAGCGGAGCCTCTAACACAAGTGAGTGCATTGGGCACGATACACGTGCTGATGAGGACACTATGTCAAACTTTTGAGGAAGATTACAAACGCGGTTGATTGAGCTGTGTTGACTGCCTTGATACTGCTCGTCTTTTTTCAGACTATACATGGACTCGAATGCCTGACAAAGCTGTCAGTGGTGATTAATTACTAATAGATAAATTTCAGTCAACAAGCTTTGTTTTGTCACCTCTCTGTTGATTGATACAGTATATATACACGAGACCTCGCAGGTGCTTTTCTTTTGATGTATGGAAATATCATGAAAATAATTAAATCCAAGTAGCATTACTGCACACAGTACCGAACCGGCCATGCAATCGTTCTGAAAAGATACTAAAAAGTCCTGAACTGTTGTTTTGAGGATGTGCTGAGGTTGTTATGTGTATGGACAAGGGGACGTGATTAGTGCCTTTCTAGTACCATGAGAGGACATTGATATGTGGGGTTTAACGTCCCAAAACCACCATATGCCGTAGTGGAGGGCTCCGGAAATTTCGACCACCTGGGGCTCTTTAACGTGCACCCAAATCTGAGCACACGGGTCTATAGCATTTCCGCCTCCATCAGAAATGCAGCCGCCGCAGGCGGGATTCGATCCCGTGACCTGCGGGTCAGCAGCTGAGTACCTTAGCCACTAGACCACCGCGGCGGGGCATAAGAGGACATTTTGAGGGCGTCATATTGTCCTCAAAGAGGCATACTAAGGACGTCCTGAGGTTGTGTTTGTGTTGTATGGGAACGTTGCCAACACGCATAGCATCGTCTGGTTTAGAAACATTATGCGCTGCCTCTAAGGCCTTAGCATTAAACAGCACGTTAGGCATAACAGCAGATCCACCTTCTCTATCAGCTGGCAAAAGTGAAAGAGCCTGACGTTTTAAGCAGGCTATGCAGTGCTCTAGGTTTTCACAGCGAAATGGGTCAGAGAACAAACAGGAGTATCAGATGTCTTAGCTGACATGAAGTGAGAAAAAAAAGAAAAGAAGGACCAAAGCTGGCCAGGTAATGCGTAGCATAGAACCAGTAGACGGAATGGTTGAGAAACAGAATGCTTATCAAGGGATGGAAAACCTAGTCATGGAAGGCAGACAGTTGGATGAAGTGACAAAATGACAAAAGGTTAAAATGGAATGAGCTTGGACAGGATAGAGTAAACTGGAGATCATTGAGAAAGGGCTTCGTTCCGCCGTGTACTAACGCAGGCTGAGAATGATGACAATGCTGCGGGGTATAAAACAACAAAGAGACACGGGAAGCCGCTGACGACAAAACGTCAGCGAGTTAACCAAACAAAGAGACACTGAGAACAAAAACGATTTTTCTCACAATAGCAGATTACTCTTTCACAAGACATAAAACACCGCTCTTGCTGCAGGAGGACGTTTGGCAAGCGAGAAAATGTTCAAAACGAAAATGCAGGCCGCAACACCGCCTTATCGACTTTGTGAGGGCACCTGCTCATTCATAGTGGTTCCTAATTGGGGAAAAAAGAAGTACATTGTCTCCCAAGGAGATCAGAGGCTCCAATATACCAAGTTTAACCAACTCTCATTAAGTCAACGTTGCCAATATATAAAGAGGAACACACTTTGAAATCCGCGACAGCACGAAATTGCCGCAAAAAAACAAAACTGATTTCTATTCTTTTTCTCATAAATGAACATAAGATGGTGAAATTAATCAAGAGTTCTCACAGTACAATTTATCAACCTAACGCGATTCATAGCTTCCATTTAGTGTCACCTTGAAGGAACGCTGAAGACAAACACGATTGCTTTAAATTATTGCTTTCGTATTAGTAAATTACAATTTCACAACACCACAAGCACCACTGTTACAGTCAGATGTTTGCTAAGTGACAAAACACGAGGAAAGGAAACACATGTGGCAACACCACCTTGAAGTTCCTGTACCAGTGTGCTGTGAGGTTGTAGATTTTAAAGGGCCAGCCAACATGCTCTGACAGCTTTTTTTTTTACATCTCCCAAAGAAGCTTGGCAATTCATACAGTACACCACGGCGATCACGTTTTCCGAATATGACAGAGCTGTGTGCCACACAGAGCCTCCATTTTAAACAACAATTCCAGTGCTTCTTTCCTACGCCTGACCAATCGTCCTTTCACACGAAGTAATGTAAAGTCACCGATAGGCAACTTGACGTAGCAACGCGGCTCGTCAATTGGTCTAAACCAGTCTTGACAACAAGATCTGCCTTCCGCTCCAAGTAAAGAAGGGGGGGGGGGGGGGGGCGACACCGCGTGAAAATTTGAAACTAGGTGAAGCCGATATTTTAACCCCTGTAACTGCCTTATAATAGTAAGCATTGGCACAATTCCTGCGGCAGCATGTCAACAAAGAAAAAGTACACATATTTGTCTTTATCACAATTTATGGACCTCGGAGCTGTTTACTTGCCTATTAACATTACCTGCTAGGGCTTACATAATCGCTTAGCAAACTTGTTCTACATTGTGTTCAAAGCGAGCCTGCAGTCATGACACAGCAAGTGTCAGAAAATTTCGTTGACGTAACGTATCCGAAGTATGCAAAAACACTTTGAAAATTCGTGTCGTAATGCTAAAATTCACATGGTGAAGTTTGAAAGCAATGTGATTAATCAAAGCCAGTTTGACACAGCTAAAAACACCGTGCAGCAGCATAACAACTATTCGGAGTAGTTACTAAGCAAATATTTTCAAACCAAACATCTGTCTCTAAGATGAATCAGTTGTGGCACATGTTTAGTGAAGTCCACGTCGACGTGCATGCATCTCGACTAACAATACCCCAAAAGATGAAATTAGGTTACTGCTCATTGTATTTCGGCGGACAGCCATCAGTCCCTCTAGAGGCAAGAGCTCAGACCACCTAGCATTTTTTTATGAATCCACATCGCATTTGCGAATGAGTGTATTTTTCCCTGACGCTTCAGTTACAGTACTGGAAGCATAAGCAACGTTAATTTCCCATGAATTCTGTTTACCATCTAGAACAGAGTGCAGCAACTAGCGGCTCGCATGGCATCGCTATGTGACCTCCGGCACGACATCCAGGACCCCCTCCCCTCTTCTCACTTTCCCTCTCACCTATGTAAGGGCAACCCGACAGTTTTGACTTCAAGTGTGGAGTTATATTTTAACAGATATGTGCCAACTTAATGTACCATCCAGCAGAATCTCATTAAACAGAACCTGAAGAGACCAGAAAATGTGTTCCGTTTAACAGGAGTTCCATTTATCGAGAGACAAACAAAGGGTGCGTTATTCAGGTATGAAACCGATCGTATCATAGACAGTCGTTACATTCAACAGACTTACCTTTACTGAGAGTCTACATTATATGAAACATGCACACTAAAAATAAGCACTTATGTTCCTCTTTCTTTACACTATTTCCAATTACAATTTGTTATTTTTCCACCCACATTGAAAAAAAAAAAAACCTTCATTAGCCATGCAATCCACCAGGTGTCAGCTTTGTGCAGCTTGGCACTCTGCCTCAAAGGGTGTTATCTAGAAGAATGCTTTGGACGACATTCGTGCTTTCAGATTAATCTAGGGCTTGGCTGATGTTGTGCTTTATGATGAGAACAATTAGTACCCTTGTTTGAGACTGGTAAATAAACTAAAAGGTTTAACAATCGATCCTCTGTGCCTGAAATCTAATCCCGGCTATTCAAAATCTGCTAGTAGACGAGGCTTCATGCTCATCTTCGACAAGTTCTCAAACGCGAACTGTTGATGTGGTCGAGAAACAGAAGATACCCGAATGCTTTCTCAGTAAAATCTCACAGTTCACTCCAGCTTGACGAATCGTTGATAAAGCGTGGCGACTGCTTCGGAAAAGCCGACCTAAACATTAAGCAACCTGCATGGACTGTAATGAAAGTAAAAATCTCGTGAAATGCACAATCTATAAGGGAATGGTTTATCTCAGTGTGCTTACAGTACACACTGCTTACAGTAATTAAGAGTAATTAAGACTTCGTCAAATAGATGACAGCCATTCAAACCATGTCATCGCATTAGTTGTTATTGTGTCCTGGCTTAGCCAGCAGGAGTTATTTTGTACTTAACTAAACATGGTATGTTTTCAGGTATGTTTCCTTTCTTTAGAAACCGTACTCGGCTGCTGACCCGCAGGTCGCGGGTTCAAATCTCGGCTGCGGCGGCTGCATTTTTGATGGAGGTGGAAATGTTGTAGGCCCGTGTGCTCAGATTTGGGTGCACAGTACAAGAACCCCAGGTGGTCGAAATTTCTGGAGCCCTCTACTACGGCGTCTCTCATAATCAAATAGTGGTTTTGGGACTTTAAACACCACATATCTATCATCAATCATTTCTTTAGAAACCGACTCCTACCACCACGATTAGGGTGAGGAGATTGGGGGGGGGGGGGTCATATTCTTACGCAAGCTCCCCCGCCCCTACCAACTTTGTGCACACCGAACCAGTGTGGTCCAGTAGCATAAGAAAACCTTATGCAATATAGGCCAGTCTGGTTGGCAGCATTGCATCTAGCAGCTTTTTCATCTATATAGAATTCTCCACTGGTGCTCCGATCCCCACTCCAAATTTAAGTGGTAGCTTGATGTGGTTTTAAAGAACATTATGTCGACTATTCTTCCAGAAATTTGCAAGCACAGAATCTTGACAATCAAGTGGGGCAAATAACGGAATTTTCGCTGAAACGTAGCAAGTTCCACCTTTTGGCAGAGTTATCATATCCCTGGTTTCACTGAGAAACTCTGAAATGAAACTTTAACAGTCGTTTCCTCTTGTAATAATTATCCTATAATGGCAATGCAAATAGAATTCTGAAAAAAAATGCATACCTCAAAGCTGCCCCAGCACTTCAATTTAGTGTCCCCATAATAATGCTTCTGCCTTGCTGCATTGATTTTTCACACCACGAGTGAACCTCTATATAAAAATAAAACGCAAATTTAGGTAAAATTCATCATTATGCAAGTTGCACTCAGCTAACAGACATGATATTCTAAGAAATATGAAACGCGTAGTGATCTGTGGGTTTCTTGCTGTGTCTGTTGTTTTAGCACTTTGAACTCACGCTAACTAATTACTTTATTTTTTGTCAGTTCCGCAATGGTGCAGCAAGCTTTTGTTAAAGAAAACAAACAGAAACTTGGCAAGTGTCTTTCTTTTTTTCTGCATACACGCCAGGTTTTTCCGGGGGCAGCAGTAAGCAACGTAACCACCCGAAACCCCGGAGGGCCTCTCGATTGGACGCAGCTTTTTCCGTCGCAGATTGTGACGTCGCCCTGCCGACGCCAGCCGAAAGACATCGTGGGAGTCAACAACACCAAGCAGCTGACGCGACGAGCGAAGAATGGGAGGAGGGGTAGTTCCTACAGAAAAGCGAGTGCAATGGAACGCGCTTGCACTGCACCATCACGACCGACCAAATTTTGTTCGTTTCTTTCACGCCACCACTTGCCCGACAACGAGACGCGAAAGCGCGCCGCACGCGCGACTACAGCGTCGAAACATCAAACAAATGCAGACAAGCGCGAGGCGGTTGCCGACAATGCAAGGGGGGCGCGCCGCCCTAACCCACATACTTTTCGGGTATGTTTCTTTTCTTCATAGACCAACTCCTACCACCACGATTAGGGCGAGGAGATGGGGGGGGGGGTGATTTTTACGCAAGCTCCCCCGCCACTATCAACTTCGCGCACACCGAACCAGCTTCCTAATCGCCAGACCTACCCCTCCCCACGGTGTAGTTGTAACTAGGCCCCTACTACACACAAACGGCGGAAAGACTGCGAATTAAAGACTGTGTACGCCGAAGAAAAAAAAATGGATCAGTTTCCTTTTTCGGTGTTTACTGATGAGACGATATATGCGCCACACACAACGACGTTCCACGACGTACAACTATTGCCAGTCGCGTGAATCACGCTCGCTGCGTTTCGAGGACCTCGCTCCGTCGTTATTTCGGGGCAGGAATTTTCCGAACGTAACGCGGGGGCGCCGAACTGCCGTCACGTGTCCACAATTGTACAGAAAAATTGGGCAACGCGTGACCACTCGAAGATGCCCGTCCGTTCATGCACGAGACCCCCTCCCCGAAACTAGCCGTTCGGAATTCCCGGAAAAAAACACTAGTAACGCCACGGAACTCAAACCGACGGCAGAGTGCGTCGTTACAAGGGCGCAGATGGTGCGAAAAGAGCCTCGGTTAAATTTACTTTCGGATACGTTGTGTACCACAACAGGGTTTTCAAAACTCCCGAAGGAACGGTCGCGGTAGACCGCCAAAGACCGAAAGAAGATGCGGCATCACTTCAACGGCCGCCCGCCAGGCCACCAGCCAGTTTTGCTAGCAACTTCTTGACCCGAGGATAGCACAAGCCCAAAGAGATCGAAGGAACTTTCTGCTAATTGATGTAAGTAACATTGATTACTCACCATACCACTAGCAAATGTCAGCCTTCGTCAGCCGTTCCACTCGAGCCCTCGAGCTCCGACGGTTGGTGGCCTGACGGTGACACGCACAATGTTCCGACAGTTTCGCATAAACGTAAACAAAGTCACAATTTATATTGACATTTCTCTTTGCATGTTACGTAACATTCTAATGTTTGAATAATTTGTTTATGCAGTTTTAGATGGTAAGTTTTTAATTTGATAATGTTGTTAGTGTAAACAGGTGCGTGCGAAACTGCGACTGCAGGCTTACAACCAGCTGGTTTCAATTTTGTAGAGTGTACTAGAACAAGGGGAGTGCCCGGACCGAGATCCAAAAGTGAGGCCCAAACGGGGGTCAAATCCGCTAGTGGCGCTGCGATCGGTAGTCTGTGACCTGTCGTCGTTTTAAGAGCCGTGCGCAGCTCCGCCGAAGTGGTCGAGGGGTAGAATGCCGCATACCACTAAAAAGACCCAGGTTCGAATCACCGCTGTGACCATAGATTTTTTTTTAATTTCACGTGTACAACTGTATTGTTTGGCTTTTTTTTAAATATGCCTTCAGTTTCTACATATTGCTACAAAACATTACGCGAGATATGAAGTAAAGGAAGAAAAAAACTTGACAGCAAGCGCATTTATTTGCAGCGCCACCGCACGGGATTCAACGAAAACTTAAAAGCATAGCTTGCGAGATTTTAGCGAATAAAAGAGAGACGGTGTGCTTTCACTCGCCTGCGGTCGCCGCCCACTGGCTCGCTTAAAAAAAAGAAAAAGAAAAACTGAAAGTAAACGATTTTCAGTCGGCGGGAAGTCGCGAAGGTTTGAATACTGGTAAAGCAGCGATGTTCTGTCTGCTCGAGTTTTCAGTGTTCCTCCTCACACTAAATGCGTAAGATATTGGCGTGTAAACATTAATAAAGCTATCACGAGGTGTGCGGAAACAGACAGGTGAACGTGTTCATATTTTTGTGGCAGACGATAAAAAAAGCGCTGTCCGCAGTGCTCGTGCGCGAAACCTCATATTGCCGCAGCGGGCTGGCGGTGTAGCCGAGCAGAACGACACGCGTGTTCCCCTTCAGATGTGGACCCCTCTGTACAAGTGAGAGTCTCACGTCCTGTTACAACCTTTCGCAAATGAAACCAAAGCGGCAGGGCAACTGCTGTGTGCCCGGCTGCGGGGTTACCTACATAGGATCTACTGAAGGCAGTAGTGTTCGCTATTCGCCGTTCCAACATCTCCGACCCTGAGGGAGAAATGGGAGTACAGCGTACGCTTGCCAAGAGGGCACATGAAAGTTCAAGTGTGGTCTGCGAGGCACATTTCGAGCCGCATCATCTGCTTCGAGACTTCGTGCACATTATAGGCGGTAGAGAGGTCAGGTTGCCCCGTGTACCGGCCAAAGCTTGCAGTCGGAGCAGTGCCTGTTATACTGAGTGGACAACAACGTTCCGACGGGGGTGACCAGGTGACTAATATTCGACAAGTCGTCAGCATGCCAAACAAGATGCCCCCGGGCCATCAATGACCAAGTGCGAAGAGAGAAAAAAAGGGGTCTCTAGCGCTGCGAGCTGACAGAGAGGCATGCAAAGTGTGTGAAGTCGGCAAGCGCATCCCGTGATGGACTGCAATTCGGAGACACAAGGCGGTACCACGAATGAAGAAGACGTTCCCTTCTTACACTGACGATGCCGTCAACCTCCAGATGGACAGCCCTTCAGTTCCCGCATGTTGATGGTGTCTTCTATGTCACCCTCCACACTAATACCGCCTTCAGAATATCCCATGACAAAGTTATATTCCTGAAAGAAGAAGAAACGGACGTCTTCTCTGCCGAACACATATAACGGCAGTCCTTACGACGAAAAACGGCTCTATCTTTCGCACAGGCAGAGGAACATATTCAAAAAAATCGACGCAGCTTCTGTATGCCCTGGCTCCATAAGGAAAAATGAACCTAATGATGGCCCACTTGAGACATTTGCCTCTGGACGGAACTTCAGATGCCATGGAGGAGCGTTTTACAGCAGAAGCTGTGAAGGTGTTGTACCTAACGGAGGTAAGTAGGTCATGTACTTCACCGATACGGACAGAGCTTAAATTAAAGCGTATAGGAGAGGGACGTTTTGATAAAATTTATGGTGATTTTGAACGAGTTGTCAAAATATATGCAAGGAAACGACATTAATATGCACATCTTATTTCCATTTGCATGTTTTAATTGCTAACGGGCAGGGGTGTTTCTCTTACAGAGGTATAAAAAAAAAAGATCGCACAAGTTTACATTTCATGTGTGCAATTATTATCACGAAAATAAAAGAAAAAGAACTCGAGTGAAATTTATCACTGTTTAACACTACTGTGAGTTAATGTTCTTCCCATTACTCCTCTCAAATCGAGAAAGCTTGATGGTTGACGGTGCGTGCGTGCATATGTTTGTGTGCGTTAATGCGACTGTTTGTGGGTAGGCGTCTGTGTGTGTCTGTCTGTGGGGCGTAAACATGTAATCAGACCTTTTTTTTTTAACTGTGCAGGTGTAAAATGCCGTCCATGCGCCAAGGCAAGGCTGTCCCTGATTAGGAAAAAATGTAAGGTGATGCGTACCACTGCTGCTACTGGTGCCACTTCTGCAAAGCGAGCCATTTGTCGCCAAACGAAAACCTTGAGACAGCAAAATCGCCGACTGCTTGGACGGGTGTCAAACTTGAAATCAAAACTGAGAGAAATGGTGAAGCAGAACAAAGCTATAAAGGAAGGCACTTTTGAAGAAGTATTGCTGACATGCCTCCAAAACAAAGAGAAGCAGCACTTCATTTTTTCCGCGCTTCCAAACGAGCGAGTACCAGGGGATATAAATTCACTCAGAATTGGATCTTAGAGTGTCTGCTCATGAAGATGAAAGTCCAAAGCTTTACAAATACATGAGAAGCAACAAGATCTTAGTCCTACCAAGTGAAGACACCTTGAGGAAATATTTGAGCTCGTACAAGACAGGGTTCGGTTTCTGCACAAGGGTCCTGAGTGCTCTAAAAAAAAAAGACGAGATCTATGGACGCCTTTAAGCGACACGGAGGGCTGCTAATTGATGAAATGAAACTATCTGAACACTTGTCAGTCACATCCGCCGCCACTATTGAAGGTTTGGTTTATTTAGGCCATTTTACATCAAAAAAGATAAATGTGAGCCATGCGACCATGGCATGGTGATTATGTTTGCACCTTTCACCGGCAAGTGGACACAAGTATTAGCAGTATTCGCAACACACGGGAACGTTAAAGGATAGCTCCTCGCGAAAATTCTAGTGGAGGCTGTATTGCTTGCAGAAGATGCCGGTCTTTTCGTGGACTTTGTCACTTGCGACGGTGCGACATGGAACAGGAAGATGTGGAAGGTACTTGGAATCGAAGCAACGTCTGAGAACATTCAATGCAGAATGAGGCATCCCAAAGACAGCAGTCGCTACGTCCACTTCCTTTCGGACTTTCCGCATCTCATAAAGTGTCTTCGCAACAACTTGCTCCTCCACGACTTCAACACTCCAGATGGGCTGGTAGGTTTTCAAGCTCCCATTTATTCCTTTTTCTTCTGTTGTTTTATTGTTGTGTGTTTGTTATAGAACTTGAACGAATGCTTTCCGATAATTTTTGCGTTTATGTTATGGAGATACACTTCGTTGAGAAATGTATGCTTCGCGTCCAGTTGGTTCATTGGGTAAATGTCAATGTAAGATAGCACTCACTCACTACAGTTGAGGAAAACAAACTGGGAAGGCTGCCGGAGCGCCGCCATAGTCCTCTTTGTGGGCTGTTGTTACCATGAGTGACACTCCCCCTCCCCTCCCTCCAAGAAAAAAAAGAAAAAAAAATGTCTGCTGAACTTGAGATGTCGGATTTAGGGCTCCCATGCAACAGCCCAGAAGGGATGGGGTCCTCGATCCTCTCCATTCAAAAAACAATAAAAGAAAAGAAAAGGTTTGTAGACGTTTTAGTGCGACAACGTTAGAACTGTATCTACAAAATAAAAAAGAATCCTGTGTTCGAGTGGGTTTGGCGGACAAATTCGTTCGCTAATTCTGGAACATCGCCAATCAAGTATACACACACACACACACACACACACGTATATATATATATTATATATATATATATATATATATATATATATTATATATATATATATATATATATATATATATATAATATATAGATATATATATATTGCCACGAGGCCACCCATCTTTTCACCGAGACCTACTAACTTCTCGAGATCCATGGTGTCTCGCAAATAAAACCTTGCCACGTGCACAAAATATCTGCCTAAAACGGTCTATCGGAACACTCTCTGCTCACTCGCTAACGAGAACAATGAGCACACACAGAAATCGGACCGATAGCACTATCAACGACTCGAGGCTCTTTCTCACTACTTTGGACACACCGTGCACCATATATATGGTGCACGGTGGTTATATATGGTTATATATATATATATATATATATATATATATATATATATATATATATATATATATATATATATATAACATTATTTTGACACTTTACAATAAACTATTGCTATATGCTAAGGAAAGGCCTTTGCTCAGCAGGAGGAAGAGTCGGGAATGATCCGAGATTCGTAAACTGTACGAATTTGTCCGCCAAACCCACTCGAACACAGGATTCTTTTTTATTTTGTAGATACAGTTCTAACGTTGTCGCACTAAAACGTCTACAAACCTTTTCTTTCTTTTATTGTTTTTGAATGGAGAGGATCGAGGACCCCGTCCCTTCTGGGCTGTTGCATGGGAGCCCTAAATCCGACATCTCAAGTTCAGCAGACATTTTTTTTTTCCTTTTTTTTCTTGGAGGGGGGGGGAGTGTCACTCATGGTAACAACAGCCCACAAAGAGGACTATGGCGGCGCTCCGGCAGCCTTCAGTGGAAAAGTCTATTTCTTTCTTACGACGTAGCTTCGTTTGACGAAGCCGCACGCCACCTACCGGCATTGAGCATTGGACTCGGTAGTCGACCTTTTACGTACCGTATGAAGCGTGCGGCGATGTTTCGTTTCATGATTTCATGGCAGTAACCGTCTCCTTCCCAAGCTTGTGCATCGGCCTTAGTGGCGGATCCAGGGGAAGGGGGGGGGGGGAACAGGGGCGATCGCCTTCCTTCCCTAAATTTCTGTCAGCGCTCCTCCCCCTCAATTCAATGCTCGCAGTCCACCTCCTATCACCAATTAGGACAAATGAGTGGAACCCCTGTGAGCACATAGTAACAGTGTTGGCACAACGAAGAGTTTTCTGCTAGTAAAAAGAAAAATTCATTACCACGCCCCCCCCCCCCTCCTGTGTTACTTAATGTGACCTCCCATCTCAAATAAGTGGCTAGATCCGCCCGTGCTCACACGT